>JAJGRW010001004.1:1057161-1094979 GCA_025461045.1 Carex parvula | reverse complement strand
CAGATGAAGATGAAAGACAACTAGAAGAAGATGACAGACAAACAGAAGAACATGAAAGACAATTGGTAGTAGACGAAAGACAACTAGAAAAAGATGAAAAACAACTAGTAGATGATGAATGACAATGAGAAGAAGATGAACGACAACCAATAGAAAATGAAAGACAACTAGTAGTAGATGACAAACAACTAGAAGAAGATGAAAGACAACAAGTAAAACATGAAGCACAACCAATAGAACGTGAAGGACAACCAATAGAACATGAAAGACAACAAATAACACAAGAAGAACAACTAGTACAAGATGAAATACAAGTAGAAGAAGATGAAATACCACAACTAGTAGATGAAAAATAACCAGTACAAGATGAAATACGATAACCAACAGAAAATGAAAGACAACTACTAGTGGATGAAAAACTACTAGAAGTAGATGAAAAACAACAAGTAAAAAAGGAAGCACAACCAGTAGAACGTGAAGGACAGCCAGTAGAACATTAAGGACAACTAGAAGAAAAATAAACAAGTAGAATATGAAGTATAATTAGAAGAAGATGAAATACACCAAGTAGTAGATGAAAGACAACCAGTAGAAAATAAACCAATAGTAGACGAAAAACAACTACAAGAAGATGAAAAACAAATAGCAGAACATGATGGACAACCGGTAGAACATGAAGGACAACTTGAAGAAGATGAAATACCACCAGTGGTATTTGAAAAACAACTAGTAGAAGAGAAAAGACAACAAGATGAAGATAAAAGACAACTAGAAGAAGTTGAAAGACAGAGAAGAAGATGAAATACCACTAGTGGTAAATGAAAGTCAACTAGAAGAACATGAAAGACAATCAGTACTAGACAACTAGAAGTAGATGAAAAACAATTAGTAGTAGATGAAAGACAACGAGAAGAAGATGAAATACAATCAGTACTGGATGAAAAACAAGCAGTAGAAAATAAAAGACAACTTGTAGTGGATGAAAAACAACTAGAAGAAGATGAAAGACAACAAGTAGAACATGAAGGACAACAAAAATAGAACATGAAGGACAATTAGTAGAAAACGAAGGACAACCAGTACAAGATGAAATACAACAAGAAGAAAATAAAATACAACTAGTAGATGAAATACAACAACTAGTAGAACAGGAAAGACAACTAATAAAACCTGATGGACAACCTGTACAAGATGAAATACAACCAGAAAAGACGAAATACTACAACTAGTAGAATATGAAAGACATCTTGTAGAGCATGAAAGACAACCAGTACAAAATGAAAGATAACTAGAAACAAATAAAAAATAATTAATGGAAGATGAAAGAAACCTAGTAAAAGATTAAAGACAACTAGTAGGGAATGAAAGACAACTTGTAGAAAATGAAAGACAACCAGTAACGGATGAAAGATAACTAGTAGAAGATGAAAGACAACTAGTAGAACATGAAGGACAATCAGAAGAAGATGAATGACAACCAGAAAAAGATGAAAGACAACTAGTATAAGAGGTAAGACAACCAGAGAAAGATGAAATACAACTATAAGAAGATGAAATACAACCAGTGGTAGATAAAAGACAACCAGCAAAATATGAAAGGCAGTCAGTAGAACATGAAAGTCAACCAGTACAATACGAAAGACAACTACAAGAAGATGAAAAATAACTAGTAGAAGATGAAAGACAACTTGAAGAAAATGGAATTCAACCAGTAGTGGATGAAATACATCTAATAGAATATGAAAGACAACCAGTACAAGATCAAAGACAACTTGAAGAAGGTGAAAAATAATTAGTACAAGATGAAACACAACTAGAAGAAGATGAAATGTTGCAGTACTAGATAAAAGACCACTAGATGAATATAAAAAACCACTAGAAAAAAGTGAGGAACAGCTAGTAGAAGATGAAGGCAGCTAGAAAAAGATGAATGACAACCGGTAGAACATGAAGGACAACCAGTAGAACATGATGGATAACCAGTACAAGATGAAATACTACTAGAAGAAGATGAAATACAACTACTAGAAGATGAAATACAACAAGAAGAAGATGAAAGACAACAAGTAGAACATGATGGACAACCAGTAGAACAAGAAAGACAAGTAGAAAAATGAAGGACAACTGATAGAACATGAAGTACAGCCATGAAACATGAAGGAGAACCAGTGCAAGAATAAATACAATAAGAAGAAAATGAAATTCAACAACTAGTAGATGAAAGACAACCAGTTGAACGTGAAAGACAACATCTACATAATGAAAGAAAACCAGTGCAAGATGAAAGACAACCAGTAGAAGATGAAAGACAACTAGAAAAAGAATAAAAACAATCAGTAGTGGATGAAAGACAACTAGTAAAAAATGAAAGACAACCAATAGTGGATGAAAAACAACTAGAAGAAGATGAAATACAACCCATTAGAAGGACAACCAGTAGAACATGAAGGACAACCAGTAGGACATGAAGAAGATGAAAGACAACCTATAAGAAGATGAAAGACAACCATAAGAAGATGAAATACCACCAGTGGTAGATGAAAGACAACCAGGGGAACATGAAAGACAACCTGTACAGGATGAAAGACAAGTAGAAGATGGTGAAAAATAACTAGTAGAAGATCAAACAAAACAAGAAAATGAAATTCAAACTGTAGTTGATGAAAGACAACCAGAACAAGAAAAACAACTTGTACATGATGAAAGACAACAAGAAGAAGATGGAATATAATTAGTAGAAGAGAAAAGACAACAAGAAGAAAACGTAAGACAACGTGCACAAAATGAAAGACAACCAGAAGAAGATGAAAGACAATTCGAAGAAGAGGAAACACCACCAGTATAAGATGAAAGACAACTAGAAGAAGATGAAAGACTACTAGAAAAAAATAAAATACCACCAGTGTTAGATGAAAGACAACATCTAGTATATGAAAGACAACTAGTAGAACATGAAAGTCAATTAGAAGAAAATGAAAAACAACTAGTAAAATATGAAATAAAATTAGAATAAAATGAAATATAACAAGTAGTGGATGAAAGACAACCAGTAGTGGACGAAAAACAACTACAAGAAGATGAAAGACAACAAGCAGAACATGACGGACAACAGGTAGAGCATGAAGG
Organism: Carex parvula; assembly: GCA_025461045.1. Lineage (NCBI taxonomy): Eukaryota > Viridiplantae > Streptophyta > Magnoliopsida > Poales > Cyperaceae > Carex > Carex parvula. Next base: position 1,091,853 of record JAJGRW010001004.1, on the reverse strand, counting down.
ACAACTCGAAGAAGATGAAATACCACCAGTGGTATATGAAAAACAACTAGTAGAAGAGAAAAAACAACCAAATGAAGATGAAAGACAACTAGAAGAAGATGAAAGACAAACAAAAGAAGATGAAATACCACCAGTGGTACATGAAAGACAATCAGTACTAGAGGAAAGACAACTACAAGAAGATGAAAAATAACTAGTAGAAGATAGAAGACAATTAGAATAAGATAAAATACAAATAGTAGGGGGTGAAAGATAACTAGTAGAAAATGAATGACAACCTGTAGTGGTCGAAAAGCAACTAGAAGAAGATGAAAGACAACTTGTAGAACATGAAGGACAACCAGTAGAACATGAAGGACACCTAGTGGATCATGAAGGACAACCAGTACAAGATGAATTACAACTGGAAGAAGATGAAATACAACAACTAGTAAATTAAAGATAACCAGTACAATATGAAAAACAACCAGTAGAACAAGAACGACAAGAAGAAGAAGATGAAAAACAATTAGTAGAAAATAAAAAACAACCAGAAGAAGATGAAAGATAACTAGAAGAAGAGTAAATACTACTAGTGGTAGATGAAAGACAGCTAGCAAAACAAGAAATGCAACTAGTACAAAGATTAAAGACATAGAAGAAGACGAAAGACAACCAAAAGAAGATGAATGACAACAAAAAGAAAATGAAATACTTAATAAGTGGTAGATGAAAGACAACAACTAGTATATGGAAGACAACCAACATGAAAGACAATCAGTAGAACATAAAAGACAACTAGAAGAAAAAGAACAACTAGTAGAAAATCAAATACAACTAGAAGAAGACGAAATACACCAGGTAGTGGATGAAAGACAACTAGTAGAAAATGAAAGACAACCAGTGGTGGACAAAAAACAACTACAAGAAGATGAAAAACAATTAGCAGAACATCACGGACAACCGAACATGAAAGACAACTCGAAGAAGATGAAATACCACCAGTGGTATATGAAAAACAACTAGTAGAAGAGAAAAAACAACCAGATTAAGATGAAAGACAACTACAAGATGATGAAAGACAAACAGAAGAACATGAAAGACAATCAATACTAGACTAAAGACAACAAGAAAAAGATGAAAAATAACTAGTAGATGATGAATGACAACGTCAAGAAGATGAAATACAATAAGTAGTGGATGAATGACAACCAATAGAAAATGAAAGACAACTAGTAGTGGAAGACAAAGAACGAGAAAATGATGAAAGACAACAAGTAAAATATGAAGCACAACCAGTAGAACGTGAAGGACAACCAATAAAACATGAAAGACAAAAAATAACACAAGAAGGACAACTAGTACAAGATGAAATACAAGTAAAAGAAGATGAAATACAACAACTAGTAGTTGAGAGATAACCTGTACAAGATGAAATACGACAACCAATAGAAAATGAAAGACAACTAGTAGTGGATGAAAAACAACAAGAAGAAAATGAAAAACAACAAGTAAAAAATAAAGCACAACTAGTAGAACGTAAATGACAACCAGTAGAACATGAAAGACAACTAGAAGAAAAAAAACAAGTAGAATATGAAATATAATTAGAAGAAGTTGAAATATACCAAGTAATGGATGAAAGACAATCAGTAGAAAATGAAAGACTACTAGTAGTGGACAAAAAACAAATACAAGAAGATGAAGACAAATAGCAGAACATGACGGACAACCGGTATAACATGAAGGACAACTCGAAGAAGATGAAATACCACTAGTGGTATTTGCAAAACAACTAATAGAAGAGAAAAAACAACCAGATGAAGATGAAAGGCAACTAAAAGAAGATAAAAGACAAAGAGAAAAAAATGAAATACCACTAGTGGTAAATGAAAGTCAACTAGAAGAACATGCAAGACAATCAGTACTAGACAACTAGAAGTAGATGAAAAACAACTAGTAGTAGATGAAAGACAACGAGAAGACGATGAAATACAATCAGTGGTGGATGAAAGACAAGCAGTAGAAAAAGAAAGACAACCAGTAGTGGATGAAAAACAACTAGAAGAAGATGAAAAACAATAAGTAGAACATGAATGACAACCAGTAGAACATCAATGACAATTAGTAGAAAACGAAGGATAACCTGTACAAGATGAAATACAACAAGAAGAAAATGAAATACAACTACTAGTAGATGAAAAACAACTAGTAGAACACGAAAGACAACTAATAGAACCTGAAGGACATCCTGTACAAGATGAAATACATCCAGAAAAGATTAAATACTACAACTAGTAGATGAAAGACAACTTGTAGAACATGAAAGACATCTTGTGAAGCATGAAAGACAACCAGTACAAAATGAATGACAACTAGAAAAAAAATAAAAAATAACTAATGGAAGATGAAAGAAACCTAGTAGAAGATGAATGACAACCAGTAGTGGATGAAAGACAACTTGTAGAAAACGAAAGACAACTAATAAGGGATGAAAGATAAGTAGTAGAAGATGAAATACAACAAGATGAAGATGAAAGACAACCAGTAGAACATGAAGGACAATCATAAGAAGATGAATGACAACCAGGAAAAAATGAAAGACAACTAGTAGAAGAGGTAAGACAACCAGAGAAAGATGAAATACAACTATAAGAAGATGAAATACAACCAGTGGTAGATAAAAGACAACCAACAAAATATGAAAGACAGTCAGTATAACATGAAAGACAACCAGTACAATACGAAAGACAACTACAAGAAGAAGAAAAACAACTAGTAGAAGATGAAAGACAACTTGTAAAAAATAAAATTCAACCTGTAGTAGATGAAAGACAACTAGCAGAACATGACGGACAACCGAACATGAATTACAACTCGAAGAAGATGAAATACAACATGTGGTTTATGAAAAACAATTAGTAGAAGAGAAAAAATAAACAGATGAAGATAAAAGATAACTAGAAGAAGATGAAAGACAAACAGAAGAACATGAAAGACAATCAATACTAGACGAAAGACAAGTAGAAAAAGATGAAAAACAACTAGTATGATGAATGACAACGAGAAGAAGAAGAAATACAATCAGTAGTTGATGAACGACAACCAATAGAAAATGAAGGACAACTCTGTGGACGACAAACAACGGGAAATGATGAAAGACAGCAAGTAAAAGATGAAGCACAACCAGTAGAACGTGAAGGACAACCAATAAAACATTAAAGACAACAAATAGGACAAGATGGACAAAGTACAAGATGAAATACAACAACTAGTAGATGAGAGATAACCTGTACAAGATGAAATACGACAGCCAATAAAAAATGAAAGACAACTACTATTGGATAAAAACAACTAGAAGAAGATGAAAAACAACAAGTAAAAAATGAAGCACAACCAGTAGAACATGAAAGACAACTAGAAGAAAAAAAATAAGTTGAATATGAAATACAATTAGAAGAAGATGAAATACACCAAGTAGTGGATGAAAAGACAACCAGTAGAAAATTAAAGACTACCAGTAGTGGACGAAAAACAACTACAAGAAGATGAAGACAAATAGCAGAACATGACGGACAACCAGTAGAACATGAAGGACAACTCGAAGAAGATGAAATACCACCAGTTGTATTTGCAAAACAACTAGTAGAAGAGAAAACACAACCAGATGAAGATGAAAGACAACTAGAAGAAGATGAAAGACAAAAAGAAAAAGATGAAATACAACTAGTGGTAAATGAAAGTCAACTAAAAGAACATGCAAGACAATCAGTACTAGACAACTAGAAGTAGATGAAAAACAACTAGTAGTAGATGAAATACAACGAGAAGAAGATGAAATACAATCAGTGGTGGACGAAAGACAAGCAGTAGAAAAAGAAAGACAACCAGTAGTGGATGAAAAACAAGTAGAAGAAGATGAAAGACAACAAGTAGAACATGAAGGACAACTAGTAGAACATGAAGAACAATTAGTAGAAAACAAAGGACAACCAGTACAAGATGAAATACAACAAAGAAGAAAATGAAATACAACAACTAGTAGAACACGAAAGACAACTAATAGAACATGAAGGACAACCTGTACAAGATGAAATACAACCAGAAAAGATGAAATACAACAACTAGTAGATGAAAGACAACTTGTAGAACATGAAAGACATCTTGTAGAGAATGAAAGACAAACAGTACAAAATGAAAGACAACTAGAAAAAAATAAAAAATAACCAATGGAAGATGAAAGAAACCTAGTAGAAGATGAAGACAACCAGTAGTGGATGAAAGACAACTTGTAGAAAACGAAAGACAACCAGTAATGGATGAAAGATAATTAGTAGAAGATGAAAGACAACGAGAAGAAGATGAAACACAACCAGTAGAACATGAAGGACAATCAGAAGAAGATGGATGACAACCGGCAAAAGATGAAAGACAACTAGTAGAAGAGGTAAGCCAACCAGAGGAAGATGAAATACAATTAGAAGAAGATGAAATACAACCAGTGGTAGATAAAAGACAACCAGCAAAATATGAAAGACAGTCAGTAGAACATGACAACCAGTACAATACGAAAGACAAGTACAGGAAGTTAAAAAACAACTAGTAGGAGATGAAAACAACTTGTAGAAAATGGAATTCGACCTATAGTGGATGAAAGACAACTATCAGGACATGACGGACAACCAAACATGAATGACAACTCGACGAAGATGAAATACCACCAGTGGTATATGAAAAACAACTAGTAGAAGAGAAAAAACAACCATATGAAGATAAAAGACAACTAGAAGAAGATGAAAGACAAACAGAAGAACATGAAAGACAATCAATACTAGACGAAAGACAACTAGAAAATGATGAAAAACAACTAGTAGATGATGAATGACAATGAGAAGAAGATGAAATACAATCAGTAGTGGATGAACGACAACTAATAGAAAATGAAAGACAACTAGTAGTAGATGACAAACAACTAGAAGAAGATGAAAGACAACAAGTAAAATATGAAGCACAACCAGTAGAACGTGAAGGACAACCAATAAAACATTAAAGACAACAAATAGCACAAGAAGGACAACTAGTACAAGATGGAATACAAGTAAAAGAAGATGAAATACAACAACTAGTAGATGGAGATAACCTGTACAAGTTGAAATACGACAACCAATAGAAAATGAAAGACAACTACAAGTGGATAAAAACTACTAGAGGAAGATGAAAATCAACAAGTAAAGAATGAAGCACAACCAGTAGAACGTGAAGGACAACCAGTAGAACACGAAAGACAACTAGAAGAAAAAAAAGTTGAATATGACGCCAACTAGTGCATGAAAAAGACAACCAGTAGAAAATGAAAGACTACCAGTAGTGGACCAAAAACAACTACAAGAAGATGAAGACAAATAGCAGAACATGACGGACAACAGGTAGAACATGAAGGACAACTCGAAAAAGATGAAATACCACCAGTGGTATTTGCAAAACAACTAGTAGAAGAGAAAAGACAACCAGATGAAGATGAAAGACAACTAGAAGAAGATGAAAGACAAAGAGAAAAAGATGAAATACCACTAGTGGTAAATGAAAGTCAACAAAAAGAACATGCAAGACAATCAGAACTAGACAACTAAAAGTAGATGAAAAACAACTTATAGTAGATGAAAGACAACGAGAACAAGATGAAATACAATCAGAGGTGGATGAAAGACAAGCAATAGAAAAAGAAAGATAACCAGTAGAACATTAAGGACAATTAGTAGAAAACGAAGGACAACCAGTACAAGATGAAATACAACAAAGAAGAAAATGAAATACAACAACTAGTAGATGAAAAACAACTAGTAGAACACGAAAGACAACTAATAGAACCTGAAGGACAACCTGTACAAGATGAAATACAACTAGAAAATATGAAATACTACAACTAGTAGATGAAAGACAACTTGTAGAACATTAAAGACATCTTGTAGAGCATGAAAGACAACCAGTACAAAATGAAAGACAACTAGAAAAAAATAAAAAATAACCAATGGAAGATGAAAGAAACCTAGTAGAAGATGAAGACAACCAGTAGTGGATGAAAGACAACTTGTAGAAAACGAAAGACAACCAGTAATGGATGAAAGATAATTAGTAGAAGATGAAAGACAACGAGAAGAAGATGAAACACAACCAGTAGAACATGAAGGACAATCAGAAGAAGATGGATGACAACCGGCAAAACATGAAAGACAACTAGTAGAAGAGGTAAGCCAACCAGAGGAAGATGAAATACAATTAGAAGAAGATGAAATACAACCAGTGGTAGATAAAAGACAACCAGCAAAATATGAAAGACAGTCAGTAGAACATGACAACCAGTACAATACGAAAGACAAGTACAAGAAGTTGAAAAACAACTAGTAGGAGATGAAAACAACTTGTAGAAAATGGAATTTGACCAATAGTGGATGAAAGACAACTAGCAGAACATGACGGACAACCGAACATGAATGACAACTCGACGAAGATGAAATACCACCAGTGGTATATGAAAAACAACTAGTAGAAGAGAAAAAACATACCATATGAATATAAAAGACAACTAGAAGAAGATGAAAGGCAAACAGAAGAACATGAAAGACAATCAATATACAAGACGAAAGACAACTAGAAAATGATGGAAAACAACTAGTAGATGATGAATGACAACGAGAAGAACATGAAATACAATCAGTAGTTGATGAACGACAACTAATAGAAAATGAAAGACAACAAGTAGTAGATGACAAACAACTAGAAGAAGATGAAAGACAACAAGTAAAATATGAAGCACAACCAGTAGAACGTGAAGGACAACCAATAAAACATTAAAGACAACAAATAGCACAAGAAGGACAACTAGTACAAGATGGAATACAAGTAAAAGAAGATGAAATACAACAACTAGTAGATGGAGATAACCTGTACAAGTTGAAATACGACAACCAATAGAAAATGAAAGACAACTACAAGTGGATAAAAACTACTAGAGGAAGATGAAAATCAACAAGTAAAGAATGAAGCACAACCAGTAGAACGTGAAGGACAACCAGTAGAACACGAAAGACAACTAGAAGAAAAAAAAGTTGAATATGACGCCAACTAGTGCATGAAAAGACAACCAGTAGAAAATGAAAGACTACCAGTAGTGGACCAAAAACAACTACAAGAAGATGAAGAAATAGCAGAACATGACGGACAACCGGTAGAACATGAAGGACAACTCGAAAAAGATGAAATACCACCAGTGGTATTTGCAAAACAACTAGTAGAAGAGAAAAGACAACCAGATGAAGATGAAAGACAACTAGAAGAAGATGAAAGACAAAGAGAAAAAGATGAAATACCACTAGTGGTAAATGAAAGTCAACAAAAAGAACATGCAAGACAATCAATACTAGACAACTAGAAGTAGATGAAAAACAACTTGTAGTAGATGAAAGACAACGAGAACAAGATGAAATACAATCAGAGGTGGATGAAAGACAAGCAATAGAAAAAGAAAGATAACCAGTAGAACATTAAGGACAATTAGTAGAAAACGAAGGACAACCAGTACAAGATGAAATACAACAAAGAAGAAAATGAAATACAACAACTAGTAGATGAAAAACAACTAGTAGAACACGAAAGACAACTAATAGAACCTGAAGGACAACCTGTACAAGATGAAATACAACCAGAAAATATGAAATACTACAACTAGTAGATGAAAGACAACTTGTAGAACATTAAAGACATCTTGTAGAGCATGAAAGACAACCAGTACAAAATGAAAGACAACTAGAAAAAAATAAAAAATAACCAATGGAAGATGAAAGAAACCTAGTAGAAGATGAAAGACAACCAGTAGTTGATGAAAGACAACTTGTAGAAAACGAAAGAGAACTAGTAATGGATGAAAGATAACTAGCAGAAGATGAAAGACAACGAGAAGAAGATGAAACACAACCAGTAGAACATGAAGGACAATCAGGAGAAGATGAATGACAACCGGCAAAAGATGAAAGACAACTAGTAGAAGAGGTAAGACAACTAGAGGAAGATGAAATACAACCAGTGGTAGATAAAAGACAACCAGCAAAATATGAATGACAGTCAGTAGAACATGACAACCAGTACAATACGACAAGTACAAGAAGTTGAAAAACAACTAGTAGAAGATGAAAACAACTTGTTGTAAAATGGAATTCAACCTATAGCAGAACATGACGGACAACCGAACATGAATGACAACTCGACGAAGATGAAATACCACCAGTGGTATATGAAAAACAACTAGTAGAAGAGAAAAAACAACCATATGAAGATAAAAGACAACTAGAAGAAGATGAAAGACAAACAGAAGAACATGAAAGACAATCAATACTAGACGAAAGACAACTAGAAAATGATGAAAAACAACTAGTAGATGATGAATGACAACGAGAAGAAGATGAAATACAATCAGTAGTTGATGAACGACAACCAATAGAAAATGAAGGACAACTAGTAGTGGATGACAAACAACGGGAAAAAGATGAAGCGCAACCAGTAGAACGCGATGGACAACCAATAAAACATTAAAGACAACAAATAGCACAAGAAGGACAACTAGTACAAGATGGAATACAAGTAAAAGAAGATGAAATACAACAACTAGTAGATGAGAGATAACCTGTACAAGATGAAATACGACAACCAATAGAAAATGAAAGACAACTACTTGTGGATAAAAACTACTAGAAGAAGATGAAAATCAACAAGTAAAAAATGAAGCACAACCAATAGAACGTGAAGGACAACCAGTAGAACATGAAAGACAACTAGAAGAAAAAAAACAACAAGTAGAATATGAAATACAATTAGAAGAAGATGAAATACACCAAGTAGTGGATGAGAGACAACCATTCGAAAATGAAAGACTACCAGTAGTGGACGAAAAACAACTACAAGAAGATGAAGACAAAAAGCAGAACATGACGGACAACCGGTAGAACATGAAGGACAACTCGAAGAAGATGAAGTACCACCAGTTGTATTTTCAAAACAACTAGTAGAAGAGAAAAGGCAACCAGATGATGAAAGACAACTAGAAGAAGATGAAAGACAATGAGAAAAAGATGAAATACCACTAGTGGTAAATGAAAGTCAACTAGAAGAACATGCAAGAGAATCAGTACTAGACAACTAGAAGTAGATGAAAAATAACTAGTAGTAGATGAAAGACAACGAGAAGACAACTAGCAAATGATGAAAAACAACTAGTAGATGAATGATAACGAGAAGAAGATGAAATACAATCAGTAGTTGATGGACGGGAACCAATTGAAAATGAAGGACAACTAGTAGTGGATGACAAACAACGGGAAAAAGATGACACACAACAAGTAAAATATGAAGCGCAACCAGTAGAACGTGAGGACAACTAATAAAACATTAAAGACACCAAATAGCACAAGAAGGACAACTATTACAAGATGAAATACAAGTAAAAGAAGATGAAATACAACAACTAGTAGATGAGAGATAACCTGTATAAGATGAAATACGACAACTAATAGAAAATGAAAGACAACTACTTGTGGATAAAAACTACTATAAGAAGATGAAAAACAACAAGTAAAAAATGTAGCACAACCAGTAGAACGTGAATGACAACCAGTAGAACATGAAAGACAACTAGAAGAAAAAAAACAACAAGTAGAATATGAAATACAATTCGAAGAAGATGAAATACACCAAGTAGTGGATGAGAGACAACCATTTGAAAATGAAAGACTACCAGTAGTGGACGAAAAACAACCACAAGAAGATAAAAACAAATATCAGAACATGACAGACAACCGGTAGAACATGAAGGACAACTCGAAGAAGATGAAGTACCACCAGTTGTATTTTCAAAACAACTAGTAGAAGAGAGAAGGCAACCAGATGAAGATGAAAGACAACTAGAAGAAGATGAAAGACAAAGAGAAAATGATGAAATACCACTAGTTGTAAATGAAAGTCAACTAGAAGAACATGCAAGACAATCAGTACTAGACAACTAGTAGTAGATTGAAAGACAACGAGAAGACGATGAAATACAATCAGTGGTGGATGAAAGATAAGCAGTAGAATAAGAAAGACAACCCGTAGTGGATTTAAAACAACTAGAAGAAGATGAAAGACAACAAGTAGAACATGAATGACAACCAGTAGAACATGAAGGACAATTAGTAGAAAACGAAGGATAACTAGTACAAGATGAAATACAACAAGAAGAAAATGAAATACAACTACTAGTAGATGAAAACAACTAGTAGAACACGAAAGACAACTAATAGAACCTGAAGGACAACTTGTACAAGATGAAATACATCCAGAAAAGATTAAATACTACAACTAGTAAATGAAAGACAACTTGTAGAACATGAAAGACATATTGTAAAGCATGAAAGACAACCAGTACAAAATGAAAGACAACTAGAAAAAAATAAAAAATAACTAATGGAAGAGGAAAGAAACCTAGTAGAAGATGAATGACAACCAGTAGTAGATGAACGAAAACTTGTAGAAAACGAAAGACAACTAGTAATGGATGAAAGATAACTAGTAGAAGACGAAATACAACAAGATGAAGATGAAAGACAACCAGTAGAACATGAAGGACAATCATAAGAAGATGAATGACAACCAGGAAAAAATGAAAGACAACTAGTAGAAGAGGTAAGACAACCAGTGGTAGATAAAAGACAACCAGCAAAATATGAAAGATAGTCAGTATAACATGAAAGACAACCAGTACAATACGAAAGACAACTACAAGAAGATGAAAAACAACTAGTAGAAGATGAAAGACAACTTGAAGGAAATGAAATTCAACCTGTAGTGGATGAAAGACATCTAATAGAATATGAAAGACAACTACTACAAGATCAAAGACAATTTGAAGAAGGTGAAAAACAATTAGTACAAGATGAAACATAACTGGAAGAAGATGAAATGTTGCAGTACTAGACAGAAGACCACTAGATGAATTTGAAAGACAACTAGAAAAAAGTGAGGAACAGCTAGTAGAAGATGAAAGACAACCGGTAGAACATTAAGGACAACCAGTAGAGCATGATGGACAATCATTACAGGATGAAATACAACTAGAAGAAGATGAAATACAACTACTAGAAGATGAAATACAACAAGAAGAAGATGAAAGACAACAAGTAGAACATGATGGACAACCAGTAGAACATGAAAGACAATCAGTAGAAGATGAAAGACAACTACAAGAACATGAAAAACAACTAGCAGAAAATAAAAGACAATCAATAGAACATGAAGTACAACCATGAGAACATGAAGGACAACCAGTACAAGATTAAATACAACAAGAAGAAGATGGAATTCGATAACTAGCAGATGAAAGACAACCAGTAGAACATGAAAGACAACAAGTACATAATGAAAGACAACCAGCACAAGATGAATGACAACCAGTACAAGATGATGACTAGTAGAAGATGAAAGACAACTAGAAAAAAAAATAAATACAATCAGTAGTGGATGAAAGAGAACTAGTAAAAAATGAAAGACAACCAATGGTGGATGAAAAAGATGAAAGACAACCATCAGAAGATGAAAGACAACCAGTAGAATATGAAGGACAACCAGTAGAACATGAAGAAGATGAAAGACAACCAGTAGAACATGAAGGACTACCAGTAGAACATGAAGAAGATGAAAGACAACCAGTAGAACATGAAGGACCACTAGTAGAACATAAAGAAGATGAAAGACAACCATAACATGATGAAATAGCACCAGTGGTAGATGAAAGACAAACGGGGGAACATGAAAGACAACATGTACAGGTTGAAAGACAACTAAAATATGGTGAAAAATAACTAGTAAAAGATGAAACAAAACAAGAAGAAAATGAAATTCAAACTATAGTTGATGAAAGACAACCCATAGAACAAGAAAAACAACTAGTACATGATGAAAGACAACAAGAAAAAGATGAAAGACAACTCAAAAAAGAGGAAATACCACCAGTACAAGATGAAAGACAACTAGAAGAAGATGAAAGACAACCAGAAGAAGATAAAATACCACCAGTGTTAGATGAAAGACAACAAATAGTATATGAAAGACAACCAGTAGAACATGAAAGACAACAAGTAGAGCATGAAAGATATCAGTAGAACATGAAAGACAATTAGAAGAAAATAAAAAACAACGAGTAGAATATGAAATACAGCTAGAATAAGATGAAATATAACAAGTAATGGATGAAAGACAACTAGTTAAAAATAAAAGACAACCAGTAGTGGATGAAAAACAATTAGAAGAAGATGAAAGACAACTAGCAGAACATGACGGACAACTGGTAGAAATGAAGGACAACTAGAAGAAGATTAAATACCACCAGTGGTAGATGGAAAACAACTAGTAGAATAGAAAAGACAACCAGATGAAGATAAAAGATAACTATAAAAGATGAAAGACAACTAGAAGAAAATAAAATACCACCAGTGGTAGATGAAAGACAACGAGAAGATGAAAAATAACTAGTAGAAGATGAAAGACAATTAGAATAAGATAAAATACAATCAGTAGGGGATGAAAGATAACTAGTAGAAAATGAATGACAACCAGTAGTGGACGAAAAACAACTAGAAGAAGATGAAAGACAACTTGTAGAACATGAAGGACAACCAGTAGAACATGAAAGGCAACTAGTGGAACATGAAAGACAACCAGTACAAGATGAATTACAACTAGAAGAAGATGAAATACAATAACTAGTAAAGTAAAGATACCAGTACAATATGAAAAACAACCAGTAGAACAAGAAAGACAACCAGAAGCGGATGATGAAAGAAACCTATTGAAGATGAAAAACAACCAGTAGTGGATGAAAGACAACTTGTAGAAAATGAAAGACAACCAGTAATGGATGAGAGATAACTAGTAGAAGATGAAAAAAAAAACTTGTTGTCTTTCACTACTGACTGTCATTCATCTTCTACTAGTTGTCTTCCATTAGTTATTTTTCACTACTTGTAGTTGTCTTTCGTATTGTATTAGTTGTCTTTCATGTTCTACCGACTATCTTTCATATTTTGCTGGTTGTGTTTTATCTACCACTGGTTGTATATTTCATCTTCTTCTAGTTGTATTTCATCTTCTTTTGGTTGTCTTACCTCTTCTTCTAGTTGTCTTTCATCTTCTTCTGGTTGTCTTTCATTTTCTACTAATTGTTTTTCTTCTTCTTCTGGTTGTCTTTTTTGTTCTACTTGTTGTTTTTCATATTGTACTGATTATCTTTAATTTACCAGTTATTGTATTTCATCTTCTTCTAGTTGTAATTCATCTTGTACTGGTTGTCCTTCGTGTTCCACTAGTTGTCCTTCATGTTCTACTGGTTGTCCTTCATGTTCTATAAGTTGTCTTTCATCTTCTTCTAGTTGTTTTTCGTCCACTACTAGTTAGAATCTCTCTTTATCTCATATGTCTTCACATCTTGTACCTCTCTTCTTCTAGTGTTGTTTACGTGTTTTCTCTATTTTTTTAAAAATGGCATCCTTCCTAGAGAACCCTAGATCCACTCTATTTATATTCTATTAGGCTCTCTACTCCTGTTCAGATAGGGGGATGAGTTGTAATTCGTCCATCATGTGTTAGTGGGCTTAGTTGAGCTTGGCTACCAAGTTTAGTGCTTTAACTGTTGTTTGTCAGTTGTCTCATGCGGTTGCCTAAGCTGCATGCGGTTGAATTATTCATCTGTATAGGATTCCTGCACAGCATATTCTTCTCTGTTTGGGAACCTTTATGCAGTTGGCAGCCTCTGGTTGCACACGGATGAATAGTGAACCGCATACTGGCACCAGTGTGTCCAGAATGCTTGTTTTATGCCTGTTTTACCTCCAAAAATACTAGAAAACCTACAATTCTACAGAATCAAGTGAAATGACAATAATAATCTGATTCTACCTAAATAATTGTTTTTCATGTTCTACTGGTTGTCCTTCATGTTCTACTAGTTGTCATTCATTTTCTAATGATTGTCTTTCATCTTCTTCTACCTGTTTTTCATCCACTACTGATTGTCTTTTATTTTCTACTGTATGTCTTTCATCCACTACTGGTTTTATTTCATCTTCTTCTAGTTGTGTTTCATATTCTACTAGTAGTTTTTCATTTTCTTCTAGTTGTCTTTCATATTCTACTGATTGTCTTTCATGTTCTACTAATTGTCATTCATGTTCTACTGGTTTTTCTTTCTTATAGTAGTTGTATTTCATCTTCTTTTAGTTGTATTTTTTCTTGTACTGGTCCTGTTCGCACAAAAGTGTATCACAAAGTTTCACTACAGCAAGCTGTAGCTTTTAAACCTTGAATTAACTTCCGACTAGACTGCAAGTGCACAATCCTATCGTATAGTTTAGTCAGGTATCGATCCACAGGACGGTTCAAATCTAATCTGGACTTTACTTAAATCAATTAGGTACTAGAAGTTGGAAAATGTTGATTTGGTTTGTTTTAATTTCCTAAGTTCAATAATGACAGAAATAATCAAAATGACAGAAAGTAAAATTTGGTTTTTATCAGATAGAGAAAAGCGTTTCCAGGGTTTTTGATTTCATCTTCAACTCTGCCTCTCGGTACCACACACACGACCCGCGTACTTTCATAAGCGGCCCGCATGGAAGACGCGACCCGCGTACTCTCATACGCGGCCCACATGGACTTCGAGTGAATGCAGCAGCTGTCTGTTTCTGCGTTTTTCTTTGGTGTAAGGGTTCATTGACCGAACCTAATGTTCCTAAACCTCCACTCTCGTTTGTTGGCTTAATAAACTTGGTATCGGAAATGCAATTTCACCTTCTTAGGTTTTTAATCTAAGTTAATTGTCCGGTTTACTAAAGGTAACCACTTCCTCTCGATAAGTGGAAAAGTTCACCTCTCGGTTACTATTTGGTCTCGCCTCACGGCTCGTAAACCTACCTCAAATACTAAGTTTGGTTGAGAGAAACATCAAGGCCAAATTACTAGAAAAGATGCTATAGACATCTAATAGTGGACAATCAAGAATCATTCAATCAACTTCAACAAAGCAATTAAATACTACTCAAACAATTAAACACTAACATTCAACACAGATTCAAACAACATGCATACAAAACAAAGTATCAAACTACATCGTAATCCCTAGAAACTAAGTAAACTACTCACACATAGTCAAAAAGCAAGCAAAACAAATGATCGAAGAAGTATTCATGACAAAACTCAAAATACAAAGAAGATCCGTGAAGAACTTTCGTCTTTCGCTTTTCAACTTCGTTTCCAAGCTAGCCGTCAAGTCCAAACCCTAGAATCTATCTCTTACTCTCCAAAAATGCAGAATTTCCTCTCTCAGGTGCAAGAAATCCCGTAATGTAGCCCATTTGGCCGACCTTTTCTTCATTGAGCCTCTGTTTCCTTTTCTATTTGTTTCTGAAATAGGCTGATGCGACCCGCGTGGGATCTGATGCGGCCTGTGTGCCTGTGTCTTTGGCTCAGATTGTAGATCTTCTCGCAAGTTTTCCGAAAAGTGGTCATACACTCAAAACGGAGTTACGAGTCAAAAGTTATGACTATTTTAACTTCGGGTGCTGAAATTTCAGGGTCTGACACGACCCGCATTGGATCTGACACGGCCCGCGTGTAGGGTTTCAGAACTCACAATCTTCCCTGATTTCGCTCGTTTTCTGCAAAGTAAGAATAAAAACGCAGCAGTACCACATTCTATAGATATTCAATGTAATAGACACTATTTGGTGGTTTAAAACACAAATTTTGGTACAGAAATTGGTCGGATTTGTAGGTCAAATAACGAGACATCATGTCCTTCATTTTCAATTGGTTGTCTTTCATCTTCTGCTAGTTGTTTTTCATTTTTTTGTTGCTTTCATCTTCTACATGTTATCTTTCATGTTCTACTTGTTGTCTTTGATGTTCTACTTGTTTCTTTCATCATATTCTAGTTGTATTTCATCTTCCACTTGTTGTCCTTCATGTTCTACCGGTTGTCTTTCATCTTTTCCTAGTTCTTTCATCTTCTACTAGTTGTTCCTCACTTTCTTCTAGTTTTCTTTCATGTTTTACAAGTTGTCTTTAATCTACTAGTTGTTGTATTTCATCTTCTTCTAGATGTCTTTCGTCTAGTACTGGTTATCTTTCATGTTCTGCTGGTTGTCTTTCATCTACCACTTACTGCCTTTTATCCTTTTCCGGTTGTCTTCCATCTTCTTCTAGTTGTATTTCATCTAATACTAGTTATCTTTCATGTGCTACTCAGTATCTTTCATCTTCTTCTGGTTGTGTTTCCTCTTCTACTAATTGTTTTTCATCTTCTTCAAATTGTCTTTGATCTTGAACTGGTTGTTTTTCATGTTCTATTTGATGTCTTTCATCAACTACAGGTTGAATTCCATTTACTTCTAGTTGTTATTTTATCTTTACTAGTTTTTCATATTCTTGTAGTTGTCTTTCGGTTTGTACTGGTTGTCTTTCATGTTCTACTGGTTGTCTTTCATGTTCTGCTAGTTGTCTTTCATCTTCTTCTGGTTGTCTTTCATATTCTTATGGTTGTCCTTCATGTTCTACTGGTTGTCTTTCATCTTCTTCTCGTTGTCTTTCATCTTCTACTTGTTGTCTTTGTTTTCTATTAGTAGTCTTTCATCCACTACTGGTTGTATTTCATCTTCTTCTTAGTTGTCCTTCATCTTCCACTATGTTTGACCCTAAAAAGTTGTCATAAGATAAATGGCAATTTTCGGGGCAATTAAAATAGCAAAGTCACACTCAAACTCTTCAAAGCAAATTGGGTATAGCTTATTAAATTTCTTGGTAGCATTCTACATGCAAACACCATGAATTTTGATATGTAAAAGTGGTCAGAAACATTAAGGAATTAATTTCCTACAAATTAAACAATTGCTGAATAGCATGCTGGGTACAATTTGGAGTTCTTTAGCAAGCCCATGGAAACACGGACCCACATGTCAATGGTTTAACCGTGTTTTTGCTAGACCCTCCGGATAAATGAACATGGCTCGCGGGTATTGAACCACATGCACCATGGTGTCAGTACCTCGGTTCACCGAGCACCGAGACCACGCATAGGCGACTCAATGTCGCAGGGAATTTAAATCCGGACTTTGACCCCTTCAACCAAAATGGACTCGGCACCCGTGCACTGTTATTTACCCCCTACGCGGCTCATCAAAGACCAAGTTTAAAGGAAGTGGGTATGAAAACTTAAAACACGATTGGTCGAACCTAAGAGAGACTGACAGTGGGCCCGTCCCTGTCAGCTCTCTCTTCCTCCTTCTCCTTCCCAATTTCAATAGAAAAGTGAAGTTTGAATTCGGATTTAGAGATTAAAGCTTTGCGCAAGCCTTTACCTGGGACTAGGGAGTACCTCTACCCCTTCTCTCTTGACCAAAACTCTGAGCTTAGCTGCTATTAGCAAGCTTTGATTAGGCCGAGAAAGAAAGACAAATTGAAATTGGAAACTCGAGATTAAGAGCAGTTCAAGCTTTGAAACTTGAGAGGAACACTCTAAAAGCCTACACGATAGTGTAATGAATGCCAATTCGGTTTAAAAGAAAGCAATTTTATGGGCACCATGAATCAGTGCCATATCGGGTTTGAGTAATGGCGGCACTGCACATCCAGCTGCTCAGGCGGTAAATTGAGCTTGAGTACATGATAGGGGTATGTTAACGATGCCCTATGTTATCTAATGCCTTAAGGCATATGTTTGACCCTAAAAAAAGTCAAGATCATAGTTATTTGGACAAAGATGCCAATTAACTAAATAAATTGGTCAATTAAAGGTTTAACCATACTTTAATTCGACACAATGCCACAAAATAGGAAATGAAATTTGCTGAACAAATACATGATTAAATGCTATTCCAATAATCATGAATTTTGATACATGGCACGCTTCCTAATTCAAAATGGTTAGAAAGATATCAAAGTTACAAAACAGAAGCCCCTGATTGGTACCACATGGCACAGGGTACTCATAAAAATCACCCTAACTAATCAGGGTGCAAATTGGGGTGCACTAAACTTGACTTCACGGCCTGGACCCACTGGTCAGTGAAACAAAAAATAAAATTCGCTGACTTAATGATTTGGATGCACTCGGCTCACTACATTTGGGCGCCTAAGCCGTGTTGGCAGTAAAGAGGCTCACGGTACGCCATTCCCAGCCAAACCCGAACCCAATTCAAACCCCAGCGCCTCAGCGCAAATCGACCCCTTCGTTCCCCATGAACCCGGAATATGGTGGACCAGCACAAGTTTAATACATGGCTTACACTGAAACGGGAGCACTGAGATGAAGAACACAATGAAGTAATCGGTAACCAACAGGTAGGCCCCGCTTGCAGCGCTCCCCTCCTTCCTTTCTTCCTCCGCTCTACTCTTCCAACAGCCGAGAATACAAGAAAAGGGAAATTGGCGAAAGGAGAAGTAGAGTGGCCCGATTCCTTCTAAGTTCAAACCATGATCAACAAGGGAAGAATGAAGGACTCGTCAATTTGGCCATTAGAAAGGCGAGTAAGGGAGAATTAGAAAGAGAAGCTGAGAGAAGCAAAAATGGGAACTCACTGCCTCTCAAAACAAAACCCGAATTAAGGGTGCAAGCATGTTTTCCACCTTTAGGCGATGCTCTCTGACAAACTAATCAAAAGAAAGTGGGTTTATATCGAAGAAATAGAGGAAGCCACTCATTGTCGGGTCTAAGTTAAAATCGAAATTGGCCAAGGGTAGTGTTGCTTCTTTAGGCTCCTGAATAATCTTGCCGGGATCACATGTGATCATTATTAACCCCGAATTGGTGTACATTAATTAGAAATGCTAGAAATGGAAATTTGCACCTAACCGGCACCAAGGAGAAATGCTCATTTAACCAAAATTAGAAGATGACAGGAAAATGGATGCAATGCCATGCAGGGCATGTTAATGGTATACTATACTTGCCCTGTGTTACCCTTCTATTGGCCAAAAGATATTAAACGGCTGTAGATCACAGTAAGGTATAAAGTAGCTCGGGCATACCACACCATCTCTGTACTGACACCTCTGCACCCATTTAACCTCATATACAGCTGGTCCAGAGCCCAGGCAAGCTGCCAAAGGAGAAGCATCTTCTCCTATGCATGAGGAGATGCATGACTTGATATCATTAAATCTCAGCCTTTAAAAAGGAATTGAATCAAAGGTTGAGATGAAATGCAAAATTCGGATTGCCAACATGGCTCACTGCCATTGGCCAATGCACCTGAAAATATAGCTATATGGCTCGAAAACAATCTGGAGCGTTGATCAAGAAAATGAGGAAAAAAGGGAAAGGTGATGATCAAGCCAACTAAGCCCTAGCCAAAACCCTAAACCCCATGCCTTCTTATGCTATATAAGGAGATGAATAGAAGAAGAAAAGGCATCCAGAAATCACACTACCACTAGAGAGATTAGAAAAACTCATATCTAATAGAAAGGCATAGAAAGAAATAGAGAGAAAAAAAAAAGGCAAGAAATTCAGATAGTGCAAAAATCGCCTAGAAACCTCCTCCTTCTCCTTCTCAACTGAAATTAGAATCGAATAGGTAAGAAGAATAGAGATGTAAGCCTTGAATAGGCTGAGTTATGTACATTTTGACATTTAAATGAAAAATTCCTCTTTTATTCATCATCTTTTATTTTATTTTTATTTCTGACTTTTTTTCGGTTTTCTTTTGCATCTTCTTTACTATGTTCCTTGTTTGAAGTCTTTGCTTAAACTAAAAAGGGAGTGAAGGCTGCATGATATTCAAGCTTATGATAAGCTAAAACATGCTCAAGCCTAATGACCAAATAAAAATATATGCATATAATTTCTTTTCTTCTTTTTCTGTTTCTTTAGCAAAAAGGAAAAGTAATAAACATTTTAATCCCTTCTTTTCTTGAAGTTTACTACTAGTTTTCTATAAAAATGAATAAATAATGATATATGGAATAAAAAAAATATATATGCATAACTTGAAGCTTTGATCTCTTCATCTCCTTGCTTTTTTGAACAAACCTCTTAATTCTTTCTTAAAATGGTTGATTAATTAAAATATAAGAGTTGAGCCAGTGTTGGTCTCCTTTTATATCAAGATTATGTCAATCATTTTATAAAAAGAATTAATAGGAATAAAGTGACAAATAAAAAATTATTACACAAGAGGTGATGAAGTTGAGCTAGTGTGTCTCCTTCATCATTCTCTCAACTCAAAGTTCCAAAGGGTTTGTTTGTAAAGAAGAGATCTTAACAATGCAAGGTTATAATGCTAAATGGCTAAGTAACATGCATACTTGAGGGCTTCTTTGCAAATAAGGAGAGATAAAAGGACTAAAATGCAAATAGGCATCAGCCATGGCTGTGTCATTGCCATTTGTACTTTTAATCCCATGACTATCTCAATGACCTACCCTTTTGAAGCATGCTAATAAATAAAAATCAGGGGCTTCCCTGCAAATTTCCAAATTCTGACAACTTTTGATGCTTAGATATGGTGATTAAATTTTCATTTAGAGCTTTGGTTTCTTCTTCTTCTGTTTCTTTGCTGCTGGTGCATTAAATGGTGCTACAAAATGTTTATAATCATGTTCTTATTCAATTGAGCCCCTCTTCATGTTGATAATACCCCTGACCAGTCCCTGGTATAATACCAAAAGAGCATATGACAACCAAGTGCCTACTGGTACATGAAAAGCATTAAAACTGAGAACTGATCCCCCTCTGATGAATTGGCCAATGCAAACCAACACAGGGACTGAACTGCAAAATAGACACCACAGTCAGATAAAGGACATAAAAATACACAAAATGGACATAAATCTCATATTTTTCTGATTTTATTTGAATTTATTATGAATTGTCCAAGTTCAGCTCTTAAAAACAAAATTCAGCAAATAAAATTGCACTTTTCCTCTAAATGCCCCTGACTTAATAAATATATAAAAAAAAATATAGAAATAAATTTCCAAAAATCATAAAAATGTGCACAAATGCTCTTTGAACCTTACCTTATAATCTCATGGCAAAATTCATATATGTCTTTTAACAAAATTAATGGAAATAAGTAAATCTAGAATTAATGATGAATCAGTTCATGCCATTCCCAAACTCAAAATCAATTCAACGATAAATTAAACCCTCTGTAATCTTTGGTAAGTTTCTACAAGCTTACTGGAGCCTGTCTAAACCTTCAATCATGCCCAGAACCAATGAATTAAAAATTGGTACCAAATCAGCACCACACCGGGAAACCTCAAATTCTAATCATACTCAACCTTTGATTAAACTCCAAATTGAAGTTATAAATAACTTCCACATGATGAAACGATACCATTCAAACAGTCAATTGAAGAAAAGTGCAAAGAAAACGAAGAAATCGGTTTAATCTCTCAACCAGTGCTGATAACGGTAGCCTATCCAAGAATCGCCACTTCCGACGGCTGTTGACTACCGACAAGTGGTCCAACAGCCTCCTGGTATCGAGGCGATCTCTGCCTTGTCCTTGGCCGGCACAATCGTGGCCGGAGCACCACCGGAAACGGAAACCCTAGCTCGGATATTGAACCTCAGTTCATATCTGAGGTCGCACACATCTTGAAACAACCTGACCCGCTAGATTGAAGCGCCAAATCAAGAGTTTGAATGAAGACACGGATCTCAAAGCACATGAAACGATCCGATGGCCCAAGTCTAAATCCAATAGCCAACGGCCCACTGCCGCATGGGGTCCACATGTCATATTAAATAATAAAAAAAAATCCTCTTAACCGAATCTTGAAGCCTAGCATCAATATTGAAGCCCAAATAACCAAATCTCAAAGCTCGAATGCTCAGCCCAAATCTTAAAACCCAAAACACTAATCTTAAAGCTCAAGATGCAAATCTAAAAGCCAAGATAACAAATAAAGTCATTAAATCAAAGCCCTTTTACAAATAAGTCCCTCTGACTTTTAAGATTCACAGCGACACTCTTACAAACTTACAAAAAGGTCCCTGTCTGCTCAAAATCTCTTCAAAATGGCCCTTGGAAGCCCAATTTCTGATTCAAACCTTGTTTAAAGCCCATATTGCAATTCCATATCCTTCCAGCTTTGTAAATAAGCCCCTGGGAAAACATAAATATTTACAAATAAGTCCTTTTTGGCCATAACTTTTTCATTTTAAGTCTGAATCGATTCAAACCACCTCCAAAGGAACTCAAATTGAATCCTTCATGTTTCTAAACTAAAATTAAGCATGTTCAAGCGTTAGCCAAACCCTGAAATGACCAAAATACCCTTTCTTCAAAATTAAATGATTTCACTTCTTAAATAATCAACAAAATAAATATGTCATAATTCAAATATAAACAAACAATGTATATAAATCTTTCAATGTTCAAATCCTTATTTCAAAAATATAATTTTAGTATGAAAATCACACATAGGCACATATGTTCAAATGCAAAGACCAAAATCAATACATGTGTCCCCTTTTAGCCCCTTTATTCAATTCACAACAAATAGGCCCCAAATCTCAGAATGGACGAGGTGTTCAGTATGGCTTGGAAGGGTCATCTGATGTAATTAACAGCGGGGGCTTGCGCCCGCTGGGAGTTAAACGTCCCCACAATCAATAAACTCTCTAGATAGGCTGATTATGAATAGTAGGTCTGTCGAGGGTGAACCGAAGGAATTGTGGAAAGAAATTGAATGTTTCAAATTCGATGTTCTCTCCATATCTTAAAATCGAGAGCATTGAACCCTGAGGCATTTAACACATGCACACACCTTCGAAACCGCTGTGCAACTTTCTGCGCCCTACAGCATATTAATCAAGATGGCAACAAAATAAGCCCTATATACCGCCGGTATAGCATACCCCGACTCTACAGCTATTATCTGGCTCCCTGGTCCCCAGGACGCGTGTCACACTGCCCTCGGGTAGTGACAAAAATAGAAGAATCTACTCCAGAGGTGCAGGGGCACGAAAATTGAATGTTTCCTTATTTGGCCGGTTAATCAATGGCCATTAAGTGATACACGACATTTGATGTTAATCTGAAGGTTGAAATTATTCCAGAAGAGGGTCATTGACGTGCCAAGCCTCTATTGGACAGCCTTTGCCACATATGCATGCATGAATGAAGCTAAGTGGTTTGAGCCCTTGATCAAACAGCTGATGGGCATGATGAAAGCCACATCAGCTGAGCCTAAAACCCTAGACCCTTTCTGCCTTATATAAGGCACCCCAAATGCTCAAGAAAAGACATTCCAGAATATCCCAGATATACTCCTTCTTCTCCAAAAAGCTTTGTGCAAAAAAAAAAACAAGTTAGAAAACTTCCATTTTCAAAGAGAGTTAGGTTAGAACTTCAAAGCATGAAGCTTTCTTAAACAAATTCAATAGGTAATAGATACCTATATGATGTAAGCTCTTGATGAGCAATGGTTTGTACATATTCTCAAATTCGAAATAAAAGCCTTTTTATTTTTTGTTCTTGCCTCCTTACTGTTGCATCTCTATTCCCTTTTTTTTTTTTTCTTTCTTGAAGTTCATTAATAAATAAAGTGAAGATCTCATGATAAGCTTGTTTATTTTATAATAAACATAGCATATGAAGATCTAATGATCATTTTCTTTACTTTTAATGGTTTAAACAAAATCATATATAATGTAAACTTGATAAAAAAATATGCATATCTTAATCTCCTCTCCTATTTTCTGAAATTTATGCCTTTATAAAAAAAATGATAATAAATAAAAATATAGAATTTTCTTGTTATTTTCCTTCTCTTTTTCCTTTTCTTTTCTCTACTGCCTCTTTCTCTTCTTTGTATTTTCTCTTTAAAAATTCCTTAATCCTTGTATAAAATAGGTTAATGATGTCTAATAAGGGTGTTGAGCTGGATAGTTCCACCTTTATTTAATTCATTTAGTTATTTTATTAATAGGATTAAAGAATAAAAATATATATATATATATAAAAGGGTTATTGAAGTTGAGCTGGATAGTTCATTCTTTAATTCCTATTAAAAGGGCCATTTTGCACATTAAAAGATATTTAATTTCCCTTTACATGAATATGCTCATGTATGATCAAAATAAATAAGGAAATTAAATGATTTAATGTGTAAAATAGTGAGAAATTGAGGTTTAAAATGTAAAAGGCAGTAGCATTGTCTATAATATGCCATTTATATTTTAAATCTATGATATTTCAATGACTTGTCCTTTTGGACCTATTTGTATATGAGAAAATATTTGATTTCTTGAGCAAAGATGCTAAAAAGAAGTTAAATATCTCAAATATATAAATGGTGAGAGATAGAAGGTTTAAAATGCAAATAAACAACAAGTTATACTTGTTCATGGCATTTGCATCTCTAAATCTAAGAAAATCTCAATGATATGTCCTTTAAAACATCAAAACATGATTTTTGACAAAAGCAGGGACTTTTCTGCATAAAACCAAGTTCTTGACAGATTTCTAATGTTTTAAATTGAAATGATGATTTTTGGAGCTTTCTTTTCCTTTTATTACTTGTTGGCACCAAACAATAGCCTAAAAGCTATGAAAAATCATGCAAAATAATGGATAACTTATGACCTCAGTTGTAAATGCTCTAAACCAGCCCCTAATACCCTCTGGAACAATGGACCAACACCAAATCACAAAGCATGTACCATTGGTACAAGAAAAGCACTCAAAAGTGCCAAAATGACCTTCTCTGGTAAACAGAACCTTATGGACTGACACATGGACCAAAATGAAAAATGGACTTCACTATCAGACAGAGGACTTCAAAACACACAAAATTGACTCAAATTTCATATTTTTCTGATTTTATTTCAATTTTATATGAATTTCCAAAGTTCAGCATTAAAAACAGAAAATTCAGCACTAAAAAGATAAAAGGGACCTATTGGTAAATTGAACAATAAAAATTGATTCAAAGACCAAGTTAAAAAATGAATATCACAATCAGATAGAAGACTTCAAAATACACAAAATCGACACAAATTCTATATTTTTCTGATTTTATTTCGATTTTATATGAATTTTCAAAGTTCAGGTTTAAAAACAGAAAATCAGCATTTAAACAAAATAAAACTGTTGCTGGTAAATGAACAATACTGAATGACTGAAAAATTAAATCAAAGAACAAACATCATGATTAGATAGAGAATTTTAAAATACACAAAATGGACATAAATTTCATATTTTTCTGATTTTATTTCAATTTAATATGAATTTTTGAAGATTCAAATGTTAAATACAAGTGAAAATCAACTAAAACACATTTCATCTGCACGGATCTTAAAGCAACATGAGACCTTTAATTCTGGCGCCAAAATAGAGCTTGAATGGAAACACGAATCTCAAAGCCTAAAACTTAAATCAAACAACCAGCACAAATCCTGAAGCCCAATGCACCAATCTTAAAGCCCAATGCACCAATCTTAAAGCCTAGATACCAAATAAAATCATTAAACCGAAAATTCTTTACAAAAGAGTCTCTCTGATTTTTCTACATTTGCAATAAAGCCCCTACAAATTACAGACCAGTCGTTGACAGCATAAAACTCTCTCAAACAAGCCCTTAAAGGCCCAATTTTCACATAAAACCTCATTTAAAACTCAAATCATAAATTCATATCTTTCCAGCTTCATGAATAAGCCTCCTGAGAAATATAAATATTTACAAATAAGTCCTTCTCAGTCCTTTTCAAGCATAACTTTTTCATCTTAAGTCCAAATTGACTCAAACCACCTCCAAATGAACCCAAATCAAATTCTTCATCTTTCTAAATCAAAATTAAACATGCTCAAGCGTCAGCCAAATCCTGAAATGACCAAAATACCCTTTTCTTCAAAATTTTAATAAAATGTAAATAAACATGCCATAAATTAAATATAAACAAATAGTGTACATACATTCTTCAAACGATCAAATTCCCATTTATGAAATAAAATAAACATTATTTTAATACAAAATCACATATACACACATATCCAAAATATAGAAAGCCAAATCAAAACCAAAAATCTATACATGAGTCCCCTTTTAGCCCCTTTATTCAATTCACAACAAATAGGCACAAATCCCAGAATGGACGAGGTATTCAGTATGGCTTGGAAGGGTCATATGATGTAATTAACAGCGGAGGCTTGCCCCCGCTGGGAGTTAAACGTGCCCACAATCAATAAACTCTCTCGATAGACTGATTATGAACCGTAGGTCTGTCGAGGGTGAACCGAAGGAATTGTAGAAAGAAATGAATGTCTCAAGTTTGATGTTCTCTTCCATGTCTTGAAAATCGAGAGCATTAAACCCTTGAGACATTTAACATATGCACACACCTTCCACCGCTGTGCAACTTTCTGCGCCCTACACACTAGTTATTATTTTTTCTTCTAGTTGTCTTTCATCTTGTATTGGTTGTCTTTCATGCTCTACTGGATGTCTCTCATGTTCTACAAGTTGTCTTTCATCTACTAGTTGTAGTATTGCATCTTTTCTAGTTGTATTTCATATTGTACTGGTTGTCT
The DNA here is from genome assembly GCA_025461045.1 of Carex parvula. Lineage (NCBI taxonomy): Eukaryota > Viridiplantae > Streptophyta > Magnoliopsida > Poales > Cyperaceae > Carex > Carex parvula. The sequence continues at coordinate 1,065,256 of JAJGRW010001004.1, read as the reverse complement.
TTCGTGTTGTACTGATTGTCTTTCATGTTTTTCTAGTTGACTTTCATCTTTTTACTAATTGTGCCTCACTTTCATCTTTCATATTGTCCTCTCCTACTAGCAATCCTCTCGGATCTTCGTACGGATGATTCGGCCAGCGTGCAGTTTCCTAAAAAGAAAAGAAAATCTGAAAATTAAACTAAAAACTGAAAATAAAAAGAAAATAAAAATAAAAACGAAATTGAAAATAAAAGAAAAATAAAAATGCAGAAAATAAAAAGAAATCTAGGCGTTTCTAATTAATTGGATTCAATGGTCAAAGCAAGGGCGTGTTGCGAGGCCTTGCACAATGAACCGTTATTCCCCGGCAACGGCGTCAAAAAGCTTGATCACTCAAAAGAGAGCAATGTTTCTTTTAATATTTATAAACTCGTAAATGCTATCGGTTCGGACTGCAAGCGCACAATCCTATCGAGTAGTATATTCGAGGTCGATCCACAGGGAATATTGGTTCAATGCTTTGAGCGACCGAATCACAATCTTTCGAAAGGCTAGACAAAATCTGTAAATTGAGAGGTGTTGTTGCGATCAATGTAAATTAGGAAGCAATTAAAAGTAATTAAAATAAAGATAGAGATGAGAATTCCTAGGATTTCGGCACACCATTGCCACTCAATCCGCCTTGACAATATATTCCTGTTACGTCTGATTTCCTGTTGTTGTTTAATGAAAGACACCACATAGGTCACTGCGATTTATGTTACGCAAGAATGACAGATCTTTCACCGAGATTCTACATAAGACACTGCGATTTGCCTTACGCAAATGTCTGATCTCTCAAATACCCCAAATTACTACATAGATCACTGCGAATTTACTTTACGCATGTGATGAAATTTGGTACGCGTTTTGTTGGTCTGGTTTATGGTTTCCCCGCTAAGGTTTTCTTCACATAAACCTAATAAATCTCAACGAGGCTAATTCATACAAATAGTTTCTCTTACCATTAAAGTACTGTCACTACCCTAACGGACTCAAACTAGATCATTGAAGTTAGATGAAGAGATAGTAAATCACAAAAGCATTTTGTTTCAACAACAAGAAATCATAATCAACAGAAATATATATATCAAAACATCAAGAGTAACAAGGTTTACTGCCTAGCCCTAAGAAAAGGAACTTAGCCGCGGAACGGCATTGTTACAAGCACTCCTCTCTTCTCACTTTAATCAAATCTAACCCTAATTACGAAGATGATTATTCCTTCTGCCCAGGGGCCTTATATAGGAGTGGAGGGACGTGTAGAGGTTGAGTAGGGGCTAAGAAACTGATCTGGAAACAGCTGTCGGCAGTTATTCCCAAGAGATGCCTTCGGATACGGGCCGTATTAGGTGATACGGTCCATATTAGGTCCTTGACGGTTAGGGTTTAATGCTTCCAGCGCTATCTCCTGGTCTGTGCTAGGCCTGGTCCGTATTAGGCAATACGGACAGTAACAGAGACTTAGTCGATGAGCGTCGCTGATCCGATTGACCCGATTCTAGCTCCATTTGATGTAAAATAGTCCCAAAACCTGTTTTCTGTAATAAAATATAAAGAAGGGTGACAGTAGCCTTTTTATCTAATAAAGTGAACATAAGTGTGAGAAAATATGCAAAACCTAAGCCAAAACCCTACGTAAATCATCGTTATTTTGACTCTGATCACGCCTCCCAACTTGAATTGTTGCTTGTCCTCAAGCAACGACATCCCAGCTGGTCAAAGATCCGGTCTAGGTTAAACCATACAATCTCAAGGACTTGTTTAAAAATTAAATTGGGGCTTAGTTTTGGTACAATTGGCATGACAATAAAAATTTAGAATTTTAAAATATTCATGACCTCTCCCTTGAACAATTTATTCACCCCATGATTGACCTCATTATGCTTACCCTAGAAGAATTATCATTGAACAATTTATTTCACAAATATCCTTAAATTTGAGAGTATTAATTTCCCCTTCGATTATAAATGGATCCCTCCCAATCAATAGGAATTCTAATGATATAAATTTTAATTTTCCTTCCCAATTAATTGGAGCAAAGTATGACAACTGAGTGTGTTGGTGCTTGTGACTATTTTTGAAAAATTAAATATGTACAAGAATTTAAATTTGGGAGGTTTTCTCGAGCCTATTGGTAACCAGTCTTGCATAGGCACCCGTACTCTTTTTATCCTCCATCTTTTTCTATATATATATTTTTTTTCTGGATTTTTCTATTTTTCTGGGTTTTTCTCATTTCTAATTTTTTTGTATTTTTCTATTTTTCTGAAAAATAAAATATTTTTGTGTCACAAGCACCATGATTACACACAACTCCAAGTATTCATTCATACAAGGAATTATTGCATAATTTCGCTAGGGGTCTATCTATAATAAATGGGTATTCTAAAATACTATCAAGCTTAAGAGACTTTGCAAAAATAAATTACTCAATAAATAAAAATTCTAGGGTTTGCGATTTTTGATCAACTCTCATGATTAGCAATTAATTGTTCACTTTGAGATCACTAATTATTTTAAAAATTCCGAATTTTTGGTATCATGGTCAATTGTCTGAACCTTAGCCTAATTCAATTTAAAACAATTTCTATTTGATTAAACCTACTCCTAAGGAAGAATAAAAATGCAAGCTAGCTAAAAAGCTCAATCTAATCATTCTAGGATTTTCGGTAAAGCCTCTAATCCTAGCAAAAAATTGAGTAAAACTACTAGCACCTAAGAATTTAAAAATGCGAAAAATTTAAAGATACATGGTCAATTTGCCCCCTACCCCCGAATAAAATTGAGCATTGTCCCCAATGCTCGAGAGATAAAAATAAATGAAGTAGTAAAGTAAAGAGACCGGGGAAAGATACAACTCACTGCACCTCAATCCTGAGGTGGTGGAGGTGGTGGTGGTCGCTGGATCTCCTCGTAAAATGACGGGTCGAAGAGTCCATATGGTGGTGGCTGGTATGGCAAACCGGTGGTGAGGGCATGCTGGTAGTACTGTTGTGACATGTAGCGGGCTTGCTGTGCCTCCCGCCTGTTGTTGGCAGCGTACCCTCGTAGCTCGTCCATGTCCTGACGAACCTGACCTGCATAGTGACGTGTCTCGTCACACTGCTGGTCAAGCCGGGCATAAGTGGTCCTGGTGTCAATGGAGAACCTCTCCATGTTTGCGTTGACCCTTTGGACGGCTTGGAGAACTCGGTTGTATCCACTTTGAGGGGCATCAGATGGTCCCGCCCCTTGTCGCGCTGCTTCTGCTGCGACCGCCTCTTGCCGAGCCCTTTGCTCATTTGCCGCTATTTCTTGCATGTACGCGGTGGCTGCTGCGGTTTCGGCCCTGTCCTCTTCCTCAACTTCGGCCTCTAGGGCCTCGAAATCAACCTCATCGTCGCTTTCTTGAGCGACCTGATTGCCGCTAGGGTCCACTTGCCTCCATTTTTGCTGGATTTTGAGAGGTAGCGGCTTGCAGGGCATTTGAACCCTCCTGCTTTCGATGTGGTATAGGTATGGCTCGGGAGGTCTGCCGCTAATCATCCTCATCGCAGTGACACTCGATATCTAAGAATCTCATGCCAGTGCCTTCTTTCAAGAAATCCACCTCGAGTCTGAGTTGCCGAGCGAGGATTGTTGCGATGGCACCAATGGAGATGTTTCCTTTGCCCCTTTTGTTTGTTCCAATCGAGTGGATGTGGTTGCAAAGGAAGTGGCCAATGTGCGGAGGCTCTTCCGGTGTGATGAGCATACATTTGATAATGTATAGCTCGGGGAAGGTGACTTTCGCACAGGTCTCACCTCGAGCGAAGAGAGAATTGCTGAGAGCCGCTTGCATGTAGCGGAGCACTGGGTGAACAATGTGGCTGGCGACTCTCAGATCACTGATGCGGTCATTGGTGATCATCTTCCAAAAATTTCGGTCGTCATTATATGCCTGTATGCCTTCATCTTTAAAGCCAAAGATGTCGCAGAAGTCACTCATTGACATCTCCTGCTCCATATTCATTAGTTGAAACTTGATTATGTTATTTTCGGAGGAGAAGGTGGCAATGAATTCACGGGTGAGGTCGTCATAGGTTGGGACATCCACCAGTTTGTTGAGAAAGTCCCAGATGTGGACCCTTTTGGCTAGGGTTTTGAATTGGGCGAGGAGGCCGAGCTCTTGAAGGGTTTCGGTGTGAATGGCCTTGTGGTTGATGATCTTGTTGTCTTCCAACTTCTCGAAGACTTTGGCGTGTGCCCTGTAGGTGAATTTTATGTCCAAGGGGTTATGTTGTCGCCCCTCCATTGGTTGCGGTTCTTCTTGAGGAGGGGATTCCGGCAATTCTTCCCATTCGGGGCTTTGTTCGGGTGATTCAGGTGGTGGATTTTGAGAAGAAGATTCCCCCCTCTTCTTCTTGCCTAAACCTGTCAAAGCTTTGAGAAGACCTCGTGTTTTCGAGGCCATTTGTGGTAATTAACCTTCACTGTTACGGGCCGTATTGGGTTGATACGGACTGATTACGGACCCCTGTGGTGGTAAAAATTTGGCCAAGTACGGGACTGAATACGGACCGTATTGACAGATACGGACCGTATTGGGCTGGTACTGGTAAAACTGGGAAAACCTAATTTTTTTGTGTTTTTCGTGATTTTTGGTTTTTAACTAGATCTAAAATAGAAAACTAACTCTAAAACTAAATTGCAAAAAGGAATAGAAGACTAATTTAAGAAACTAAAATTAAAACCGAAATTTAAAGAGAGAAATGGGGAAAGAAACCCGAAGATGGTGAAGATCGGTATTCTCGGTGGATATGGACCGGATACGGCCCGTAATGGCGGTTTGTGGTTGAGCGAGAGGTGGTTGACGCAATCTCCCTTGGTTGCCGGCGGTGTTTTGCGAGGTTGGCTCGGATTTTTGCAAGAGGGAGAGAAGGAGGAGAGGAAGGAGGAAGAGAGGGAGAGAAGGAAGAGAAGAGGAGAAGAGAAACGGGAGAGGGAGAGGCTCAAAAATAGAGAAATTTCTATTTTGAACGGTTATCCCCACTTCGCGCCTCTTCGTTAACGGGTTTTAATTTCACAGATCGGTTTTGATTACGGACCGTATTGGCTGATACGGTCCGTATCTGACCCAAAATTTTGAATCCCGATAACTGTTTCTTCAACTCTTCCCCTGAATACGGTCCGCATTGGCTGATACGGGCCGTATTCTCTATTGTCTTCCTTGTTCATCCAACTCCTTGCTCCGTATTCACTGTCCTTGTCCGTATTGGTTGATACGGTCAGTAACAGAGAATATTTTCTTGACTTTTCCAATGTTTTTAACCGAGCCCCTCCTCTAGCATGTTCACCTGGTTATGAAAAATGAGTGGATGTGATTCGTTCCCCAGTTAAAGTCCTAAGAAAATGAATAATTATAAGAAAATATAAATGTGGCCTTGGGTTGCCTCCTAAGAAGCGCTTGTTTTAAGTCATTAGCTTGACTTTGTGTCGCATCAGTTTCTTCCAGATATCCTCCCGTCAATGCAAGCAGGTTGCTTGTCGGGTGGTTCAGCTTCAGTGTCTTCTGTGGTTTCATCATTGTTGCCTTTCTCGAAGAAGTCGGATGGTGTTTGAGGTCCGGGGTCGAACGCTAGACTCACACCGAGCACTACTTCTACCTCGTCCAGTTTTTGGGAAATTGCATCGAGTTCTTCGCGTAGATTTTTGATTAATGCAAGGGCTAAGAGAGAATAATTCCTGTTGTTTTCGATATTAGGACTCTTATTCAGACCATCGGTTTGTGTTGTCACGGAGGTTGGATGGATCTGACCGTTATCTTGTACAATGAACAGTCTCTCCATTTCTGCTTTGTGCATCATTTCTTTGTCTTCAAATTCATCCATTCACAATTCATCATTGCCATACTCGTCCACTGTTTCCAAATTGTAAGCAAGATTTATGTCAGGTGGAACTTTGGTTTCATTCATGTTGAAGATCATCTTGTTCTCGCCAACATTGAGTGAAATCTTCCCATTCCTAACATCAATCATTGCCCCACAGGTGGCGAGGAATGGCCTTCCAAAGATGATCGGAATCTGCTCATCTTCTTCCATGTCAACTACCACAAAATCTGCTGGTATCCAGAATTTACCGACTTTGATTGGGATATCAAGCAACATTCCTTCAGGATATCGAATTGATCGGTCAGCTAGTTGCAATGAGATCCGCGTTGGTGATAGGTCTCCACATTCCAGTTTATCAAATACTACCTTAGGCATCAGACTCACACTTGCCCTAGATCACATAAAGCTCTCTTAAAATCGGTTGTGCCAATGGTACATGGTATCGAGAAGCTTCCCGGATCTTTCAACTTTGTCGGTAATTTGCTTTGCACTAGCGCACTGCATTCCAGATTGAGCGGAATTGTTGAGAGTTCTTGGAGTCTACTGCGGCTTGAAAGAATCTCCTTCAGAAATTTAGCATACGAGGGTATGCTTGCAATTGCCTCAGTGAAGGGGATTGTGACTTGTAGTTGCTTGAGAGTCTCCATGAATCTCGCAAATTGGTGCTCTATCTTCTGTTTGGCAGGCCTTGGAGGGAATGGCAGAGGTGGCTTGTAGTGTGGTGGTGAAATGTATTCGGGTTCGGTTTGTTGCTCGTCTCCACCTACGGTGTCATTCTGCTCCTTAGTAAGGTCTGTCTGCAGTTCGAATACGGGCGGCTCCGATTGTTGCGACTCGTATCTTCGAAATGTGATGGCTCTGAACGTATCTTATTGGAAGTTTGATCGGGCATGGGAGGTCCCTTGTAAGCTGTACCGCTCCTTAATGTTATGCATTTGCAAGTCTCTCTCGGGTTTTCTTCCGATTGGCCCAGAAATTTGCCTTTTCCGCGTGTAATACTCGAGAGTTCTTTTGCCATCTTAAAGACATTGTCTTCTAAGTCTTTGTTGCGGTTTGTTAAGAATTCGATTTTTCGTGCGATTTCGGCGTTAGCCTTATCTTGCTTCTCTAGGAATCTCTCCATTAAAGATGTGATGTCAGGTTGCTGTGGTTGATTGTATTGCCTTGGTTGATAATTCTGTTGAGGATTGTTGTATCTTGGTTGATAATTGGGTTGTGGTTGATAGTTCTGTTGGGGTGCAGCAGGCCTTTAGTTATTCGCGTATGAGAGATTTGGATGGTTTTGGTTGTTCGGATGATATGTATTGTAGGCGGGCTGAGGTCGAAAGCTGTTATCAATTGCATTTGCTTGCTCTACTTCTTCCTCAGTTTCCGTCACATTCATACATTCGGTCATCTCATGCGCCCCTCCGCAATAGCCACATGCTGTTGCGGCATTGACTACTGCTACCGTTCGCTGCTTGGTTTGCTTGTTGAGTGCCATTTGCAAAGCATCAATCTTTGCGCTCAGCATGGATATATCATCTATCCGGTGCATGCTAGGTGTTGGACTTGGCTTCTTTCGCTCAGGGATCCAGTAGTGTTGGTTGATTGCAATCTCTTCAATTAGGTTGTAAGCCTCGTCAGGTTCCTTGCTCCTGCGGAAGCATCAATAGACAACCTATCGGTAGGGTTTAGACCATTATAAAAAGTTTGGACAATCAGCCACCTTTCTAGACCATGATGTGGACAACACCTTAACATATCCTTATATCTATCACATGCCTCACACAATGTTTCACCATCCCTTTATTCAAATTAGTAATTGCATTTCTAAACCTCAAAGTTTTGGATGGTGGAAAATATTTTGCAATAAACACATTAAACAATTGGTCCCCAAGTTTGAATGGAATTGGCCGGTAAGGAAAACAACCATGTCTTGCTTTATCTTTTAATGAGAATTGAAATAGCCTTAGCCTGATTGCTTCATCGTAACTCCGTTGATCTTTATCGTCTCGCATATCCCTAGAAATAATTGACAAATGAAGATGTGGATCTTCATGTGGAAATCCTCCAAATTGCTGTTGCAAAACCATATTTATGAGAGCAGGTTTGATCTCAAAATTACGGTTCATAACAGTTAGGGGTTTATACTAGAATTAGGATCATTCGCGCGCGGTACGCAATAGTCTCGTAGAAGTTTGGGTCTTGCTGCATCGTGAACTTCATTATCACCATTGTTTTGT
>JAJGRW010001004.1:1012236-1052104 GCA_025461045.1 Carex parvula | reverse complement strand
CGAGCATGAGCATACCCCAACTCGCTCAAACTCGCTCATTAATCACCCCTGTAGCACTATTTGTCATATTCAATGTCCCACAATATTGTTGATTAATTAACAAGACTATGGCCATCGAGTCTTGGAAATAAATTAATTGTCAAAGCATGGTGTGATTGTTAAAGTTGTGAAGTCAAGAAAAATCTTAATTTAGTTCTATCTGTCATGTGTAGTATCCAAGCAATTACGCCTGGTGGATTATAAATAATAAGTGTGCATTTGATACGCATACAATTTTAACTAGCTACCTCCCATCTCAAAGAAAATTTAGCCCCCATTTTCTTTCCTCCAAAAGATTAACACACCAAATTACACCAAGTAATAAAAAATTGAGTGCCAAGCAAACAAATGATGATCATCACCTCAGTAAATGCCCTCTTGAATTCTTCTCCACTCTCACTTTCCAGTGCCATCCTTCTTTTTACCTTGTTTTTTGTCTTCCAAAAATACCGTACAAAAAAAGACGGCATTTCAAAACAAACCCAACTCCCTCCTGGACCAACGCCTTGGCCGCTTGTCGGTTGTCTCCCCGCAATGCTCCGACAGAAACCTGTCTTTCGATGGATACACCTCCTTATGAAAGAAATGAGCACAGACATTGCATGTGTTCGCATTGGCAAAGTTCACATCATACCAATCACCTGTCCTAAAATTGCACAAGAAGTACTAAGAAAGAAAGATGCAATATTTGCATCAAGGCCAACTTCCTTTGCCACAAACTTGCTTCGTGGAGGTGCAATTGTTTCCCCTTTTGGCGATCAATGGAAGAAAATGAAGAGGATTCTGGTTTCTGAAGTTGTATGTCCAGCAAGGCACCGTTCGTTATATGTTAAAAGAGCTGAAGAGGCAAACCACCTTGTGCAATATGTGTACAATCTGTGTCAAAGTTCAAAAGACATTGACATGAGAGTTGTTACAAGGCATTTTTGTGGGAATGTGACTCGGAGGCTAATGTTCAACAAAAGGTACTTCAGTCAAGTGATGCCTGATGGAGGCCCTGGGTCTGATGAAATAGAGCATATCAACGCTCTCTTTGATGTACTCAGATGCCTCTTCGCCTTTTGCATATCCGACTACTTTCCAAGTTTGATAGGTTTAGACTTGGATGGTCATGAAAAGATTCTGAAAAATGCACGGCAGACATTAGACAAATTGCATGATCCTATTATTGAAGAAAGAATCAAACTTTCGAGGCAAGCTAGCAATGATGGTGAAAGAAGAGAGCCTCAAGACTGGCTGGATGTTATAGTTTCACTTAAACATGCCGATGGACGGTTCCTACTTACTGCAGAGGAGATCAAAGCACAATCTATTGTAAGGAACTTTCATTACAGTACTGATCTTTTGTTAATTACTTATTCAACTTTATGTGTACTTTACTTTTTTGAAAGGATATTTGTCCCCCAAATTAATCAACAATAATGATCAGTAGCATCCTTTTCGAATATTTTAAGGGTCTCTTTTACAATATTTTGAGAAATTGTCACTACAGTGAAGAAATTTGAAAAAATAAAATAAATGAATGAAAAAGCAAAACAATTCAATATTTTGAGAAATTGTAACTAATTGAAGGTCTCGCATATAATAACTGCATTAGATTTGTCCCTTCTAATTTTTCAATGTAGCTATAAACTTGACAACTAATGGACCTTTTGAAAACAGGAAATGTTCATTGCCAGTGTTGATAATCCTTCAGATGCAGTAGAATGGATTCTTGCAGAGATGATGAACAACTCCGAGATTCTTGAAAAAGCCACAACTGAAATTGATAGTGTGGTTGGCAATGAAAGACTTGTTGACGAATGCGACATCCCTCAACTCAACTACCTCAAAGCCTGCATTAGAGAAGCTATACGCCTTCACCCGAGGGTGCCGTTTAATCCTCCGCATGAAGCCATGGAAGACACCACAATTGCAGGTTACTTCATCCCCAAGGGCAGTCATGTGCTTCTAAGCCGACTCGGATTAGGCCGGAACCCTAAAACTTGGGAAGAACCTCTCAAGTTCAAGCCTGAGAGGCACTTGACTGACAAGTGCTCAAAAGTGGTACTTACTGAACATGAATTGCGCTTTATAACATTTGGTAGCGGAAGGCGTGGTTGTATTGCCGCCACTCTAGGCACGACTATAACTGTAATGTTGCTTGCGAGACTTCTTCAGGGGTTTACTTGGAGCAAACCATCTGGTGTTTCTGCAATTAGTATCATGGAATTAGATGGAGGAACTGCTCTTGCTAAACCCTTAGTTTTGTATGCGCAACCACGTTTAGCTCGTAGCTTTTATTCTAACAATTAGAAGTTGTTTTTTTGTTTATTTTTTTACAAGTAGCAGGTAAATTTTAGAAGTTAAATATTACATGTAGGATCCTTGCATAATTTGGTTTTTTTTGGATTTGAACATTATAACAATTGTAGCCTGCTGTAATTGAAATAGGGAATTATTTTGGTTTAGATGGAGGTGTGAAACAGATTATTTTTCTAAAAGTTCTTCAATTGTGTTTCTATTAGCTCTTTGTCATTATCAAACTCTCTTTTTTTCTACAAATATCTCCTATAATTTCCTCTTTTGGTTGTTGTTTTTCTAAAACCTCCTGATCAAACTCATAAAACTTTCTCTTTCGTTTTCTCTAACAACCTTCCCTTTTCAATTTATCTAGTTTTGATGACTAATACCAAATTCATTTTGATGGCAATTGTTTCAACTAGAATTTTTGGAACCTTAATTTTGAGTAATAATTATATGGATCGAAATTGTACCGAGCCTTATGTTTGATTTTGATCCCAAAATCACATCAGTTATTTAGCAGTCTGCGCATATATATTTTTATGGGTAGTTTTGTTGGTAAAAGGGGAAGGTTGGGGTGTTTGGGCTCTTTATGTAGGCCCATATCTTATCAATAGGGGCTTAAGACCTCACCAAATTGGGAACAGTTTGGGTCCAATGCCCATCGGACTCAAAGTGAGTTTGATGGGTTCGATGACCGTCCGATCTGCTTTAAGATTTGTGCCTGCAACTTTCAAGTTTGATTTAAAATTTGTGCGCACGAATCTTAAAATAGATTGGACGGTCCATAAACCCATCGGACCCAAATTAGAGTCCGATGGGCATCGGACCCAAGCTGTTCCCCACCAAATTCAGTTGCAACTGGACCAAACCTAGCCTAATTATAAAAAAAAAACACCAATTAAAAGCATCACATACCAGCATCTGTTTGAAAGTTGTGCAATTCAAATAATTGTAGATGGTTTGTTTGATTGGAGCAAACATTTTGCTATTCACAAACATGCACGGCCATTACAATACGGACTTTCTTCATTATACCACATATAAAATAGAATAATATCAATTCACAATATTTGATAATTCATAGGATACATTAATTATATGATAGATAGCTGTTTTGAATGAATTGTCTTCCAAAATCTTTCATATCAGGCTATGCCCCAAGGTTGGTTAGTTGGTTAAGTTTCCAATAGCAACACCGCTCATAGTTTTGGTAAAATTATTATAAACATTCAACCAAATAGTAAAGTCGTTTTAGAATAATGCCATATATCATAGATTACTCTAGTTGGCTCAATCCCTTTTGCTGAATGCCAAGACCTTCATCAAGCATCCTGATCAGATAAAGTACTTTGGCTCAAAACACTCAAGAGATATGATTTGCATTGTTTATCCTCATAAAAAAAGAAGTTAAAGATGACAGTGTAGTTTCTCCTCGAACCTAGAAATCCACAAGATATAGAGGCTTCAAGTCCAAGCAACCGGGTTTCAACTTCCAAGCCTACTACAGTACAAAGTGTTTGTTGAACTCTTTTGTATATTCCCATACCAACCCCATTGTATACATCCAAAAAATAAACTGCCTTTTTTTTGGCCTATAAATACTATCCTCCCATGCCACTCGATCTTCATCACATCTAGATACCATATCCTCCATATAGACATGGCAGCCTCTTCATCTTTCCTATGCTTCTCCCTTTGCCTCTTGGTCTTGTGTCATGGGGTTTTTGCTCAAGTTGGCTTTGGTGGTCAAAGCGCGTGGCAAAGCCCACGCAGTTTTGCAGGGCCTAGAGGATGTCGGTTCGACAGGCTCGATGCACTGAACCCTACTCAACGCCTACGCTTTGAAGCCGGCACAATTGAATATTACGACGAGAGCAATGAGGTGTTGCAATGCGCTGGTGTGTCTGCCCGTCGCACCATCATTGAGCCTAGGGGTCTTTTCCTGCCTCAATTCAATAATGCACCTTCTCTTGTATATATAACACAAGGTATAATTAGTATCCAATTTAATGCATAAGTTTAATTACCAAAATATATGCTTGTTTAATTGTTATAATCTATCAGAGGAAACGATAGGGTCCATGAAATTCAAATATTGTTAATTTTGATAGGGAGAGGCTTTAAGGGAATCACATTTCCGGGCTGCCCTGAGACATTCCAATCCTTCCAACAAGAGGCTGAGCCATTCATAGCAGGAACTGAGAGCCAACAAGAGGCTGAGCCCTTCATGGCAGGAACTGAGGGCCAATTCCAAAGCCAACAAAGGCTTCGAGATGAACACCAGAAAGTGCACCGCTTTAGGCAGGGAGATATCATTGCACTGCCTGCTGGAGTCTCATACTGGTGCTACAATGACGGTGATATTCCCGTGGTGGCTGTACAAGTTTTCGATATAAGCAACACAGCCAACCAGTTGGAACCTCGACGAAGAGTATGTCATTAAAAATTTACGTACTGAAAAAAATAAAATTTCTCTGAGTATTTAATTAGCTTCAAAATTTCATAACTAACTAACTAACTAATTAACTACATCATATGAAAACCAACCACAACTTTTTCCTTGCTGGAAGGCACCAGAGCGGTCAATGGACTACACATGAGGCCGGGCAACAAACATCCTTCATGGGACAAGAATCCTTTGAAATGGGTCATTTACGTGACAACAACATACTCAGCGGATTTGACACTCGAATGCTAGCAGAGGCATTCGGAGTGAATATCGAATTGGCACGGAGACTCCAAAGCCAAAATGATCAAAGAGGGGAGATAGTCTTTGTCCCACAGGGGCTTCGGATGCTGAGACCTTTAAGAAGCCAAGAGGTACAGCAACAAGAGTTCGAGGAGAGCATGCAGGGACAAGAGCAGTACAGAGAGAGAATGCAGGGACAAGAACAGTACAATGGAGAGAGTATGGAGGGACAATTGAACATAACTACTAATGGTTTGGATGAGGCTTTCTGCACAATGAAAATAAGAAGCAACATTGACAAGCCATCGCGTGCTGATTACTTCAATAAAAGAGTTGGTAGGGTCGCAAGAGTTGACAGTCAGAAGCTACCAATTCTTAATCTTGTCCAAATGAGTGCTACAAGAGTTGTGCTTCAAAAGGTAATTAAGATGTTCTACATATTAACAATTAATTTTATCACGACAATTAATAATGCATGTAAGTTTTATTTTGTAGAATGCTATGATTACACCCTACTGGAGTATGAATTGCCACTGTGGGATGTATGTGACCGGAGGTCAAGGACGTGTACAGGTCGTCAACCACCAAGGACGTACTGTCTTTGATGAATTAGTTCACCAGGGACAATTTTTACTCATCCCTCAGAATTTTGCTGTGTTAAAGAGAGCCGAGAGCGAAGGATTCCACTGGGTGACATTCAACACTAACCAGAATGCCATGATAAACCAAATAGCTGGAAAGTTTTCGACATTCCGTGCCATGCCGTTGCAAGTGCTCATGAACTCCTACCGCCTTTCCATTGAGCAAGCCAGGAGGCTCAAGTTTAGCAGAAGAGATGAGTTTACTCTCTTTCGTCCTACAACGGCGAGGATGATAAGAGAACAGTAATGTGATGAGCTTAGAGATATAAAAGAGTACAATAACGGTCCACTGACAACTGGGATCAGTGGTGATCCGAACTTTAATCTAACTGTATCAGAAAAAGGTTTGTAGACCTTTTGCAATAAAAGGAAATGTTTTCAAAACTATCTTCTATCTTGATGCATCGGTATTGATTCTAAGCATTTATGTTGCAACATTAATTAGGACAATGTGAACCAGCATAGCAGAATAGCATATATAGCAACCATGATATCTCTAGTTCTATTTTCTGCTAAACTTTCACAACAACAAAAAAACTCTAGTTTATCTTCCTTAATTTGTTCTGTACTCAGATGGTAGCAGCTTAAATTCTTCAATCAACCTTGTGCACTCTTGCAAATTCTCACAGGAGACATAACTGAGTGCCAGCTTTATGCATAACTACAACTGATCGGAATGTACTGTGTCAGATTTCAGTTCAACCGAAAAAGAAGTTCCAGCCGTCATCAAATCAGTATGTTCTTAATTTTTTTTTTTTAATATTCCAAATAAATTTCAGTCCAAACTACCCGCACAGAGAGTATCTTGGTCACCCCCTTTAAAATGGTAAACCATGTACCAATTTTTTATATTAAGATTGACATTTGTCAAAATTGTACAAAATTCATGTAGGATGCAAAGAAGATTTGTGCGCGAACTCAAGCAAAAATTGCGCAGACAAAAATATTCTTCCCCCATTTTGAGACCTAATTAAAACAAATTGAAAGTTTAGCGATTTGAGCCACTAATCAATGTTTATTCACCAGTTCGTACAATGGGACAAAAACAGAGACATTTGTTCGGTCTGATTGTTCTCCTTCCTTTACAATAAGTATACAACATTGGATGCCAGGATAAAAAATAGACAATCAGAAGTGAAAAAAAAATTCCATGCTTATTAGCACAATTCATTGCACGTTTTTTCCAACCCCTTCCTCTATACAGATCATCATTTCTCAAAAAAAAAAAAAAAAAAAAAAACTGACAGAGAAATTCCAAGACAACACACAGAGGAAGGTTCAATAATAAGATAAATTTAGAATCTTATTCACAAACATAAACCCTATGAAAAGACCAGTGCGTACTAATGCTTCGGTCTGACCTCAATGCCCTGCACAATCAACCCAGTCTTCCAATGGCCACCTTTAATTTCCATAAGAGACATGTTGACCTCTCCATCGATCCCGTCTCCACTATCAAACTCTCCCAACTCGACCTCCAACCACCCGTCTTGTCTCTCTCTCGGCAATCTCACGTCATCATTCATCTCCTCAATTCCCCCCCCCCCTGGAAGACACCTAACCCACCTAACCCGCCGAGGCACACCGAACCCTCAGACACAATATCCACAGCGAGGATAATTTTAGTTTTTTGGAACGGGTTGCTTAGGCCCCGCGTGTAGTCTACCAGTTTGAAAACAAGATAAGCGGCATATGCAGTATTTGGAGTGAGAATTCTGCTGTCCATCTTGCCATGGATCTCCAACCAGCATACCATTTCGAGCTCGGCACACTCCCTGAACCTTCAAAACGTTAAAAGAAATATTAGTCTTAATTAAAACACATTCAATTATTCCAAGACTGCTTAATCAGCAAGTATTGAAATGTAGTTTGTATTTTGTAATATGAGTAGAACTAGGGTGCTCCTAAGCTCACCAAGCCCTTCGTGAGCGCGACTCTAAAACCTATCGAATTGACTTCAAACGACATTTCCAAACCGTTAGATGTTCAATCTATATTAAAATGTGCTTGGAGACCAAATTTTACATTTTTTGGAATTTTTTTACTATTTATTAAGATGGTTTGAAAATCGCTGTTTTCCAATGGTGCAGAATTTTAATAAAAACAGCGATTTTCAAACCATCTTAATAAATAGTAAAAAAATTCCAAAAAATGTAAAATTTGGTCTCCAAGCACATTTTAATATAGATTGAACATCTAACGGTTTGAAAATGTCGTTTGAAGTCAATTTGATAGGTTTTAGAGTCGCGCTCACGGAAGGGCTTGGTGAGCTTAGGAGCACCCTAGTTCTACTCGTGTAATATATCATTTTCTCTATGCAAGCATATTAAAATTTTCAGTAATATACTTTTATGTGAGGATATGGATGTTCCTGTTTCTCCAACGGTTTTGTACACTTTAAGAATTATTTTGGTGTAAATGAATTGCCATTAATCAATAAGAAATTCACCCATCACATGACGTCTACTGTTTAATTGAATTTGTAACTGTAACTAAATATCAAAATCACTGGTAAGCATGAGAAAATTTCACCAACCCCTACTGCAACAACTGAATGCAATTGTTGGTGTAGTGAACTATTACCAAGATAAAATATGAATAATTACATGAATAAAGAATCAAATTCTTATTATCTAATGGAACAAATTAACTGGTAAAAAGTTGTTCACCATGCCATACTGAATCTGATTGTAACCCAAAACCCAAACGTGATCAGACCCAACAAAATTACCCAACCAATCTGTAATAAAGACACTCAACCACAATTTGAAACAAATTACCACAATAGTAATCACAATTTCCCGATTAACAAACCATCACCAACCCAAGCCACAAAAGCCAGAGGGCCAGATTGATACAACCTAAACAAACCTAATACTTGAAATTCAAATGACACAGTCCACTAAAAATCACAAGATAAAAACAAATACAAGAAAAACAAGGTGCAATTTGTAACTATAAATACCTCGAATCGGGAAGAGCAATCCACTTCCAATATCTCGTGTCAGTCCCCCAAACAATTCCCAGAGCCCTGGCTGAAAGCATGAAACATTTTGCCCCACTGGATTTCTCCAATCCAAAACTCTACAAAGAATCCAGCATTCCAGTCACAATGAGAAAAAAATATTTTTAATATCACATGAAAAACAAAGAACAAAATTCCAATTTCAATGAGTAGTGAAAGACGAATTAACAACAGAACTACCATCAAGCCACCATCGATTAGCAAAGGATGATCACAGAGTCTGAAATAGAGTTCTTTTTTCGAAGCGTACTCCACAGGATCAACAGACTGCAATAGGAACGAGGTGTAATCGGATGGCAGGAAGCGCTGCCACGTGGCATCCGAGTCGGCTGCTGATCGGAAAGCGCGGGACACGGCGGAGGAGACGCAGGCGTCAGGTGGGGTGGTGAGGGAGATCGCTAGCGAGATGCACTCCTCCGGTAGCTGATTGATGTCTCCGACAATGGTCGCATCCGGGCTATTCATGTCCATCGCAACGTGTTATTGGAAATAGTAGGAAGTAGGAACTGAAGAGGAGTTATCAGTTATTTAACTTTCTCGCTTCTTCCCTTTGTTGTCAAGGTCAACGTCTCAGAGACTTAGCCATTAAGCATTTCTTCCCGATATTTTTATTAATATCCAAAGTTTAATACAAATTATTATTTATACCCAAATTTTGAGCCAATATCGAAAAATGCCCAAGCTGGTCAGAAAATAACCGGCTTACTCCCTCCTAAGCCGGCCATTTTCTGGCCGGCTTAGTCTTTTTTTTTTTTAAACCCGCATTTCACCCTATATATACCCCTTTTCTCTCTCTCCTCCTCACAACTCTCTCATCTCACAACCGGATTTGAGCTCTTATTTGAGGTAATTTTTTTATCTAATTTGAATTTGAATTTATTTATTTTAGGGTTTAGGGTTTAGGGGTTAGGATTTAGAGTAATTTGTTGTAAGTTAGTGTAATTAGCATAGTTGACCAATATTTAGGGTATTTGGCTTTTTTTACCATAATTAGGCTAATTAAGCGTAATTTAGTGTAATTAGCACAGTTGACCAATATTTAGGATATTTTGGCCTTTTTACCATAATTAGGCTAATTAAGTGTAATTTAGTGTAATTAGCACAGTTGACCAATATTTAGGGTATTTTGGCATTTTTACCACAATTAGGCTAATTAAGCGTAATTTTACCGTAATTAGCACAGTTACCAATATTTAGGGTTATTTTGGCCTATTTTTTACCAAAATTAGGCTAATTAAGCTTAATTTAGTGTAATTAGCACAGTTGACCAATATTTAAGGTATTTGGCCTTTTTTACCATAATTAGGCTAATTAAGCTTAATTTAGTGTAATTAGCACAGTTGACCAATATTTATGGTTTTTTTGGCCTTTTTTATCATAATTAGGCTAATTAAGCGTAATTTTACCGAAATTAGGTTATTTTAGACATCAGGATGCCTAGAGCCCGGTCTACCCAGCGTCCAGTAGTGGACGAGCCGATCAGTACCAGCAGCACGGAGCACATCAGTCCTCTCATATGGATTCCCCACAGCGAGCACCGAGTCTCACTGGCTTCTTGTGAGGTACGTTTCTTTTTTTAGATTTTCTTTAAATTTTGTTGGGTTTAAATTTTATTATGTTATCACCATGCGAATTACCTTTTTCAACGCAGGACACGGGTCTTTTAGATGTGAAGTTGCGGTGCGTTCACATGCAGTACTACGAGATGATGGCCCCGTACCTCATCAACCTGGGTCTCTACCAGGTTGTGGACATCGTGCGGACAGAGAGAAGCATCATCAATGCATCTCTCATCGCTGGACTGGTGGAGCGATGGCGTCCCGAGACGCACACGTTTCACATGCCATTCGGAGAGATGACAGTGACTCTCCAGGATGTGAGTGCTCTTTGGGGTTTGCCTATCCGTGGCACACCCGTCGGCGGCGTCTCTGACAGCACCAGATTCGTAGGTGATGTCGGCGAGTTGTTGGGAGCTGATCCTTTCCATATCATTGGGGACAATGGGAGGTCGAAGTTCCATTTGCGGATGACGAGGTTACGGCAGCACTTCAGCGCGGGTCTCTCGGCAGATTCCACCGAGCTGGAGATTCAGAGGTAAATTTTATAACTTGTTTCTATTAAACAATTTATAATACGAGGATTCTATTAGAATTTTTATATGTTTTGTATTGCAGATATACACGGGGCTACGTGATGGACCTTTTTGGTTCTGTCATGTTTCCTAATTCCAGCGGTGACCAGATGCCGATGATGTATCTCCAGTTGCTGACAGACCTTGAGCGGCCGTCGCCGTACAATTGGGGTGGGACTGTCCTGGTGTATCTGTACTCCCACATGTGCCGTAGTGGTGAGGTAAGTCACCAACTCTTAATTTAGTGTAAATTATTTAATCAATCAATCCATCAAAATACACTGACGTGTAATGTTCTTGAAAATGCAGCCGAATGCGAAGCAGATGTACGGGCCGGTACTCCTGCTTCAGCACTGGTCGTGGTCACGGCTACCGGTGGGCCGTCCCATCCCCAATGAGGTGCCGGATTGGGGATAGCCGAATATGTGGAGATGCCCGACATACAGCAAGAAGTGGCTCGGTTTCCACAACTACTTGGATCGGACCCACGGTGCTACCGTTGGGATCAGGCCAGTCCGGTCAGAGATCTAGAGTTTGCTATCCGTTCTTGTTGAGTGGACGCCCTACGAGCAGTTGTACATGGAGAACCTCTTGCCGGGCAATGTGGGTGACGAGTAGGAGCGGGAGATGTTGTTCTACAGAGGTCCACTCATACACTTCTGGGTAGTGGAGCACCACTACCCAGATCAGGTGCTCCGCCAGTTTGGTCGAGCGGCGTTCATTCCCGCAGACCCATCTTTGCCGAGGTCCACGATTATGGACCTGCACAAGTAAGTCGTACTCTATTATCAAATACATTATATTACTTGATAGCTTTGTATTGCAACTAACGTCTTCCTTACAGGATGAACCACCGAGGACGAGTGGATAAGGACTAGAGCACCCATTTTGATGCATACTACAGTACGGCCCAGGATCCTCAGCAGATAGACTTCTATCACAAGCCAAATGGGATCATTCAGACCCAGGGGGATCCCCAGTTGAGGTACGATACTTGGTACATGCAGATCTGCATGGCCAGTGTCTATCTGCAGGGCGATTACGATGCCCATCTCCGCGACAAGATCGAGAGTGATGATGGTTACCATTCCAACGGCCGTTCATTCGCTCGCCAGGTAATGCACCTAAAACTACATAGTTTTTCTCTAACTTAATAGTTCATCAAGGTTTGATCTGACATGCTAATTTTTTTCAGCTTTTGTCTTCGATCAAGGAGTGCGCTCATGGGATCGCCACGATGGGAAAGAAGAACTGGCGATATATTGGGTACTGCATCCTCAAGAAAAATGCAAATGCGGTTGAGGATGCCGGGCACGGTGGAAAGATAATCACGATGCTGCAAGACGCCGGAGAGAACATCAACTAGCGTGAGATAGATCCGACCGAGCCTGACCCGGGCCCGATTATAGGACATGAGATGCCACATTCTCCCGATTAGCATCCAGAGTGGGACTACCATAATTGGGTATTGTCCAACGTTGGGTGGCAGACATGGTACGACTAGCATGGACGTCCGGTGCAGCCTCATGTATGACATACTTCAGTATCTGTCATGTTTTAATAAATTTCTTCATTCAGATCAAATTTGTTGTTTTATGTGTATGATTGCAGTGTCCGGCAGAGATGTCGCCACAGCCACCACCTGCGGAGACCGATACTTCTGAGTACGACTCCCACTCGTACAGTCTTCAGGACTTCGGGGTATTCGCTGAGGATTTCATGTCGGCACCGGCAGTACCCCGATATGACACAGAGATGCCGCGTGATGGAGAGGCTAGTGGTAGCGGACTCATACTCAGCTTGCCTTTGGGACTGAGTTCGCCGCATCTATCTTCAGTACACCTCCGCCAGTACAGCCAGTCTCCACGGGCGATGCCAGATGGGATAGCGCCGAGCAGATACTTAGGTCCGCTGATGCTATTGTGGATGCCGAGAGAGACAAAGCCTGGCCGTACTGGCGCCGGGCGAACGCCAGAGTACCGCCTCAGCGATATACCCCCTCTCAGTTTTAGTTGTATTTTTACTAGTTTTGTACTATTTATATTTGGTAAACTATTTATGTTTGGTATATTTGGATTATCTCATATTTCGGTTCCTTTGTACGTGTGCTTTTATGGTATTATTTTTATATTTTACAGATAAAATAAATTATCATGATAATGATAAACAGAAAATATTAAAACATTACAACATAAAAAATAAACAAAAAAATATTTAAAACAATTGCATAAGTGCATTAAACGGCAAAAATAAACTCATCAAGATTAAACCGACATTTTTATTAATATCCAAAGTTTAATAGAAAATTATGTGCGGGTTTGAAAAAAAAAAAAGAGTAAGCCGGCCAGAAAATGGCCGGCTTAGGCATTTTTCGATATTGGGTCAGAATCTGAGCATAAATAATAATTTGTATTAAACTTTGGATATTAATAAAAATGTCGGCATTTCTTCCATGTAGCCTCATTTGATTTTATAATTTTTGCTCTCTTATATATAGTTTTACAGACTTAAAATTATCATACTTATCTCTTAGTTTTTAGAACATTTTCTTATTTACTCTTCATATATTAATCTCATGTAACTCTAATTAAATTATTAAAAAATCTTAGTTATTTCTAATTAAAAATTACAAAGTCAAAATGTCATTGATTCTCTGCTAAATAAGATGAAAAATAACTAGTACAAGATCAAATTAAACATGTAATGGATGAAGGACAACCAATAGAACATGAAAGACAACTAGTACAAAATGAAAGACAGCCTTCAAGTCAAGAAGATGAAACATAATTAGTAGAAGATGAAAGACAACTAGAAGAAAATGAAATACAACCCAAAAAAGATGAAATATAACCAGAAGAAGGTGAAAAACAACTAGTTGCACATGAAATAGAAGAAGATGAAGATGAAATACCACCAAGTGGTATATGAAAGATAACCAGCAGAACATGAAAGACAACAAGTAGAACATGAAAGACAACTCGTACAAGATGAAAGACAACAAGAAGAAGATGAAAAAACAACTATTATAAGAAAAAGAGAACTAGAAGAAAATGAAATTCAACATGCAGTGGCTTGTACAAGACCAAAGACAACTAGAAGAAGATATATAATAATTAGTAAAAGGAAATCAGAAAAAGATGAAAGATAACGTGTTGAACATGAAAGACAACCAATATAAAATGAAAGACAATTGAAGAATATGAAAAACAATTAGAAGAATATAAAATACCACCAGTGATAGATGAAAAAAAAAACAGTAGAACATGAAATACAACCGGTAGAACATGAAAGACAACCAATAGAAGATGAAAAACAACTAGTAGAAGAGGAAAGGCAATTAGAAAAAGATAAAAGACCACTGGATGAAGATGAAATACCACCAGTGATAAATGAAAGACAATCAGGAGAACATGAAAGACACCAGTACTAGACAAAAAACAACTAGAAGAAGATGAAAATTAAGTAGAATTTTTTTTGCTTATAATTAATTAAAAAGTTGACGACAGAGTTTAAGATTAGCAGGCAGGACTTTCAAAGACTTACCCTTTAAGCATTTCTTCTGAGAAGAAGCTTCATTTTGGTCCACTAAATCAGCAAATTATTTTGAAATCTCAGCAGGATGTTTCAAATCTCAAACGCGCTGATCTTTGCATACTGTGTCGATAGTTTTTGCAAATATGCTTCTAATCTTCATAACTGGGTCATAGTTCTTGCAAATATGCTATCAATTTACCTTCTCAGTGGAACATACTCAGCCAACAAGGCATTACTGAAGATAAAACAACAAAAATTCTTCGTAGATAATTAAAATTAGGATATAAATGTGAATGAATACACTCCCATCACAGACCAAAACACGTTCAAATCACGTTTGAAAAACAGAAGTTGCGAGATTGTGAATTAAATGCAGCAGACGGTAATGTTTACTATAATTGTGAATGGATACAACTTCAATTAGTTCGTATAACAAAACATCTAGAAAAAAGAATGATAACAAACTTCAGACAGGTGATAAAAATACCATCTAATGTAATATGAAAAATTATTTGGTCCCAAATGCTACCTAAGTAACTGTAATGCAAGAACTAGAGGTGCTATCGGGTCGGATAGGGTCCGGATACTATTATATTGGATCCGTACTCTAAAAGTGTTCGGGTCCGAATTTCGATCCATATACTTATTTGTTTCAAATCGGGTCGGGTCCGGATCCGGATACCTATCTACCCGTAGATATTTTGGGTCCAGTCTTTCGGTTCCGGGTAGATATATACCCATAACTTGTTTATGGATTACGGATCCGGTTCGGATCCGGAATGGGTCCAGATCCGAAGCGGGTACATGTCGCAACTCACAAGCATTTGAGAAACACTTTACGTTTAAATATAATTATAATTTCTTAAACATCTCACATAATATATCATTATAATATAAATTAAAATCTGCTCCAAAATATTGAAGGTGAGATAATTTTAGAAAGTAAAATATTGGAGATGGTGATTTTATTATATGGTTCCAAAAATTCAGAAATAGAATATTAATATCAATTTGTTTCAATCAGTAAAAAGAGCAATAAATTTCAATTATCTGTGCGGTAAATACATGGTAGATAAAGATCAAGAAAGAAATTAATTAGCTTCGAAAATTTATAGAAAAAAGGTGAACATGACATTTTATTTCAATCTGTGCGAAAAGAGCAATAAATTTCATTCAAAAAATTAAAAAATACTACAAATGATTGTCTTTTCATAGTTATTAATATGTGTTTATATTAAATGATTAGAAAGAAATGGTATTATCATTTTATCAGGTATTTATACGGATATCGGATTGGGTTCGGTTATGGATAGGATAACTAAATCGAACCCATATCCTATCCATTATAGTATCGGTTCGGATTTGGATCCAGGTCGGATATTAAATTATTAATTTTGTAACTGTACTCATAATTTAACCGGTTATATTTTTTAAACCATATCCTATCCAAATTAATCGGATCCGGATCGGTTCCGGTTCGGTTCCGGATTGAATCCGGGTAATCGGATAAAGTAGCACCTCTAGCAAGAACACTTAAAAGGAGAGAACAATGCTTGCTAACCAGTTTGTAGTACTATTTGCATCCAAAATCACCAAAAGTACTTGAGCGTATGTATTTCCTAAATTGACAAGACCAATCCAAATAAATACATCTTCATGCAGTTCAATGACAAAACCCAAATCCAAAACTAAAAATAACAATTGTATAAAGGCAAATTCTTCTGTGGACATAAGGGCCTATTTGTAAAATGAGCATATTTTCATTTTCAAAGTTCAAACAGTCGATCCGACCGTTCAACATTATCTCCATATTAAAATGTACTTGGAGGTCAAATTTTTACATTTTTTTAAATTTTTTTACTATTTATTAAGAAGGTACAAAATTCAATGGTCTGAATTTGACTAGTTTTGTAAAATACTTAATAAATAGTAAAAAAATTCAAAAAAATGTAAAATTTGATCTCCAAGTACATTTTAATATGGAGATAATGTTGAACGATCAGATCGACTGTTTGAACTTTGAAAATGAAAATATCTTCATTTTACAAATAGGTCCTTATGTCCATAGAAGCATCCCTCTTGTATAAAACCTATGAAAAGCCATTTGTTTGGTATGATTGTTCTCCATCTTTTACTATAGGACCACAACAATGGATGTCAAAATGTCACGTAGACAACCAGAAATGAAGAAAATTTTCATGCTTATTAGCAACAACCAGAAATGAAGAAAATTTCCATGCTTATTAGTACAGCTCATTGCATGTCTTTCAGATCTCTTCCTGCATACACATCATCATTCCCCGAAAAAAAAAACTGATGGAGAAATTACAAAACTAACACAGAAAAGGTTTCAATAATAACATAAACTTAGCATCTCCAAGTGCCTCTTTCACCTTATTCACAAACATAAACCCTATGAAAAGACCAGTGCGTACTAATGCTTCGGTCTGACCTCAATGCCCTGTACAATCAACCCATTTTTCCAATGGCCACCTTTAATCTCCATAAAAGACATGTCAACCTCTCCATCGATCCCGTCTCCACTATCAAACTCCCCCAACTCGACCTCCAACCACCCGTCTTGTCTCTCTCTCGGCAATTTCACGTCATCTGTCATCTCCTCAACTTCCCCCCCTGGCAGAGGCCTACCCCACCAACGGTCTTGCTCCCTCTCCCTAAGATTGAGGCACACCAAATGCTCAGAAATGATATCCCCAGCGAGGGTTATTTTAGTTGTTTGGAACGGGCTGCTCAGGCCCCACGCATTGCCTGCCAGTTTGAAAACAAGATAAGTGGCATATGCAGTATTTGAAGTGAGAATTTTGCTGTCTATCTTGCCACATATCTCCAGCCAGCATACCATTTTGAGCTCAACACACTCGCTGAACCTTCAAAACATATAAAAGAAATATTAGTTTTAATTAAAATGAAAGATAAATTATCTGCATTAAGACTGCATAATCAGCAAAAATTGAAATGTAGTTTGGATATTGTAATAAATCCTTCTTTCTATGCAAGCATAATAGAAATTTTAGTAATATACTTTTATGTGAGGATATGGACGTTCCTGTTTCTCCAATTGTTTTGTACACTCCAAGAATTTTTTTGGTGTAAATGAATGGCCGTTAATCAATAAGAAATTAACCCATCATAAGACATCAACCGTCCTTGAATTTATAATGAATTGCCAAATCATTGGTCAGCATAAGAAATCTTAACCAAGCCCTGCTGCAACAACTGATTGCGATTCTTCATGGAGTGAGCTATTATCAAGACAAAAATATGAATAATTACATGAATAACCAATCAAATTTCTCATCATCTGATGGAACAAATGAACTGGTGAAAAGCTGTTCACCATGTGATACTGAGTCTGATTGTAACCCAAATCCCAAACGTACCAGACCCAACAAAATTATCCAATCAATCTGTAATAAAGACACTCAACCACAATTTGAAACAAATGATCACAATAATAATCAAAATTGCCCAAATTAACAAACTATCACCAAGCCAAGCCACAAAAGCCAGAGGGCCAGATTGATACAACCCTAACAAACCTAATACTTGAAATTCAAATGACACAGTCCACTAAAAATCACAAGATAAAAACAAATACAAGAAAAACAAGGTGCAATTTGTAACTATAAATACCTCGAATCGGGAAGAGCAATCCACTTCCAATATCTCGTCTCAGCCCCCCCAGCGACTCTCAGAGCCCTGGCTGAAAGCATGAAACATTTTGCCCCACTGGATTTCTCCAATCCAAAACTCTACAAAGAATCCAGCATTCCAGTCACAATGAGAAAAAAATATTTTTAACATCACATGAAAAACAAAGAACAAAATTCCAATTTCAATGAGTAGTGAAAGACGAATTAACAACAGAACTACCATCAAGCCACCATCGATTAGCAAAGGATGATCACAGAGTCTGAAATAGAGTTCTTTTTTCGAAGCGTACTCCACAGGATCAACAGACTGCAATAGGAACGAGGTGTAATCGGATGGCAGGAAGCGCTGCCACGTGGCATCCGAGTCGGCTGCTGATCGGAAAGCGCGGGACACGACGGGGGAGACGCAGGCGTCACGTGGGGTGGTGAGCGAGATCACCTGAGAGATGCACTCCTCCGGTAGCTGATTGATGTCTCCGACGATGGTCGCATCCGGGCTATTCATCTCCATCGCAACGTGTTATTGGAAATAGTAGGAACTGAAGAGGAGTTCTCAGTTATTTAACTTTCTCGCTTCTTCCCTTTGTTGTCAAGGTCAACGTCTCAGAGACTTAGCCATTAAGCATTTCTTCCATGTAGCCTCATTTGATTTTATAATTTTTTCTGTTTCTTATATAGTTTTCAGACTTAAAATTATCTTATGTATCTCTTAGCTTTTAGAACATTTTCTTATTTACTCTTCATATATTAATCTCATGTTAACTCTAATTAAATTATTAAAAAATCTTAGTTATTTCTAATTAAGAATTACAAAGTCAAAATGCCATTGATTCTCAGCTAAAGATTATGATTATAATCATCAATTTCTTTATGACTGAAAAACAAACGTGCACCCATTAATATTTTCTAATTTGGATACTTATTTGCCTAAATTTTAAAATTAAATTTTTATGATCTCGTGTATTTATTAATCTTTACCATTCATTTTTCTAAGAAAACATGTGTATTCTTTTTCCCTTAAATATACCACTTAAAAAAACAGAAATAGTAAAAAAAATCAGCATCAAGTGCGTAATTGAATATGGACACTGAATCCTAAATCTTCACCTGATGTATATCATCTTAAAACTTTTTTTAGTAAACATTACACTGCTAAAATTATTGTGCATGCATCCAGTGATAATTTAACTTTGTAATTTTTAAAAATAAATAAGAAACTACAGAAATTATAAATTATAAAGAATACATAGAAGCTTTTTCCTAAAATTTTCAATATTATCATTTAACTTTCTATCATTTTGATCTTGCTTTTGCTTGAAGTTATCAAACATCAAATAGGAAAGTCCGAGTGTTATGGGTCAAATTGGGCTCGGTTCAATCATATATACACCACTATAGAGGTTTTGCAGAATTTTTAGGACCATCTAGAAACTTTTCTCTAATTCATTTATATGTTGTTAAAAAAGTGATAAAGTTTTCTTGTTCATTTTCTTTGGAAAGGGTTAAGAAAATGATAGTTATCTTTAATCTGTAGACGCATCTTATTTTTAGATGAGCATGTTTCAAATGACTTTTATTTTGTATTTTTTTTGCGTTTTTATCGCGAATAATTCGTCAACTTGCGTTTTATACGCGTTTTATTCGCGAATAAAACGTATTATACGTTTTTCTGCATTTTATTCGGAGTTCGGTTCGGTAACGTCGAAAAAACGAATTATACGCGAATCTTGTCACTATGGCTACAAGTGCGTCCATTTTACAAAACAATGGGTCGCTTTGCAGTTCGCTAGCAGTGCGACAGAAAACCCCACTGTGAGACACAATGTTTTGTAGAGAAGCGCTGGGCCGTTTCTAAAAGCGCTCAGATTTATCCCCATATCCTAAATTGATGATCATTGAATTTAAATTTAATTTTGAACTTAAATCATTTTTTTTGTTTTGAAAAACAACTAGTAAAAAATTAAAAACAACCAATAGAAGATGAACAACAACTATAAAAGATAAAAACCAACTAGAAAAAATGAAATTCAACCTGTAATTGATGAAAGACAACTAAAAAAAATTAAAAACAACTAGAAGAAAGTGAGCCACAACTAGTAGACGATTTAATACAACTAAAATAAGATGAAAGACAACCAGAAGAAGATGAAAGACAACCAGAAGTAGATGAAGGACAACTAGAGAAATATAAAATACAACCAGTAGTGGATGAAACACAAATAGTAGAACAAGAAAGACAACCAGTACTGGATGAAAGAAAACCAGCACAAGATGAAAGACAACAAGTAGAAAATTAAAGACAACTAGAAGAAAATAAAATACAACTAGATAAAACACAACTATTAGAAGATGATAAACAATTAGAATAAGATGCAAGACAACCCGTAGAACATGAAAGACAACCAGTACAAAATGGAAGACAACTAGAAGAAGATGAAATACCATTGGAAGGATATGAAATAGAACAAGTAGTAGACGAAAAACTAGTAGAACATGAAAGACAATAATTAGAGCATGAAAGACAACCAGTATAAGATGAAAGACAATTAGAAGAACATAAATTACAACCAGTAGAATATGAAAGATAACCAGTACAAGATTAAAGACAACTAGATGAAGATGAAATTTAACATGTAGTGGATGAAAGACAACCAATAGAATATGAAAGACAACCAATACATGATAAAAGACAACTAGAAGAAGATAAAACACTAGTAGAACATGAAAGACATCTATAAGAAGATGAAAGACCACCAGTGGTAGATGAAAAACAACTAGTACAACATGAAAGACAACCAGTACAAGATGAAAGACAACTAGAAAAAAGATAAAACACAACCAGTACAAGATGAAAGACAACTAGAAAAGTTGAAAAACAACAAGTAAAAAAGATGAAAGACAGCTAGTAGAAGTAGAAGGTCAGACACAACAAGTAGAACATGAATGACAACTAGTACATGATTAAAGATAAGTAGAAGAAAATAAAAACAACTAGTAGAACATAAAATACAATAATCAGTAGAATATGAAAGACAATAAATACAAGATGAAAAAAACTAGTAGAACATGAAAGACAACTAGAAGATTAAAGATAACTAGAAGAATAAGATACCTTGAAAAAGATGAAATATAACTAGAAGAATAGTACCTACAACCGAAGGTAAATGAAAAATAACTAGTTGAAGATGAAAGATAACCAGTACAAGATCAAAACAACTAGTAGAACATGAAAAATAACTAATTGAAGATGAAAGATAACCAGTATAAGATCAAAAACAACTAGTAAAACATGAAAAACAACTAGTTGAAGATGAAAGATAACCAGTACAAGATCAAAAACAACTAGTAGATCATGAAAAATAACTAGTGGGAGATGAAAGACAACTAGAAGAAGATGAAAAATAACTAGTAGCAGATGAAAGACAACTAGAAGAAGATGAAAGACAACTAGTACAGGATCAAATTCAACATGTAGTGGGTGAAAGACAACCAATAGAACATGAAAGACAACTAGTACAAGATGAAAGACAACCCTGAAGAAGATGAAACACAACTAGTAGAAAATGAAAGACAATTAGAAGAAAATGAAATACAACCAAAAGAAGATGAAATACAACTAGAAGAAGGTGAAAGACAACCAGTAGAACATGAAATAGAAGAAAATGAAGATGAAATACCACCAGTGGTATATGAAAGATAACCAACAGAATATGAAAGACAACTTGTAGAACATAAAAGACAATCAGTACAAGATGAAAACAACCAGAAGAAGATGAAAAACAACTAGTATAAGAAGAAAGAAAACTAGAAGAAAATGAAATTCAACCTGTAGTGGATGAAAAACAACGAATAGAACATGAAATAAAACTAGTACAAGATCAAAGACAACTAGAAGAAGATGTAAAACAATTAGTAGAAGAGGAAAGGCAACCAAAAGAAGATGAAAGATAACGAGTTGAACATGAAAGACAACAGTATAAAATAAAAGACAATTGAAGAATATGAAAGACAACTTGAAAAAGATGAAATACCACCAGTGATAGATGAATGAAAACTAGTAAAACATGAAATACAACCAGTAAAACATGAAAGACAACCAGTAAAAGATGAAAGACAACCAGTAGAAGATTAAAAACAACTAGTAGAAGAGGAAAGACGATTAGAAGAAGATGAAAGACCACTAGAAGAAGATGAAATACCCCTAGTGGTAGATGAAAGACAACCAGGAGAACATGAAATCCAATACTAGAAGAAAGACAACTAGAAGAAGATGAAAATCAAATAGTAGAAGATCAAAGAAACCAAGAAGAGATGAAATTTAACTTGTAGTGGACCAAAGACAACCAATACAAGATGAAAGACAACTAGAAGAAGATAAAACACAACTAAAAGAAGATCAAAGACAACTGATCAAGCTCATTTTTGTAGTGAATTATGAAGAATTTTGGCTTAGGTTTTGCCTTATTTTCTCACCTTTATAATTATTATGTGAAAAAGGTTATTGTTGTCATATTTTATGTTTTAATGTAGGAACCATGTTTTAGGGCTATTTTACATCATTTGGAGCAAGAATCGGGTCGATCGGAAAAAGTGCAGCTCACAGACTAAGGCTGTGGTACGGACCGTATCAGCCAATACGGACTAGAGCCCCAGTATAGACCTACAAAGGCTAAATACACATTAACTCCTGGAGCGCTAACTTCTGCACAGGGGGAGTACGGTCCGTATTAGCCAATACGGACCTGTACCCAAGGCGTCATTTGGTGAATTCTTTGACAGCTGTATCCAGATCAGATAACTTAGACTCCATTCATCTCCAGGCATCCCTTCACTCCTATAAAAGACCCCTGAACTGAAAGAACAAATATCTTTGTATCTTTGGTGTTTTATTTCTTAAGTGAGAAGAGAGGAGTGTGTAGAGACTAGCAGGAGGGTACTTCGTGTATGGTTGTATCTTTCACTTATCTTTTTGTAAACATGTCGTTCAGCGACTAAGTTTAGATTCTTAGAGTTGGCAGTAACCTTGTTACTCATGATGCTTTGATATATATTTTTATTTAATCATTGTTTAGTTTTTGTTGTTCGATTACTTTTGCACTTTATGTTCAATCTTACTTGATTTTGTTTATTAGTCTAGACCGTCATGTGATGGCTACACATGGAAGTTCGTCACCATTGGGCTAATCGGATTGGGATAAGGGAGAATAAAAATACTAGATTAATGGTGGAAACCTTAGCCGGAGATACCATTAATTAGATCAACAAAGTATACATGGGAGTCTCGACATTTGCAGAAAAATGTTGCATGTCGTGCCTTACCATGGGGACACCCAATAAAACCAAGATATTAGGGCGCCATACCCAGTAAGTGAAGTCTAAATTCTTTTGGGCTAATCACAGATCTCCTTACATCAACCGAGACAAGCCTTAACGGGATCTTTTGGTTGGTAGGATGATTGTTAGACAAAAGCGATAGTCACTAAATTGGATTAGAAACCCTCATACAACATCTGAAAACCAACATCAAATAAAGTAGAAACCAAAGCGGATTGAAGTAACAACGGTATGCCAAAATCCTAGAAATTCACATCTCTATCTGATTTATGTTATTTACTTGTAATTTTCGCCAAATACAAAGATAAAAAACAACAACTCTTGAGTTTCATATTTGTCTAGCCTTTTGAAAGATTGTGATTTAATCGCTCAAAACCTTAAATATATTTCTTGCGGATCGACACTCGATATACTACTCGATAGGAAACCGGATTATAAATTTTATTAGCCTGATCACAAAAAACACACATCAATAACCAGAAGAAGAGGAAATACAACCATAAGAAGATGAAATGTTGTAATAGTAGATGAAAGACAACCAGTAAAAGATGAAAAACATCTAGTAGAAGGTGAAAGACAACTAAAAGAAAGTGAGGCACAACTAGTAGAAGATGAAAGGCAACTAGAAAAAGATGAAAGACAACTAGTAGAACATGAAGGACAACTAGTAAAACATTAAGGACAACCAGTACAAGAAAAAATACAACTAGAAGATTAAATACAACAACTAGTAGAGGAAAGATAACCATTAGAAATGAAAGACAACTAGAAGAAAATGAAAAAAAATTCTAGTAGAAGATGAAAGACCACAAGAGAAGATGAAATACTACCAGTAGTGGATGAAAGACAACTAGTAAAAAATGAAAGACAACCAGTATTGGATGAAAAACGACTAGTAGAAGATGAAAGAAAACTAGAAGAAGATGAAAGGCAATAATTAGAACTTGGAGGATAACCAGTAGAACATGAAGAACAACTAATAGAACATGAAGGACAATCAGTACAAGATGAAATATAATATGAATAAGAGGAAAAACAACTAGTAGAAGACGAAAGACAACCAGAAGAAGATGAAAGACAACAAGAAAAAGATGAAATACAACTAGTGTTAGATGAAAGACTACCATCAGAACATGAAAGGCAACCAGTAGAACATGAAAGACAACCAGTACAAGACAAAAAACAACTAGAAGAAAATGAAATTCAACCTGTAGTTGATGGAAGACATTACTAAAACATGAAAGACAACCAATACAAGATCAAAGACAACTAGAAGCAGATGAAAAACAATTAATAGAAGAGAAAGACAACGAGTAGAATATGAAAGACAACAAGTACAGTGAAATACCACCAGTGGTAGATGAAAGACAATCAGTAGAACATGAAAGACAACCAGTATAAGATGAAAGACAACGAGAAGAATATGAAAGACAACTAGTAGAAGAGAAAATACAACTAGAAGATGATGAAAGACAACCAGAAAAAGATGACATACCAGTAGTGGAAGATGAAAGACAACCAATAAAACTTGAAAGACAATCAGTACTAGACAAAACACAACTAGAAGAATATGTAAAACAACTAGTAAAAGATGAAATAAGAAAGAAGAAGATGAAATTCAACCTATAGTGGATGAAAGACAATTTGTACAAGATGAAAGATAACTAGAAGAAGATATAACACAACTAGAAGAACATAAAACACAACCAGAAGAAAATGAAATGTTGCAATAGTAGATGAAAGATAACTAGTAGAAGATGAAAAATATTTAGTAGAAGATGAAAGATAACTAGATGAAGATGAAACACAACTAGAGTATGAAAGAGAACTAGAAGACAAAAAACAACTAGTAGATGAAAAATAACTAATAGAAGATGAAAGACAACTAGAAAAAGATGAAAGAAAACTATAAGAATGTGAGGCACAATTAGTAAAAGATGAAAGTCAACTAGAAAAACATGAAAGACAATCAGTACAACACGAAAGACAACCAGTACAACATGAAATACAACTAGAAAAGATGCAATACTACAACTAGTAGATGAAAGACAACTTGTAGAACATGAGAGACATCCAGTAGAGCATGAAAGACAACCAATACAAGATGAAAGACAACTAGAAGAAAAAATAATAACTAGTGTGTAGGGCGCAGAAAGTTGCACAGCGGTGGAAGGTGTGTGCATATGTTAAATGTCTCAAGGGTTCAATGCTCTCGATTTTCAAGACATGGAAGAGAACATCGAACTTGAGACATTCATTTCTTTCTACAATTCCTTCGGTTCACCCTCGACAGACCTACAGTTCATAATCAGTCTATCGAGAGAGTTTATTGATTGTGGGGACGTTTAACTCCCAGCGGGCGCAAGCCCCCGCTGTTAATTACATCAGATGACCCTTCCAAGCCATACTGAATACCTCGTCCATTCTGGGATTTGTGCCTATTTGTTGTGAATTGAATAAAGGGGCTAAAAGGGGGACTCATGTATAGATTTTTGGTTTGATTTGGCTTTCTATATTTTGGATATGTGTGTATATGTGATTTTGTATTAAAATAATGTTTATTTTATTTCAGAAATGGGAATTTGATCGTTTGAAGAATGTATGTACACTATTTGTTTATATTTAATTTATGGCATGTTTATTTACATTTTATTAAAATTTTGAAGAAAAGGGTATTTTGGTCATTTCAGGATTTGGCTGACGCTTGAGCATGTTTAATTTTGATTTAGAAAGATGAAGAATTTGATTTGGGTTCATTTGGAGGTGGTTTGAGTCAATTTGGACTTAAGATGAAAAAGTTATGCTTGAAAAGGACTAAGAATGACTTATTTGTAAATATTTATATTTCTCACGGGGCTTATTCATGAAGCTGGAAAGATATGAATTTATGATTTGAGTTTTAAATGAGGTTTTATGTGAAAATTGGGCCTTTAAGGGCTTGTTTGAGAGAGTTTTATGCTGTCAATGACTGGTCTGTAATTTGTAGGGGCTTTATTGCAAATGTAGAAAAATCAGAGAGACTCTTTTGTAAAGAATTTTCGGTTTAATGATTTTATTTGGTATCTAGGCTTTAAGATTGGTGCATTGGGCTTCAGGATTTGTGCTGGTTGTTTGATTTAAGTTTTAGGGTTTGAGATTCGTGTTTCCATTCAAGCTCTATTTTGGCGCTAGAATTAAAGGTCTCATGTTGCTTTAAGATCCTTGCAGATGAAATGTGTTTTAGTTGATTTTCACTTGTATTTAACATTTGAATCTTCAAAAATTCATATTAAATTGAAATAAAATCAGGAAAATATGAAATTTATGTCCATTTTGTGTATTTTAAAATTCTCTATCTAATCATGATGTTTGTTCTTTGATTTAATTTTTCAGTCATTCAGTATTGTTCATTTACCAGTAACAGTTTTATTTTGTTTAAATGCTGATTTTCTGTTTTTAAACCTGAACTTTGAAAATTCATATAAAATCGAAATAAAATCAGAAAAATATAGAATTTGTGTCGATTTTGTGTATTTTGAAGTCTTCTATCTGACTGTGATATTCATTTTTTAACTTGGTCTTTGAATCAATTTTTATTGTTCAATTTACCAGCAGGTCCCTTTTATCTTTTTAGTGCTGAATTTTCTGTTTTTAATGCTGAACTTTGGAAATTCATATAAAATTGAAATAAAATCAGAAAAATATGAAATTTGAGTCAATTTTGTGTGTTTTGAAGTCCTGTCTGATAGTGAAGTCCATTTTTCATCTTGGTCCCTGTGTAAGTCCATAAGGTTCTGTTTACCAGAGAAGGTCATTTTGGCACTTTTGAGTGCTTTTCTTGTACCAATGGTACATGCTTTGTGATTTGGTGTTAGTCCACTGTTCCAGAGGGTATTAGGGGCTGGTTTAGAGCATTTACAACTGAGGTCATAAGTTATCCATTATTTTGCATGATTTTTCATAGCTTTTAGGCTATTGTTTGGTGCCAACAAGTAATAAAAGGAAAAGAAAGCTCCAAAAATCATCATTTCAATTTAAAACATTAGAAATCTGTCAAGAACTTGGTTTTATGCAGAAAAGTCCCTACTTTTGTCAAAAATCATGTTTTGATGTTTTAAAGGACATATCATTGAGATTTTCTTAGATTTAGAGATGCAAATGCCATGAACAAGTATAACTTGTTGTTTATTTGCATTTTAAACATTCTATCTCTCACCATTTATATATTTGAGATATTTAACTTCTTTTTAGCATCTTTGCTCAAGAAATCAAATATTTCTCATATACAAATAGGTCCAAAAGGGCAAGTCATTGAAATATCATAGATTTAAAATATAAATGGCATATTATAGACAATGCTACTGCCTTTTACATTTTAAACCTCAATTTCTCACTATTTTACACATTAAATCATTTAATTTCCTTATTTATTTTGATCATACATTAGCATATTCATGTTAAGGGAAATTAAATATCTTTTAATGTGCAAAATGGACCTTTTAATAGGAATTAAAGAATGAACTATCCAGCTCAACTTCAATAACCCTTTCATATATATATATATATATATATATATATATATATATATATATATATATATTTTATTCTTTAATCCTATTAATAAAATAACTAAATGAATTAAATAAAGGTGGAACTATCCAGCTCAACACCCTTATTAGACATCATTTACCTATTTTATACAAGGATTAAGGAATTTTTAAAGAGAAAACACAAAGAAGAGAAAGAGGCAGTAGAGAAAAGAAAAGGAAAAAGAGAAGGAAAATAACAAGAAAATTCTATATTTTTATTTATTATCATTTTTTTTATAAAGGCATAAATTTCAGAAAATAGGAGAGGAGATTAAGATATGCATATTTTTTTTATCAAGTTTACATTATATATGATTTTGTTTAAACCATTAAAAGTAAAGAAAATGATCATTAGATCTTCATATGCTATGTTTATTATAAAATAAACAAGCTTATCATGAGATCTTCACTTTATTTATTAATGAACTTCAAGAAAGAAAAAAAAAAAAAGGGAATAGAGATGCAACAGTAAAGAGGCAAGAACAAAAAATAAAAAGGCTTTTATTTCGAATTTGAGAATATGTACAAACCATTGCTCATCAAGAGCTTACATCATATAGGTATTTACCTATTGAATTTGTTTAAGAAAGCTTCATGCTTTGAAGTTCTAACCTAACTCTCTTTGAAAATGGAAGTTTTCTAACTTGTTTTTTTTTTTGCACAAAGCTTTTTGGAGAAGAAGGAGTATATCTGGGATATTCTGGAATGTCTTTTCTTGAGCATTTGGGGTGCCTTATATAAGGCAGAAAGGGTCTAGGGTTTTAGGCTCAGCTGATGTGGCTTTCATCATGCCCATCAGCTGTTTGATCAAGGGCTCAAACCACTTAGCTTCATTCATGCATGCATATGTGGCAAAGGCTGTCCAATAGAGGCTTGGCACGTCAATGACCCTCTTCTGGAATAATTTCAACCTTCAGATTAACATCAAATGTCGTGTATCACTTAATGGCCATTGATTAACCGGCCAAATAAGGAAACATTCAATTTTCGTGCCCCTGCACCTCTGGAGTAGATTCTTCTATTTTTTTCACTACCCGAGGGCAGTGTGACACGCGTCCTGGGGACCAGGGAGCCAGATAATAGCTGTAGAGTCGGGGGTATGCTATACCGGTGGTATATAGGGCTTATTTTGTTGCCATCTTGATTAATATGCCTTAAGGCATTAGATATGGACATAGGGCATCGTTAACATACCCCTATCATGTACTCAAGCTCAATTTACCGCCTGAGCAGCTGGATGTGCAGTGCCGCCATTACTCAAACCCGATATGGCACTGATTCATGGTGCCCATAAAATTGCTTTCTTTTAAACCGAATTGGTATTCATTACACTATCGTGTAGGCTTTTAGAGTGTTCCTCTCAAGTTTCAAAGCTTGAACTGCTCTTAATCTCGAGTTTCCAATTTCAATTTGTCTTTCTTTCTCGGCCTAATCAAAGCTTGCTAATAGCAGCTAAGCTCAGAGTTTCGGTCAAGAGAGAAGGGGTAGAGGTACTCCCTAGTCCCAGGTAAAGGCTTGCGCAAAGCATTAATCTCTAAATCCGAATTCAAACTTCACTTTTCTATTGAAATTGAGAAGGAGAAGGAGGAAGAGAGAGCTAACAGGGACGGGCCCACTGTCAGTCTCTCTTAGGTTTGACCAATCGTGTTTTAAGTTTTCATACCCACTTCCTTTAAACTTGGTCTTTGATGAGCCGCGTAGGGGGTAAATAACGGTGCACGGGTGCCGAGTCCATTTTGGTTGAAGGGGTCAAAGTCCGGATTTAAATTCCCTGCGACATTGAGTCGCCTATGCGTGGTCTCGGTGCTCGGTGAACCGAGGTACTGACACCATGGTGCATGTGGTTCAATACCCGCGAGCCATGTTCATTTATCCGGAGGGTCTAGCGAAAACACGGTTAAACCATTGACATGTGGGTCCGTGTTTCCATGGGCTTGCTAAAGAACTCCAAATTGTACCCAGCATGCTATTCAGCAATTGTTTAATTTGTAGGAAATTAATTCCTTAATGTTTCTGACCACTTTTACATATCAAAATTCATGGTTTTGCATGTAGAATGCTACCAAGAAATTTAATAAGCTATACCCAATTTGCTTTGAAGAGTTTGAGTGTGACTTTGCTATTTTAATTGCCCCGAAAATTGCCATTTATCTTATGACAACTTTTTAGGGTCAAACATAGTGGAAGATGAAGGACAACTAAGAAGAAGATGAAATACAACCAGTAGTGGATGAAAGACTACTAATAGAAAACAAAGACAACAAGTAAAAGATGAAAGACAACCAGTAGAACATGAAGGACAACCATAAGAATATGAAAGACAACCAGAAGAAGATGAAAGACAAGTAGTAGAAAAGAAAAGACAACCTGAAGAAGATGAAATACAACCAGTGGTATATGAAAGACAACTAGCAGAACATGAAAGACAACCTGTAGAACATGAAAGACAACCAGTACAAACCGAAAGACAACTACAAGAAAATGAAAAACTAGTAAAGATAAAATAACAACTAGAAGTAAATGGAATTCAACCTGTAGTTGATGAAAGACATCAAATAGAACATGAAAAACAACCAGTTCAAGATCAAAGACAATTTGAAGAAGATGAAAAACAATTAGTAGAAGAGGAAACACAACCAGAAGAAGATGAAAGATACTGAGTAGCACATGAAAGATAACTAATATTAGATGAAATACAACTAGAAGAAGATTGAAGACAACCGGAAAAGGATAAAAGGCAGTAAGTGGTAGATGAAAGACAACCAGCAGAACATGAAAGATAACCAGTACTAGACGAAAGACATCTAGAAGAAGATGAAATACAACAACTAGTAGATTAAAGACAACTTGTAGAACATGAAATAAAACTAGAAGAAAGTGAGGAACAACTACTAGAAGATGAAAGAACTAGAAAAAGATGAAAGACAACCGGTAGAACATGAAGGACAACAAGTGGAAGATGAAATACAACTAGATTATGATGAAACAAACAAGTAGAGCATCAAAGACAACAAGTAGAACATGAAAGATAACCTGTAGAAGATGAAAGCAACAAAAAAATGAAAAACAACTAGCAGAAGATGAAAGACAACCAATTGAACATGAAGGACATGATGTCTCGTTATTTGACCTACAAATCCAACCAATTTCTGTACCAAAATCTGTGTTTTAAACCACCAAATAGTGTCTATTACATTGAATATCTATAGAATGTGGTACTGCTGCGTTTTTATTCTTACTTTGCAGAAAACGAGCGAAATCAGGGAAGATTGTGAGTTCTGAAACCCTACATGCGGGCCGCGTCAGATCCGATGCGGGTCGTGTCAGACCCTGAAATTTCAGCACCCGAACTTAAAACAGTCATAACTTTTGACTCGTAACTCCGTTTTGAGTGTATGATCACTTTTCAGAAAGCTTGCGAGAAGATCTACAATCTGAGCCAAAGACATAGGCACACAGGCCGCATCAGATCTCACGCGGTTCGCGTCAGCCTATTCCGAAAACAAAATAGAAAAGGAAACAGAGGCTCAATGAATGAAAGGTCGGCCAAATGGGCTACATTACGGGATTTCTTGCACCTGAGAGAGGAAATTCTGCATTTTTGGAGAGTAAGAGACAGATTCTAGGGTTTGGACTTGACGGCTAACTTGGAGACGAAGTTGAAAAGCGAAAGACGAAAGTTCTTCACGGATCTTCTTTGTATTTTGAGTTTTGTCATGAATACTTCTTCTATCATTTGTTTTGCTTGCATGTTGTTTGAATCTGTGTTGAATGTTAGTGTTTAATTGTTTGAGTAGTATTTAATTGCTTAGTTGAAGTTGATTGAATGATTCTTGATTGTCTACTGTTAGATGTCTATAGCATCTTTTCTAGTAATTTGGCCTTGATGTTTCTCTTAACCAAACTTAGTATTTGAGGTAGGTTTACGAGCCGTGAGGCGAGACCAAATAGTAACCGAGAGGTGAACTTTTCCACTTATCGAGAGGAAGTGGTTACCTTTAGTAAACCGGACAATTAACTTAGATTAAAAACCTAAGAAGGTGAAATTGCATTTCCGATACCAAGTTTATTAAGCCAACAAACGAGAGTTGAGGTTCAGGAACATTAGGTTCGGTCAATGAACCCTTACACCAAAGAAAAACGCAGAAACAGACAGCTGCTGCATTCACTCGAAGTCCATGTGGGCCGCGTATGAGAGTACACGGGTCGCGTCTTCCATGCGGGCCGCGTATGAAAGTACGCGGGTCGTGTGTGTGGTACCGAGAGGCAGAGTTGAAGATAAAATCGAAAATCCTGGAAATGCTTTTCTCTATCTGATAAAAACCAAATTTTACTTTCAGTCATTTTGATTATTTCTATCATTATTGAACTTAGGAAATTAAAACAAACCAAATCAACCTTTTCCAACTTCTAGTACCTAATTGATTTAAGTAAAGTCCAGATTAGATTTGAACCGTCCTATGGATCGATACCTGACTAAACTATACGATAGGATTGTGCACTTGCAGTCTAGTTGGAAGTTAATTCAAGGTTTAAAAGCTACAGCTTGCTGTAGTGAAACTTTGTGATACACTTTTGTGCGAACAGGACAACCAGTACAAAGAAAAAATACAACTAAAAGAAGATGAAATACAACTACTATAAGAAAGAAAAACCAGTAGAACATGAATGACAATTAGTAGAACATGAAAGACAATTAGTAGAACATGAAAGACAACTAGAAGAAAATGAAAAACTACTAGTAGAATATGAAACACAACTAGAAGAAGATGAAATAAAACCAGTAGTGGATGAAAGACATACAGTAGAAAATAAAAGACAATCAGTAGTGGATGAAAAACATGTAGAAGAAGATGAAAGACAATCATTAGAAAATGAATGACAACTAGTAGAACATGAAGGACAACCAGTAGAACATGAAAAACAATTATTTAGGTAGAATCAGATTATTATTGTCATTTCACTTGATTCTGTAGAATTGCAGGTTTTCTAGTATTTTTGGAGGTAAAACAAGCATAAAACAAGCATTCTGGACACACTGGTGCCAGTATGCGATTCACTATTCATCCATGTGCAACCAGAGGCTGCCAACTGCATAAAGGTTCCCAAACAGAGAAGAACATGCTCCGCAGGAATCCTATACAGATGAATAATTCAACCGCATGCAGCCTAGGCAACCGCATGAGACAACTGACAAACAACAGTTAAAGCACTAAACTTGGTAGCCAAGCTCCACTAAGCCCACTAACACATGATGGACGAATTACAACTCATCCCCCTATCTGAACAGGAGTAGAGAGCCTAATAGAATATAAATAGAGTGGATCTAGGGTTCTTTAGGAAGGATGCCATTTTAAAAAAAATAGAGAAAACACGTAAATTCTACTAGAAGAAGAGAGGTACAAGATGTGAAGACGGCGTGTATGAGATAAAGAGAGATTCTAACCAGTAGTGGACGAAAAACAACTAGAAGAAGATGAAAGATAACTTATAGAACATGAAGGACAACCAGTAGAACATGAAGGACAACTAGTGGAACACGAAGGACAACCAGTACAAGATGAATTACAACTAGAAGAAGATGAAATACAATAACTGGTAAATTAAAGATAATCGGTACAATATGAAAAACAACAAGTAGAACAAAAAAGACAACCAGAAGAAGAAGAAAAACAATTATTAGAAAATGAAAGACAACCAGAAGAAGATGAAAGACAACTAGAAGAAGAGGTAAGACAACCAAAAGAAGATGAAATACAACTAGAAGAAGATGAAATATACAACCAGTGGTAGATAAAAGACAACCAGCAAAATATGAAAGATAGTCGGTAGAACATGAAAAGACAACTAATACAATACGAAAGACAACTACAAGTAGTGAAAAATAACTAATGGAAGACAACAAGTAGAAGATGAATGACAGTCAGTAGTGAAAGACAACAAGTTATTTTTTTTTCATCTTCTACTAGTTATCTCTCATCCATTACTGGTTGTCTTTCGTTTTCTACAAGTTGTCTTTCATCAACTACTGGTTGTTTTTCATCTTCAATAGGTTTCTTTCATCATCCGCTTCTGGTTGTCTTTCTTGTTCTACTGGTTGTTTTTCATATTGTACTGGTATCTTTACTTTACTAGTTATTGTATTTCATCTTCTTCTAGTTGTAATTCATCTTGTACTGGTTGTCCTTCATGTTCCACTAGTTGCCTTTCATGTTCTACTAGTTGTCCTTCATGTTCTACAAGTTGTCTTTCATCTTCTTCTAGTTGTTTTTCGTCCACTACTGGTTGTCATTCATTTTCTACTAGTTATCTGTCATCCCCTACTGATTGTAGTTTATCTTATTCTAATTGTCTTTCATCTTCTACTAGTTATTTTTCATCTTCTCGTTGTCTTTCATCTACCACTGGTGGTATTTTATTTTCTTCTGGTTGTCTTTCATCTTTTATAGTTATCTTTTATCTTCATCTTGTCTTTTCTATTCTACTAGTTGTTTTCCATCTACCACTGGTGGTATTTAATCTTCTCCTAGTTGTCCTTCATTTCTACCAGTTGTCCGTCATGTTCTGCTAGTTGTCTTTCATACTCTTCTAATTGTTTTTCATCCACTACTGGTTGTCTTTTATTTTTAACTAGTTGTCTTTCATCCATTACTTGTTATATTTCATCTTATTCTAGCTTTATTTCATATTCTACTAGTTGTTTTTTATTTTCTTCTAATTGTCTTTCATGTTCTACTGATTATCTTTCATGCTCTACTAGTTGTCTTTCATGTTCTACTGGTTGTCTTTCATATACTAGTTGTTGTCTTTCATCTAACACTGGTGGTATTTTTTCTTCTTCTGGTTGTCTTTCATCTTCTTCTAGTTGTCTTTCATCTTGTACTGGTGGTATTTCCTCTTTTTGAGTTGTCTTTCATCTTTTTCTTGTTGTCTTTCATCATGTACTAGTTGTTTTTCTTGTTCTATGGGTTGTCTTTCATCAATTATAGTTTGAATTTCATTTTCTTCTAGTTTTGTTTCATCTTTTACTAGTTATTTTTCACCATATTTTAGTTGTCTTTCAACCTGTACATGTTGTCTTTCATGTTCCCCTGTTTGTCTTTCATCTACCACTGGTGGTATTTCATCATGTTATGGTTGTCTTTCATCTTCTTCATGTTCTACTAGTTGTCCTTCATGTCCTACTGGTTGTCTTTCATCTTCTTCATGTTCTACTGGTTGTCCTTCATGTTCTACTGGTTGTCTTTCATCTTCTGATGGTTGTCTTTCATCTTTTTCTGGTTGTTTTTCATCCACCATTGGTTGTCTTTCATTTTTTACTAGTTCTCTTTCATCCACTACTGATTGTATTTATTCTTTTTCTAGTTGTCTTTCATCTTCTACTAGTCATCATCTTGTACTGGTTGTCATTCATCTTGTGCTGGTTGTCTTTCATTATGTACTTGTTGTCTTTCAAGTTCTACTGGTTGTCTTTCATCTGCTAGTTATCGAATTTCATCTTATTCTTGTTGTATTTATTCTTGTACTGGTTGTCCTTCATGTTCTCATGGTTGTACTTCATGTTCTATTGATTGTCTTTTATTTTCTGCTAGTTGTTTTTCATGTTCTTGTAGTTGTCTTTCATCTTCTACTGATTGTCTTTCATGTTCTACTGGTTGTCCATCATGTTCTACTTGTTGTCTTTCATCTTCTTCTTGTTGTATTTCATC
The DNA here is from genome assembly GCA_025461045.1 of Carex parvula. Lineage (NCBI taxonomy): Eukaryota > Viridiplantae > Streptophyta > Magnoliopsida > Poales > Cyperaceae > Carex > Carex parvula. The sequence goes on along the minus strand of JAJGRW010001004.1, from coordinate 1,016,474 downwards.
TTCTAGTAGTTGTATTTCATCTTCTTCTAGTTGTATTTCATCCTGTAATGGTTGTCCATCATGCTCTACTGGTTGTCCTTCATGTTCTACCGGTTGTCTTTCATCTTCTACTAGCTGTTCCTCACTTTTTCCTAGTTGTCTTTCAAATTCATCTAGTGGTCTTATGTCTAGTACTGCAACATTTCATCTTCTTCCAGTTGTGTTTCATCTTGTACTAATTGTTTTTCACCTTCTTCAAATTGTCTTTGATCTTGTAGTAGTTGTCTTTCATATTCTATTAGATGTCTTTCATCCACTACAGGATGAATTTCATTTTCTTCAAGTTGTCTTTCATCTTCTACTAGTTGTTTTTCATCTTCTTGTAGTTGTCTTTCGTATTGTACTGGTTGTCTTTCATGTTATACTGACTGTCTTTCATATTTTGCTGGTTGTCTTTTATCTACCACTGGTTGTCTTACCTCTTCTACTAGTTGTCTTTCATTTTTTCCTGGTTGTCATTCATCTTCTTATGATTGTCCTTCATGTTCTACTGGTTGTCTATTATCTTCATCTTGTTGTATTTCGTCTTCTACTAGTTATCTTTCATCCATTACTAGTTGTCTTTCGTTTTCTACAAGTTTTCGTTCATCCACTACTGGTTGTCATTCATCTTCTACTAGGTTTCTTTCATCTTCCATTAGTTATTTTTTTTTTTTTCTAGTTGTCTTTCATTTTGTACTGGTTGTCTTTCATGCTTTACAAGATGTCTTTCATGTTCTACAAGTTGTCTTTCATTTACTAGTTGTAGTATTTAATCTTTTCTGGATGTATTTCATCTTGTACAAGTTGTCCTTCAGGTTCTATTAGTTGTCTTTCGTGTTCTACTAGTTATTTTTCATCTACTAGTAGTTGTATTTCATTTTCTTCTTGTTGTATTTCATCTTGTACTAGTTATCTTTCGTTTTCTACTAATTGTCCTTCATGTTCTACTGGTTGTCATTCATGTTCTACTTGTTGTCTTTCATCTTCTTCTAGCTGTTTTTAATCCACTACGGGTTGTCTTTCTTATTCTACTGCTTATCTTTCATCCACCACTGATTGTATTTCATCGTCTTCTCGTTGTCTTTTCATCTACTACTAGTTATTTTTCATCTACTTCTAGTTGTCTAGTACTGATTGTCTTGCATGTTCTTCTAGTTGACTTTCATTTACAACTAGTGGTATTTCATCATTTTCTCTGTCTTTCATCTTCTTCTAGTTGTCTTTCATCTTCATCTGGTTGCCTTCTCTCTTCTACTAGTTGTTTTGAAAATACAACTGGTACCCTTCATCTTCTTCGAGTTGTCCTTCATGTTCTACCGGTTGTCTGTCATGTTCTGATATTTGTTTTTATCTTCTTGTGGTTGTTTTTCGTCCACTACTGGTAGTCTTTCATTTTCAAATGGTTGTCTCTCATCTACTACTTGGTGTATTTCATCTTCTTCTAATTGTATTTCATATTCTACTTGTTGTTTTTTTTTCTTCTAGTTGTCTTTCATGTTCTACTGGTTGTCATTCACGTTCTACTGGTTGTGCTACATTTTTTACTTGTTGTTTTCAATCTTCTTATAGTAGTTTTTATCCACAAGTAGTTGTCTTTCATTTTCTATTAGTTGTCGTATTTCATTTTCTATTAGTTGTCGTATTTCATCTTATACAGGTTATCTCTCATCTACTAGTTGTTGTATTTCATCTTCTTTTACTTGTATTTCATCTTGTAATAGTTGTCCTTCTTGTGCTATTTGGTATCTTTAATGTTTTATTAGTTGTCCTCACGTTCTACTGGTTGTGCTTCATATTTTACTTGTTGTCTGTCATCTTTTTCCCGTTGTTTGTCATCCACTACTAGTTGTCCTTCATTTTCAATTGGTTCCCGTCCATCAACTACTGATTGTATTTCATCTTCTTCTCGTTGTCATTCATCTACTAGTTGTTTTTCATCATTTTCTAGTTGTCTTTCGTCTAGTATTGATTGCCTTTCATGTTCTTCTGTTTGTCTTTAATCATCTTTTAGTTGTCCTTTATCTTCATCTGGCTGTTTTTTCTCTTCTACTAGTTGTTTTTCATATACCACTGGTGGTATTTCATCTTCTTCGAGTTGTCATTCATGTTCGGTTGTCCGTCATGTTCTGCTAGTTGTCTTTCATCCACTACAGGTTGAATTCCATTTTCAACAAGTTGTCTTTCATCTTCTACTAGTTGTTTTTCAACTTCTTGTATTTGTCTTTCGTAGTAGGTTTTTCAACTTCCTGTACTTGTCGTTCGTATTGTACTGGTTGTCATGTTCTACTGACAGTCTTTCATATTTTGCTGGTTGTCTTTTATCTACCACTGGTTGTATTTCATCTTCTTCTAATTGTATTTCATCTTCCTCTGGTTGTCTTACCTCTTCTACTAGTTGTCTTTCATCTTTTGCCGGTTGTCATTCATCTTCTTCTGATTGTCCTTCATGTTCTACTGGTTGTGTTTCATCTTCTTCTCGTTGTCTTTCATCTTCTGCTAGTTATCTTTCATCCATTACTGGTTGTCTTTCGTTTTCTACAAGTTGTCTTTCATCAACTACTGGTTGTCTTTCATCTTCTACTAGGTTTCTTTCATCTTCCATTGGTTATTTTTTATTTTTTTCTAGTTGTCTTTCATTTTGTACTGGTTTTCTTTAATGCTCTACAAGATGTCTTTCATGTTCTACAAGTTGTCTTTCATCTACTAGTTGTTGTATTTCATATTTTCTGGTTGCATTTAATCTTGTACAGGTTGTCCTTCAGGTTCTATTAGTTGTCTTTCGTGTTCTACTAGTTGTTTTTCATCTACTAGTTGTTGTATTTCATTTTCTTCTTTGTTGTATTTCATCTTGTACAGGTTGTCCTTCGTTTTCTACTAATTGTGCTTCATGTTCTACTGGCCTTCATGTTCTACATGTTGTCTTTCATCTTCTTCCAGTTGTTTTTCATCCACTACTTGTTGTCTTTCTTTTTCTACTGCTTGTCTTTCATCCACCACTGATTGTATTTCATCGTCTTCTCGTTGTCTTTCATCTACTACTAGTTATTTTTCATCTACTTCTAGTTGTCTAGTACTGATTGTCTTGCATGTTCTTCTAGTTGACTTTCAATTACCACTAGTGGTATTTCATCTTTTTCTCATTGTCTCTCATCTTCTTCTAGTTGTCTTTCATCATCTGGTTGCCTTTTCTCTTCTACTAGTTGTTTTGAAAATACAACTGGTAGTACTTCATCTTCTTCGAGTTGTCCTTCATGTTCTACTGGTTGTCCGTCATGTTCTGCTTTTTGTCTTCATCTTCTTGTAGTTGTTTTTCATCCATTACTGGTAGTCTTTCATTTTCGAATGGTTGTCTCTCATCCACTACTTGGTGTATTTCATCTTCTTCTAATTGTATTTCATATTCTACTTGTTGTTTTTTTTCTTCTAGTTGTCTTTCATGTTCTACTGGTTGTCCTTCACGTTCTATTTGTTGTGCTTCATTTTACTTGTTGATTTTCATCTCTTTAGTAGTTTTTATCCACTAGTAGTTGGTCTTTCATTTTCTATGGTTGTCGTATTTCATCTTGTACAGGTTATCTTCATCTACTGTTGTATTCCTTCTTTTACTTGTATTCCATCTTGTACTAGTTGTCCTTCTTGTGCTATTTGTTGTCTTTAATGTTTTATTGGTTGTCCATCACGTTCTACTGGTTGCGCTTCATATTTTACTTGTTGTCTTTCATCTTTTTCCCGTTGTTTGTCATCCACTACTAGTTGTTCTTCATTTTCTATTGGTTGTCGTTCATCAACTACTGATTGTATTTCAACTTCTTCTCGTTGTCATTCATCATCTACTAGTTGTTTTTCATCATTTTCTGTTGTCTTTCGTCTAGTCTTGATTGTCTTTCATGTTCTTCTGTTTGTCTTTCATGTTCTTCTAGTTGTCTTTTATTTCATTGGTTGTTTTTTCTCTTCTACTGGTTGTTTTTTCATATACCACTGGTGGTATTTCATCTTCGTCGAGTTGTCATTCATGTTCGGTGTCCGTCATGTTCTGCTATAGGTTGAATTCCATTTTCAAGAAGTTGTTTTCATCTTCTACTAGTTGTTTTTCAACTTCTGTACTTGTCGTATTGTACTGGTTGTTTTCTACTCACTGTCTTTCATATTTTGCTGGTTGTCTTTTCTACCACTGGTTGTATTTCTCTTCCTCTGGTTGTCTTACCTCTTCTACTAGT
>JAJGRW010001004.1:966239-1005785 GCA_025461045.1 Carex parvula | reverse complement strand
TTATTTCAACTCATACATTAACTTGAGCTTATTATTCTGTCATCTTATTATTCGTTTTATATTACTATTCTCTTGACTCATAGCATAAGGAGCCACGGGAAGTCCACATGTTTGTTGATCTTCTACTTCAAGAGGTAAGTATACCGCATGCATATGTCTTTAGTGAAGCTTGATTTACTTTTGGGCTGTCTTGCAAGGGACATCTGACCTTTGCTATCTGCAGTTGACACTGAATATTTCTCATTCTTTGAAACTACTTGCAAATGTAATCTATCCTTCAGTTCAGATGATAGAATATCACTTAAATTTTAACATTTTTTATTTTTGGCCCTACTAAACACATTCACCATAAATAGAAACTTAGGTAAAATTAATGCACATGGTATTGTGGTGGGACAGTGAGTTATGAGTTATTTGTTCCTTTCCAAGAGCAATTTGGTGGATTCAAATTGAGAAAAATTAAATTAAGGGCACTTTAGTCATTTTTTGTTTACTTGACTTTTATTTATTTTAACATCTTCTGGGATGTGCAAATAGCCAAGGTGTTAGCTCCAAATGTGAGGAATATTAGGTTATGGTCCGTTTTGCTATTACAGTAAAAACGTTGCTTTGATTTTGTCATATTTCTTTTTTGTCTTTACTGTACCCATCTCATTGGTTCTATCATACATGCCTGCTGCATTTTACAGTTGGAAGGTGTAGGAATTGAAGTAAAACAGATCCATCCATGTGGTGTAGTAAAAAGGCATTGACACTCAGATAGCGCAGGCACAGCCAGCACCAACTCTTCACGTAGCCATCCCAATGCCACGCGTGAAGATAGGTTGGCAAGCTCAAACACACAGCGTGCCAGAACCAGTTTCTGGAAAGTCACTTGGCCAAGTTGTTTGAGCAGAAAATGGAGATCTTCACCAAAGTTGAATACACACAGGCAAGTTGTTCAAAATGAAATGGCAATGATTTATTTGTCAAAGGACAAGGCCATCCATTCTTCTTTGTATAAAAGCTAACGATTTCTAATTTTTGTACATAATGAACATGGAATAATCTACAGAATGTTTTGCTTGAACAAATCATCCTTTGGAAAAGGCCATACACATTTTTATGATTTTCTCTTTAGGAAATTGAGGTTGAGTTTGTAAGTGATCCAGAGAATAAAAAATAGCTACAATGCAAGAAACTAAATTTCGAGGGAAAAGTCTTTCTTATCGGCCCCAAAGAAATGATGAACTCAAAATGGAGAGGATGAAACAGCTTGGCATCCTCAATCTCTCATGCAATGTCAATAGTGCTTCGAAGAAGAAGATTGATTCAACCCCTTTGTCTTGTAGGTATATTTTCACCATCAATTAGATTGTGAAATTGAAATGTTGGGTTTAGGCACTGACTCAACTTCATGTAATAACACGAGAATGGTGTTTGGAAAACTTCTAAACTATTTACATGAAATACAATGGTTGTTGTGTAATTCAGTTGCATATTTTGTTTATTTGTGTTATGTAAATATTGTTATATTGCGTGGTCTTTTGTGAATAAATATGTTATGTTGTTTTATATTGTGTTGTCTATTCTTTATATTGTCTAAATTATTTGCTTGATATTTTTAATGTTAATGAATGTCGAATGGTAATATATGACTAGCAAAAATATGGAGGCTAGCACAACACAAATAAAATTATGCAAAAATTTGTATACCAAGACTTACTGTTTTTAGAAACTATACTGACTATTTTTAACAAAAACCGTCAGTGTTGGATACCTACACCGACTGTTTTTTAACAAAACAGTCGGTATTGGGTACCTACACCGACTGTTTTTAATCCGTTAGTGTTGATGACCTACACAGACTGTTTTTTACCAGTCAGTAAAGATATACCTATACTGCCGGCATGCACCATCACTGACGCCTCTATAACAATCGGTGTAGGGGTATTTGAACAGTCGGTGAAGGGGTTTTTGTACTAGTAGTTGGTGGAAATCAAAGTCACGGATTGTGCTTATGTTTCATCTAAGTTGTCGATTTTGATTATAACAAGATCAATTGGATTCACAAAAGGCTAAAAAAAAAAAATTGAAAATTTCATATAGAAAACATACAAACGAACTATTAATTTTGGGGTTGCGCTATTAATTTTGGAGTCTATAATTCTTTCGATTTCCACCAGGCGTAATTGCTTGGATACTACACATATCACAGATAGAACTAAATTAAGATTTTTCTCGACCTCACAACTTTAACAATCACACCATGCTTTGACAATTAATTTATTTCCAAGACTCGATGGCCATAGTCCTGTTAATTAATCAACAATATTGTGGGATATAGAATATGACAAACACGGTATGTATGCTTTTGTTTAATTTTTAATTATAGTCAAGCAATTGAGCAACCAGTTAACTAAGCATCTTTCATCTTTCTTTAATTTGGTGTTCTGTTTTGGGCAGTAAAGGCACATGTATGGATTGATACTTATATTTTATACATCAACGAAAAACATGTAAAAAATGTGCAACTGTACTTCTTTCTCTTAGCGCAACTTCAAGGCTTCAACACTGTCATGCTTAATTAATTAGTATAATGGATATTAATCTATATGGTGACTGCTGTTTCCTCGTTAGGGGATCAATGGAAGAAGATGTGTTATTATATAATTTATAATTTGTGCTGGTTTTGTACTCTTACGTACTTAGACTAGCTTTAGAATTAATGATACTGCATTTAAGCAAAAAATGGGATTTTCTTATGTTGTGCTTATTTAGGAACCAATTTTGATACATCCACATTATTTACAGATTTGTCATTACTGATTTTCAGTGTCAGTTATTTACAAGAACCGACACTGATGTGCCGACATTGATGATGTCTTGAGATCATCTCTCACCTTATATTTGTATATTTACCTGACTTTGCATCCAATTCGTAATCTCGTAATGGGAGTGTATGTGCTCTATTTGAACATATACCTGACATTGCCGGCATTTACCGACGCTGTCTGTGCTCTATTTCGTCTGTGATGGGAGTGTATTCATTCACATGATTTATCTCCTTACTAATTTAATAATCTATGAATTTTTTTGGCAAATTTAACTTCAGTTATATGTCTTATTGACTAAATATGTTCCAACTAAGAAGGCAAATTGGCAGGGAAGAACTATGACCCAGTTATACAGATTTTTGTCAAAGGGTTTTGTTTTTTTAGGTAATATCTCTCAGCCATAAGTTGTTATTAATTGTTAAAAGGTTGAATTGGATTAAAATGAGGCTGGAATTCAGACCAAAAATATCCATCAGCCTTAAGTTGGGCCTTTTTTAGGCTTTATCTCTCACATCGGGCCCAAAGGATTATCGACCATATAATTGCTCTAACAAGGGACCACATTTTTTGGGAATGCACCTTTGCGAAAGCATTTTGGAGAGGCCTTTCAATCCAAATGAACCTAAATTTCAGAGGCCAATCGGAATCGATCGTGGATGTTTGGTGGCACGGCAGAGGGACACTAGGGAAAGAGCAATTAAAAACATGGGACTCATCGTGGGCGGCTGGTCTCTGGTCCTTGTGGAAGGAACGCAACAGGCGAACCTTTGCGGACAAAAGGAAACCGCCTCGCATGCTAATAAACGAGGTGGCGATGGACGTGCACAACTGGGTACACTTTAGCTGAATGCCATTCACAGAGGGCCTAGCGACATATAGATAGCTAGGGAGGCCCGTGTATGGGTGGTGAAGTACTGTACAGATTTCTTGCTTTGTTTTTGTTTTACACATAGCTTTAGGATTTGTAATATTTTCTAAACCTTTTATTAATCAAATTGTTGGGGCATCCTGCCACTGACCTTCAAAAAAAAAATTGTTAATTATTTAGCTTAAACAACACCCCCCCCCCCCCCCCCACACACACACACACACACACACATCCCAGTACATAAAGAAATAAATAAAGATAAAAAATGGTGAAGAGAATTGACAAAAAAAAAACAGATGCCAGCGTTCAAAGAACTGTTCTATGATGTTTTCCTAATTTTTTTATCTTTTTTATTTTTTATTTTTTTTCAAGGACCGTTAAAATTAGAAATCATTGAACAAATTAAGCACAACAAGCAAGTTATTGAGTTCTCCACCAACTGGCTAAAGGAGCAATATGTGGCTCTCTTTGGTTGGTGGAAATCAAAGTCACGGATTGTGCTTGTGTTTCATCTAAGTCGTTCGATTTTGATTATAACAAGATCAATTGGATTCACAAAAGGTTAAAAAAAAAAAATGAAAATTTCAGAAAAAAAAAAATAGAAACGAACTATTAATTTTGGGGTCTATAATTTTTTCGATTATACACATTATTTAACTTTTAATATATCCTAAAAAAAAAAAACTATACTACATGTAGTGTCTTTTGAAATATACCGTGACATGTTATCTTTTGCACGAATTGTGTCATGTCATGACGTGTTGCCCACATGCCGTGTGTTGCTATGTGCTAAGCAACATACTATGCGAATTGCTTATGTTGTACAAGAACATAGCATGTCGTGTCATATTTCAGATCCTACCGAGGCTACCCTTAATGTACAAAGATGTGATTATAATTGTATATATATTAAATCCTATGTCACCAAGTATCCTTCACACTCGATAAATTCTGATTTTATCAATTATAAAATTTTCGTCATTTAAGCATATTGGGAAAAAAGAAATACAGGAAGAGAAGGACATTCAAGAGAAAATAAATGAAATTATTTTCTTAAAATGATAGGAGACGCACTCTGTGCCAATAATTTTCTGGTCCTTCCCTGCTTTAGATTTGGTAGGCCCATGACATGTCTATCCAGGGTATAGACATAACACCAATTATTAAAAACTTGGCACTTGGATTTTTATGAAAAGTCCAGAAGATAACAGTGTATTCTAATTAACCGTACCATCATTCATGAATTCATATCCTCTGCGTTAACTCAAAAAGGAATCTTTTGAATTAATGCATCTGTACCGTCTGATTAGCTTTAAGATCCGTGCCGATTAGATCTGCACTATCATTGAACAGCTCTCTACTTTATAGGCGGTGCTGAATTGACTCCATTTAAAATCTGACGGACGGATATTGCAGACGATGCGAACTCATCATTCATGGACCATATCCACAAGAGTGCTTATTCTCTGAGATATCTCATATTTTGCGTGACCGTGTGTCCGGTGTCTATTTGGGGCCAGTATTATTTGTGCTTTGAGATTCGTGTATAACGTCTTTGGACGGCTGAGATTTTTAAAAAAGTCACGCAAAATATGAGATATCTCAGAGGATTCGAATTAATATCGACAGACCGACTTCCCGAGAGAATTCATATCACCGACGGTACCGTAAAAGAGAATCTTTTACAATTACTTAATCTGGACCGTTCTTTTGAACTTGGCACGATCTCAAAGCCCAATAATACTGCCCCCTAGTGGTTTGACACTACCCGGGGGGGCTGCCCGAACCCGGTCCGCCCGTGCCCGGTGCCCGGGGTACCCGTACCCGAGCGCGGGTATACCCGGGTAAACGGGTACACGAGTACGGGTCTCAAACGGGCAAGTCCCCTATTTTTAGAAAAAACCCGGGTGTACCCGTACTCGCCGTACCCGAACACGAATACCCGTGTACCCGAACCCGCCCCGTGTGTACCCGCACCCGTTTACCCGAACCCATGCACCCGTGTACCCGCCCGGGTTTACCCGAACCCCTTTATTTCAAATTTTTTTTCCCTCCGGTTCTACAGTAACCGGTTCAAATCAGTCAAACCGGGTGGGTCCCACCTGTCATTTCTGTCCCGACAGGTGGGTCCCACCCGTCAATTCTGTTTTTTTTTTCGAATTTATTAAATTTCAAATATTATTCTCCCTCCAATCAAAACTCTATATATTCACCCCTCTTCCTCTCAATATTTTCACACCCTCTCATTCTCTCAATCTCTCAATCTCTCATAATCTCATTCTCTCATTCTCTCAATCTAAAATTTTATTATTTTCAGTTTTTAAATTCATTGTTTAAAAAAAATATAGTTGTAAATTTAATTCATTCTACAAATACGCAAACGGAATTACGAAGGTATCGGAATTATGAAGTTCGGCACCTCCCATAAGATTTTTCTGCGAGATTTAAAGGTTACATTTATTTCATGTTAGATTAATTTATTTTTGTAGAGTAAATTTAGTTTATGCTAGATTTATTTTTGTAGAGTAAATTTAGTTTAATTTATTTTTGTAGAGTAAATTTAGTTTCATGTTAGATTAATTTAGATTTGTTAAATTTGTTAAGTAATTAGATTTGTTAGATTTATTTTACGTTAGATTTGTTAAATTTGTTAAGTAATTAGATTTGTTAGATTTATTTTATGTTAGATTTGTTAGATGTGAAGTAATTAGATTTGTTTTGAATAGGTTTGATTTTATTTTTGAAATTCGGATTTATTTTTAATAGGTTAAAAAAATATGTTAGATTTGTTTTTTTGAATATGTGAAGTAATTAGATTTGTTTTGAATATGTTTGATTTTATTTTTGAAATTCGGATTTATTTTTAATAGGTTAAAAAAATATGTTAGATTTGTTTTTTTTTAATATGTGAAGTAATTAGATTTGTTTTGAATAGGTTTGATTTTATTTTTGAAATTCGGATTTATTTTTAATAGGTTAAAAAAATATGTTAGATTTGTTTTTTTGAATATGTGAAGTAATTAGATTTGTTTTGAATAGGTTTGATTTTATTTTTAAAATTCGGATTTATTTTTAATAGGTTAAAAAAATATGTTAGATTTGTTTATAAATAGGTTGGATTTTTTTAGTAGGTTAGATTTTTCAAATAGGTTATATTTGATTTTTTAAATTCGGATCTAAATTTAATAGGTTAGATTTAATTTTTTGAATAGGTTAGATTTTATTTTTTGAATATGTTATATTTTATTTTTAAATAGGCTAGATTTTATTTTTTGAATATGTTAGATTTATTTTAAAATAGGTTAGATTTTATTTTTTAATTTCGGATTAATTTTTAAATATGTTAGATAAATAAGTTAGATTTATATTTTTTGAATATGTTAGATTTATATGTGAATATGTTAGATTTATATTTTGCTAGATAAATAAGTTAGATTTGTTAGATAAATAAGTTAGATTTATATTTTATTTTTGAATATGTTGGATTTGGTAGAGTTATTTTTTTGAATAAGTTAAATTTGTTAGAGTTATTTTTTTAAAATGGATTTTTAAAATAAGGTAGAACAACTTGTATTTATTTTTTTTAAATAGATTTTTGAATAAGTTAAATTTGTTAGAGTTATTTTTTTGAATAAGTTAAATTTGAATTAGAGTTATATTTTTCTTAAAATAGAGTTTTGAAATATAATTTTTAAAATTAGAGTTATATTTAATTTAGATTTATATTTAATTTAGATTTGAATTTAGATTTATATTGTTTTTTTTCTTTTGAAATTCGGCAGAGGCACCTGCCTTATTTTTTTTTTTTTTTGAAATTCGACAGAGGCTGAAAGCCAGCAGAGGCTACATGCCTTGTTTTCTTTTTCTTTTATTTAATTTAATTTAGATTTAATTTAGATTTGGATTCAATTTAGATTTAATTTAGATTTACATTTAGATTCAATTTAGATTTAATTTAATTTATATTGAATTTAAATTTACATTTAAATAGGTTTATAATTTCCGATTTATTTTTAATAGGTTAAAAAAGTATGTTAGATTTATTTTTTTGAATATGTGAAGTAATTTACATTTATTTTTTTGAATAGGTTTGATTTTATTTTTGAAATTCGGATTTATTTTGAATATGTTAGATAAATAGATTTAAATATGTTAGATAAGTAAGTTAGATAAATAAGTTTGATTTGTTAGATAAATATGTTGGATTTATATTTTATTTTTGAATATGTTGGATTTGGTAGACTTATTTGTTTGAATAAGTTAAATTTGTTAGAGTTATTGTTGTAAAATAGATTTTTAAAATAAGTTAGAACAAGTTATATTTATTTTGAATTAGACTTAGAATTTTAAAATTTGAATTAGACTTATTTTTTTTAAAATAGATTTTTTAAAATTAGAGTTATATTTTTTTGTTCAAATTAGACTTAGATTTTTTTTTTTTGAAAATTTGAAATTCGGCAGAGGCAGAGAGGCTTGCTGGCTTTTATTTTATTTTTTTCTTTTGAAATTCGGCAAAGGCATGCAGAGGCTTGCTAGTTGCTGCCTTTTTCTGTTGTTCAATTCGGCAAAGGCAGAGGCTCTCTGCCTTGTTGAATTTTTTTTTTTTTGTGAATTTTTTTTATTTACTTTAATTTATATTTAAATTAGATTTGGATTCAATTTAGATTTAATTTAGATTTACATTTATATTCAATTTAAATTTAATTTAATTTATATTGAATTTAGATTTACATTTAAATAGGTTTATAATTTCGACTTTATTTTTAATAGGTTAAAAAAATATGTTAGATTTGTTTTTTTTAATATGTGAAGTAATTTACATTTATTTTTTTGAATAGGTTTAAAAGATGACATCTCCTAATCACGATGATGAACTAGATTTTGGTGCGAGAATGTCACAAGAAATTTTTGGCCCACCTCCACCTATGCCACCACCTAATTATCCACAAAATTATCCACAAAATTATCAAAGAAGGGATCAAACGCTAGATTTAAATTATCAACAACCCCCCCAAATGTATGCACCGTATTATACTTCAAACGATCCAAACATGTATATTCCACAAGAAACACATCAACCGACACCACCAGATGCATATGGAGGCACTTTTTCTGTAGCATCGAGTCAAGTCACCCCCCTATAGAAGGTACTCCGTCGAGAAGTGTCACTGAAATTGAAGAAGAACCAATCCTTCCTCTGACAAGTGTCCCCCCAGAACAACAAGTGGTAAAGAAGACTAGAAGAGTTCCTGAATACAATCAGCCGTGGGTCAAATGGTACAAGGTGACCACAGATGAGAATGGCCACATGCAAACCCTTGAATGTAAGGTAAAAAATTGCAAGAAACCATTTTTTGTGTATAAACAAAGTAGTGGTATGACCAGCTTTAAAAGACATGTCGAAATGCACCAAAAGAAGGGTGAGGTTCCAAGTGAAAATGTTGGACCGAGACAAATCCAAACCCTTATGAACACGGATGGTACCAGAACCAACCCAAAATACGATGAATCAAGAATGCTTAGTGAATTGGCCCGGTACATTACCCACAAAGAACAACCAATAAGTATGGGTGGTTGCATGAGTTTTGCCCGGTTAGTCATTCGGGGGTGTGCTCAACCAATGTACAAGAGGATCCATCATAGAAAGATGGTTGGTGAAATTAAAAACCAGTTTACCAGAACAAAAGATGAGCTCCGAGCTATATTTGCATACCAACAAAATAAGGTCTCAATTACCTCCGATATATGGACTACCGGTAAACATGGCCTTGGGTACTCTTTTGTTACCGGCCATTGGATCGATGCTCAGTGGGTATTACAAAAAAGAATATTAAGTTTTCGTGTGTTAGATTCCCCGTACTCAGCACATGTAATTTTCAAATCCATTATTGAGGTGTTACAAGAGTATAACCTTAAGAGAGATAGGGATAACAAGATTTTTTCTATTTCATTCGATAATGCTAGTAACAACGTAGCTTCCATTGAGATTTTTAAACTGTCACTAAATCCGATTATGAATGGTGCAATGTTTCACGAAAAGTGTGCTTGCCACATACTTAACCTCGTCATGAAGGCGGGCCTTAAAACAGAAGCCGTAAAAGATTTGATCAATAATTTAAAGGATTGTTTGTCCCATATTGTTTCAAACCAAGAAAGAAAACAACGGTTTGGTTTGATGTGCGTCAACTATGGATTGAGCAAGTTGAAAGTTTCTTGAGATATAGATACCCGTTGGAACTCTACCTATAGATTTCTGAACCGATGCCTTCCTTACAAAGCCGTCATAGGAGAGTTTTTGAGAGGCTTCACCCCCGAGGGAATGGCATTGGAGCCCAGCCTCGACGAATGAGACCAACTACAAGCCCTGAGTAATTTCTTAGGAACCTTTTTTAATGCAACCGTCAAATTATCCTGCTCGTACTCACCGACGGCATTTGAGTTGATCAGATATCTATATAACATCTCTAAGGTGTACCGTGAATTGGAACAAGCTGAAAGCAAGTACTCCACTCTCACACCGATCGTAGAAGCCATGAAAGAAAAATTTCTAAAATATTGGGACGATGTACCCCTCCTGGCCATTATCGCAAGCTGCCTCAACCCGGCATACAAGAAGTATTTCACGGTCAAAATAGTTGCAGCGTACAAAGAGAATCTACATTTAGACAACACCGGAGTGGAGGCATTCGTGACTTCGAAGTTCGATGAGATGTTTAACATATACAACTCAAGAATGGGTGACAACCAAAACCCGTCTTCGTCCCGTGCCGCCCCTAGGTAACAATATAAATATACATGTGTTTTTAATCTTTATTATTTATAATATCTACATTATTTGTCCACTAATTTTTTTAATTTTTTAATAGTTTCACTTCCAGGAGCACTAGCAGTAGTGGATTGTTAGCAGATTTTCAATCGGAGATCCAACCGCACACATCCACAAACGAGTTAGTGAGCTATTTTGCGGGGGTAAACGAAGATGAATTTGACATCATGACGTGGTGGAAGAGGAATTAAAGAAACTATCCAACACTGGCGATGATGGCCCGCGGCGTATTTGCTGTACCCGTGTCAACCGTTCCTTCCGAAAGTTATTTTAGTTCGGCGAACAGAATCCTCTCCGACAAACGCAGTAAATTGGGTGCACATGTTTTTGAGAGGCTTGTGTGCTTGAAAGATTGGATTGATGCTGATGAGCGCAACCAACATCGAGATCATCAAGAATCATCATCCGGAGTCGACACTGAAGAAAGCGGTACCGAGCCGCGGCCCGCGGCTAATTCAGATTCAGATGGTGCAGAAGAGAGCGAACAATGGTATATGAATCCAAACTACTAGATAGGTAGTGTCGGTATACATTTCTAACCTCTTTTAATCTCTATGGTTATTTTTTAAATTATAATTTCTAAACGTTTCAATTAGTTCTTAAATTATCCATTTTAAAGAAGAATTACTAACAAAAAAAAAAGTTAGAACTCCGTCTATGTTATTTTACATAGCCGGTCCCAAGCCCGGAATAAAGGAGGAGAGTAACTTTTATTTTTTTAATCTATTGTTTTAAAATAATTCATATTTATTTTTAAAGTAATTGATTTAAGAAATTTTTTGAATAGGTTTTATTGTTTTAAAGTAATTGATTTAAGATATTTTTATTTATATTTTATTTAACCTATTAAAAATAAATAAACGTTTAGAAAATATATTATCAATTAAAATTGAACGTTTACAAAATATATTATCAATTTAAAATGTAAACTACAAATTTCGAGATATAAATAAATTATGAAACTATATAATTAGAATGAGAGTTTGAAAATAAAATAAAATTACTCGTGTAAAGAAATAAATAATTAGACTTGTACTTAGCAGAATAAATATACAACTTTTCGCACAAATAATTTTTATATATAAGTTACAAATTTTATTTATTTAGTAATTATAAAGATGTGACTTGATAATTTTATGTATATAAACATACAATATTTGATATTGAACTATTCTGATTTTAAAAGTCGAATTATAAACACGTGACGTAATAATATTCGTACGACACTGTAAAAAAAAATAAGAAAAAAAAAACAGAAAACAAAACAGAAATTTTTGGCAGAAACAAAAAAAAAAAAAAAAAAACCCGTCTACCCGTCTATCCGAGACGGGCACGGGTTTGAAACGGGCAGGACAGACTTTTTAAAAAAAAAACCCGTCTACCCGTGTCCGTTGTACCCGAGTACCCGTTGTATCCGTACCCGTTGTGCCCGCTACCCGTCCTAGATTTTGCCCTACCCGGCCCGAAGTACCCTAGAGCAAATGACTACTGTCCCCTCAATCAGCCCGAATCCCAAACCGACTGAAAATTAATCTCAAACAGTAAATAGCTAATTGTAAAAGGGAATCTTTTACGGTACCGTCGATGATATGGCCGACTTCCCGAGAAGAGAGTAGATACCAACTTCAACTTGGCAGCTTTGCGAGAGGAATCCAGAAAGTAAAAAGCCTACTCATCACAACAACAGAAACAGGAGACGTCCATTGTTATTTGAAATGAGAGTGTTTTGATCACATCAGAGTCATTTCCGGGGTCCCGCTTGGGTTCTCCAGGATCTGCTGTATTTCCAAATGGGCATCATAAATCGAAAATCCTTTTTCTATCCGTCTGATCTAAAATTGACGAACAGGATTCTGATCAATTTTAAGCAGAGCTAAGATCCAAATTGTCGGATCCAAATTTGACCATCCGAAAATCTCTTTGATTGCAGCAATCTCAAGCGACAAAAGGAGCGGAGAGTGAAAGGAAACCAATTCTCTGAGGCGGTTGCAATAGCAGAGAAAGAAAGCATTTGTGGCCACGTAGCAAGGAAACAAATGCTTAATTGCGAAGCCCCAGTGACACGGACAAAATAAATGATAAAAGCGAAAAATTCCCGTATAAGTTCCTTCTAATGCGAGCACATAATCCTTACCCACAGAATCAAACTTCTAGATTTGATCACTGATCTTCCTTTCAATTCCTGAAAAAGAAATCAACAAAACCAGTTAACAAAGGGACGACGAGAGAGAAAAACCAAGAAGGAAAAAACCCTTATTTTAGAGTATGGAGAGTGGGGATGCGACTGTGATGGGAGACATCAATCAGCTCCCTGAAGAGTGCCTCTCTGACGTGATTTCCCTCACCTCCTCACGTGACGCATGTTCCTCCTCCGTCGTTTCCTCCGCCTTTCCGATGGTGGCCGATTCCGATGCCACGTGGCAGAGCTTCCTGCCGCCCGATTACCTATCGGTTCTATCTCGGGCCGTTGCTCCGGTGGAGTACTCCTCGGTGAAAGAGCTCTTCCTCCGACTCTGTGATCATCCCGTGCTAATAGATAGTGGCAAACTGGTAATTCATCGTTCTCTGAGTGGAACTTTTTTTAATCTTTTGAAGTAATTTCCTTACTGGAATTTTACAAAAAGAAGAAGACACCTAAATTTTCTGTTTTGGCACCTTCACCGCGTTAATTTCAAGTTTAAAGAATTGCACTTTTAAAGTTTTTTGGAATTAAACGCCTGCTCACTGGTTGTATCAAAACAAAACAGATCAACAATTTATTTCAAATTGAGGACGCCAATTACTGATTATGAATCCTTATAGTTAAACTAGTATCGTACCCGTGCGTTGCAACGGAATATTATAAAATTGAACATTAATATTGAATAGAGAGACAAATAATAAATAACAGTAAAATAAACAATAACAAATGACTGTTTTAATTCAACAACATTTTGTGCTTGTCAGTGCATATACATTTTTTTTAAAAATTTTCAAAATTATCTACAACACAAATGAAAAATATATACTAAATTTTAAGTTGAATAGGAACTAATAATTGTTTTATTTCTTCATTCAATACAGATAGTACAAAAAATGTTCTTATTTATTCAATTAATAATGTCATAGGAAGGTAATTTTTCTTACTATTTACATCAAGAAAATAAAGACAAAATCGTTTGATCTACAACAAACATATCAAATATAATATGGAAAAAAATTCTTTAAAATTCATTGCCAGTGTGATCCTCTTTGATGTAGTTCAACATTTCTGAAAATGAACAAACAAAATATGAAAAGTAGAGCTCTATGATTCATAATATGTGACAATTACATTTATAAAAACTGGCCCAAAGGCTATTTTTTTCTGACACAATAATAAAAAAATTAGATTCCTAAGTTGAACTTTCATAAAGCAAAAGTATTGTTCACATGTCTCATTTTTTCCATCTCCAACTTATTTTTTGGGATAAATTCTTTTTCTCCACCGAGTCCATCTTCTCCTATAGTAACTGTGACATATAACTATAGTAACTGTGACATATAGCTCAACAATATTGACTTATAGTTTGCTATCAGCAACATTTTCATTCACATGAGTTTTAAAAAATAACAATCAAGACATCTTCTGTTGTCATCTATGTTGCATGGATACGGGTACGGGTATCGTATCCGATATGATACGGATACGGCGATACGGCAATTTTTAAAAACGAAGAATACGATATATATATATATATATATATATATATATATAATTTTTTATTATTTATATATTGTATTTAGATAATCAAAAATTCTAATTAAAGGTTCAAAACTATAAAAAATTAAAGGCTTAATCTAAGAATAGATTAAATACTAAAGTTATTGGAACATATCACAAGTTAAACTGTGGTGGAGTGGTTAAAAATATTGGTTGTTGAGAGAGAGCTCTCAAGTTCGAATCCCGCTGACGATTAAAAAAACCAATTTTGCACCAGTGTATGCGCGGCTCACGGGTGCGGGTCCGGTTCACGGTCGCGGCTCACGGCTGCGAGCGCAGTTCACTGGCGCGGCTCACGTATCCCGCCATATCCGTGAGTTTCAACGGAGTATCGGCGACCGTATCGGTCAAGTAAGGATACGCCACGTACTCTGGTACGCCAGCTGACGTATCGGATACGTATCGGGGCCGTATAGGTGAGTATCAGTATCCGATACGGGTACGGGTCATTTGTGGCCGTATTCATGTAACATAGGTTGTCATAGAGCAACTGATAAGCGATAAAAACGTGTAGCAGGAAATATAATATGAGAATTTAAATTAATTTTGGAAACAACGAGATGAAGAGACTTTAAGGGTTTTACACTATGAAAAAAACAAAAATATTCTCTATATTGAAATTCTTACTTGAACGGTGAACATAATCCATAAAAAAAAAAAAGACGTGAGATTAGCATACCATCTAAAAAATAAAGGTTTTACACTTTAAGGGTTTTTCAATGAGATGAATTCAAATAAAAAAAATAAGTTGAACTTAATTACCGATTCAATGAGTTTCTCGGTAACCCTATCTTCACCAAGAGAACGCTAAGGGTTTTTTTATTAACCACAAGTAGATAGTGATAATTTCCTAAGTGAGATCACAGAGGCAATAACACCAGAGTGATATCAATGTTTTCATTTCTTTGATATCAATATTTTCTATGATATCAATATTTCGGAGAAAATTATGATATCAATATCGGATCAATATAATAATGGTCTGATCAAATATTTTCGTATTTGTGAAATTATATTTAGGAATTTTGATATAAAAAAATTCTCTGATATAATATCAGGTGGAGTGTTCAAATGCCTCCATTTTTCATGCCTCCACCATGCCTCCATTTTTTAGAACTTTAATAACTCAAAATTTAAAACTTAAAAGTCAAAATAAAACCGTTGAATATGATTTACATCATTTTATCTATATGCTCATAAAAAATTATCACATTTTGATTTTGTTTTTATGTGAATCAATAAGTTGAAAAATCAATGTCTAGAAATTATCCACATTTGTACGTTTTTTACAAGCTCTTGATGACAACCAAAACAAAATTGAAATGTCATAATTTTTTACACGTGCATAGATAAAATGATTTAGATCATATCCAACGGTTTTATTTTGATTTTTAAGTTTTAAATTTTGAGTTATTAAAGTTTTAAAAATGGAGGCATGGTGGAGGCATGAAAAATGGAGGCATTTGAACCCTCCTCTAATATCAGATATATCAATGAAAATTCCTTAATCGTGAAATGAGATGGGTAATATTTTTTATATTGGATCAATATAAATAAAAATTCCTTAATCATGATACCCGATCAATTATATTCCTTAATTGTGAAATTATGATATCAGATTATCAAAAGAGAACAAAAAAAAGGAGATATCTTCATTTAAGGAAAAAAAAATATCGATTTCCATTATGCTTAATTGAAGAAGGAGAATAAGGAATCATATTTCTATTGTCTACATAATTGGATGTAGGGGAAATAAGGAAATATATTTTCCGTAGGTAAATATCATTAAAAACTGAATCGCTTCAAATTTAATTGTAACATATAGTGTGACGAGTCGTTCTTTTAACTAAATTTAAACTTCAACGTATAAAAGAGATGCATTTAATCAAAAGATGACAGATTATGTCATTGGAGGGCTGATATTAAATACAAAATTTCATCTTTCAATCGTAACCGTTGACGGATCAGGACATCAACGTGCTTAATATAAGAATGGAGATATATCAACTTTAGACATTTAAAAAACTTATTTTCTTGCATGTCTTGTAGTTACTTGGTATATGATTGATTGTAAATTTCAATAACAGGGGTACATAATTGAGAAAGTCAGAAGTTAATTTCTTAAGTTAAGAAGGAAATTTGGATGGCTTTGCTAGAAGCACCTGTCATTCTTTATTATGTGGAGCAAAATTATTTATTAATATTGTTATTTGATTGTGATGCAGAGTTTTGGATTGGACCAATGGAGTGGCAAAAAGTGCTTCATGATTTCGCCAAGAGCATTGTGGATTGTATGGGGCAATGCTGAACGTTACTGGAATTGGATGCCTCTTCCCGATTCAAGGTTTTGCATCCTCTTTAAATTTTATTTTATTGCAAGCATTGTTTTTCCACGATTATCATAACAGCACTTTGAATAAGGAATATAGGATTTTTTCAGGGGGGAATAAGCAAATTGTCCCGGTATTTCAACTTTTAACTATTAGAATTTTTTTTCTCATACTTAAATACTCCAGTATTCATACAAAACATTTTGTCTATTTGGGTTTACACTTTCAACCAAACTATAGATAACTAATTCACAATTTTCTTTAAATCTATATCATTAAAACAATCATTAAGCCTTATATAAAAGGAAAACTTGTCAATTGCTGTATAGAAAAAAGAATAATCATCAGGGGACAATTTATAAAAGGAAAACATGTGATGTACATAGGGTGTGTATCAGATTCGTTACCTGGCATATCAAAGGGTTCTCACAAAAAAAAAATACCCTTGAAGGGACATTTAAATGGAGCTGTAGCCCTTGTCTAACATAGATGGGAGTGCTCTGGATACTCAGATTCGCCTATGTGGGACTAAACAAACACATCTCCAGACTGACTTTAAAATTTTAAAACTCCATTATTTTCTACAAAGTTTGTGTCTGCATCTGTGTCATCTTCTTTTTTTAATTTGGACGTACATCATAAGAATATCTTTTTTAATTGCACGTTCACTATCAATTTTAGCAGTAGAACCAGTTTGTGTAAATTGAAAAGGCACTAGGACCAATTTTGACACGGTCCAGCCACGGAGATTCTCAAGGACACTAGCTAGTTCAACTAAATATCACTCAAGAGGAGCGAAGCTCAACCCAACAGAGGATAAGAGGAGATAAAACTCAACTCAAACAGTATAAATTCGTATATGATCAAAAGCTTTCTTACAAACTAAGTTTGGCTTCTCTTATAGCCTTAACCCTCAAAAGACACCTAGGCATTAATACTACCTCAAACTACTTTTTATTCTTCCAAAATAGTCTTAATTAACATCCTAGAGACCCACAAACACAACTTGACTCATCTGGATACAAACACTCTCTTGACCATAATTAAAACACACTAAAAAAATCTCAACTAACTAATTAATAACACAAAGCCCAAAACTGACCACTTCTCTTGACACGCCTTTTTGACTATGATGCCTTCAGATTATGAAAAAAATGTAAAACACCAAAGTTGTAGATAATTTTGTAAACCTTCCATAGAACTTTGAATCACTTTAATCCGAGTTCATATGAGCCCGATATGATCAAAATACTGGAGCATGTCGGTTTGTGGCAGATTTGTCACTCAGTTGCGGTTCTAAACAATAAAACCACCAATATTGGAACAATTATCTTTTATTTAAGAACCTATATATCTTTAGGGCATGTTGAAGAGTCCCATATCATATGCCATTGAACGGTGAGGACTAACGGCTAAAAGAGAATCAGAATGGCGCGATCCGGGTGGTGTCAGTATTTTTCAGATTATTTGTGTAATCTACTTGAATATCACTGGAAATTTTAAGATCCTTTCATCCGTAACTAATCTGGTATTTAATAATAATGAGGGTAGATTCTCAAATTTTAAGTATTAGAAAAAGGGATGGCTGATTTCAAAATTTTGTACCAGTTGATACATCGCAAATTTAACAGCACCACTTATAAAAGAAAAAAGAAAATTGTAGGATGTATAAATAAACCTTGTTTTTAATTATACCTTCCATTTGTTGTAGGTTCTCAGAGGGAATCAGTCTAATAGATGTATGCTGGCTTGAAATACGCGGCAAGATCAGCACCAAAATGCTCTCTCCACAGACTCCATATGCTGTATATCTAATCTTCAAGTTAGCAGACACTGCACGGGGCCTTGGAACACCTCTACAGGAGACAGCTATCACTGTCGGAGAAGAGACTGTGTGCAGGAAGTTGGTTTGCCTCCAGCCTGACGACCGGGGCCAGACAAGGCGCTTGGAGGGCCCAGGGGGTGGGGTTGGGGTTGTGGGTGCAGCTATGGGTAATGCCAATGAGGTCGAGAAAACTGAAAACCTGCCTCGGAAATGGGAAAGTGAAGGAGAGAGAGGTGATGACGGGTGGATGGAGATTGAGATGGGGAGTTTTTTTAATTCGAGTGGAGAGGATGGCGATGTGGAGATGAGCTTTATGGAGGTTAAAGGAGGCCATTCGAAGAGGGGCTTGATTCTCCATGGAATTGAGATTAGGCCAAAGCACTAACTTTTTAAATGTACATTGTGTACAGAAAGAAGGAAAGGGAAGTAAAGACAAAGGAAGATTAGTTGATAACAAGAATAAGAGATGAAGCTCAGTGTTGTAAATTATCTGTATCTACTATTTACAATTTGTTTGTTTTTTTAATAGACCTTGATTGTGCTGTAATTTGATGGTAGTAACATTGTGTTAGTGGATCTATAACTTGCATTTAGATTTCACCAGTCGTGCACAAAAAAAAAAATTCAAACGAATGACATATCTAAAATATTTCAAAACAAACGACATTTTTAAAATACGACAAAAAATATATCAATTTAAACAATATTTTAAACTAAAATTTAAACAATATAAAAACATTTTTATAAAATAAAAACAAATAATAGATTTTAATTTTTTTTTAAGAAAAATGGGGTACCGCTCTGGCATTATGCGGTCCTGGGTACGCTCCGGCATTGTACAGACCTATTTCAGGTTTGCACAACATTGGTGCGGCCATGGTACATTTCTCAAATTTCCAAAAATAGTGATTTTTTTGTTTATTTTTTTTTGAAGATGTGCTATGAATAAAAAATTTGGTGTGGATTGTGCTTGTGTTTCTTCTAAGTCGATTTTGATTATAACAAGATCAATTGAATTCACAAAAGGTTAAAAAAAATGAAAATTTCAGAAAGAAAACATAGAAATGAACTATTAATTTTGGGGTTTTAGAATTTTTTCGATTTTACACATTATTTAAATTCAATATATCCTAAAAAAAAAAAAAAAAACTATACTACATATGGTGTCTTTTGAAATATGCGGTGCCATGTTATCTTTTGCACGAATTGTGTCATGTCAAAACGTGCCTTCATATGTTGTTGCCCACATGCCGTGTGTTGCTATGTGCCAAGTAACATACTATGCGAATTGCTTATGTTGTACAAGAACATGGCATGTCGTGTCATATTTCAGATCCTATTGAGGCTACAGTTGATGTACAAAGATGTGATTATAATTGTATATATATATTAAATCCGATGTCACTAAGTATCCTTCACACTCAATAAATTCTGATTTTAGCAATTATAAAATTATCGTCATTTAAGCTGATTGGGGAAAAAAAAATTACACGAAGAGAAGGACATTCAAGCAGAAAATAAATGAAATTATTTTCTTAAAATGATAGGAGACGCACTCTGTGCCAATGATTTTCTGGTCCTTCCCTGCTTTAGATTTGGTAGGCCCATGACATGTCTATCCATGGTATAGACATAACACCAATTATTAAAAAATTAGCACTTGGATTTTTATGAAAAGATCTCCCGACGATAACAGTGTATTCTAATTAACCGTACCATCATTCATGAATTCGTATCCTCTGCGTTAACTAAAAAAAAAAATCTTTTTAGTTAATACATCTGTGCCGTCTGATTAGTTTTAAATCCGTACAAATCAAATTTGCACTAATATTGAAGAGCTCCCTGCTAGTGGTTTGACACAACCCGTGGGGGGCTGCCCGAACCCGGTCCGCCCATGCCCGGTGCCCGGGGTACCCGTACCCTAGCCCGGGTATACCCGGGTAAACGGGTACATGGGTACGGGTTTCAAACGGGACGGTCACCCATTTTTGGAAAATGCCCGGGCTCACCCGTTTACCCGCTACCCGAAAACCCATTTTTTTCAAAAAATTTCCCTCCCCCCAAATAGTAACTGGTTCAAATCAATCAAACCGGGTGGGTCCCACCTGTCATTTCTGTCCCGTACGGGTGGGTCCCACCCGTCAATTTTGTTTTTTATTATTTTATTATTTTTTTTATTAAATTTCAAATATTATTCTCCCTCCAATCAAAACTCTATAAATACACCCCTCTTCCTCTCAATATTTTCACACCCTCTCATTCTCTCAATCTCTCAATCTCTCATAATCTCATTCTCATTCTCTCAATCTCAAATTTTATTATTCTCAGTTTTTAAATTCATTGTTTAAAAAAAATATAGTTGTAAATTTAATTCATTCTACAAATACGCAAACGGAATTACGAAGTTCGGCACCTCCCGCAAGATTTTTCCGCGAGATTTAAAGGTTACATTTATTTCATGTTAGATTAATTTATTTTTGTAGAGTAAATTTAGTTTATGCTAGATTTATTTTTGTAGAGTAAATTTAGTTTAATTTATATTTGTAGAGTAAATTTAGTTTCATGTTAGATTAATTAGATTTGTTAAATTTGTTAAGTAATTAGATTTGTTAGATTTATTTTACGTTAGATTTGTTAAATTTGTTAAGTAATTAGATTTGTTAGATTTATTTTATGTTGGATTTGTTAGATGTAAAGTAATTAGATTTGTTTTGAATAGGTTTGATTTTATTTTTGAAATTCGGATTTATTTTTAATAGGTTAAAAAAAGATGTTAGATTTATTTTTTTGAATATGTGAAGTAATTAGATTTGTTTTGAATAGGTTTGATTTTATTTTTGAAATTCGGATTTATTTTAAATAGGTTAAAAAAAAGATGTTAGATTTGTTTTTTTGAATATGTGAAGTAATTAGATTTGTTTTGAATAGGTTTGATTTTATTTTTGAAATTCGGATTTATTTTAATAGGTTAAAAAAAGGTGTTAGATTTGTTTTTTTTTAATATGTGAAGTAATTTGCATTTATTGTTTTGAATAGGTTTTATTTTATTTTTGAAATTCGGATTTATTTTTAATAGGTTAAAAAAAGATGTTAGATTTGTTTTTTTGAATATGTGAAGTAATTTACATTTATTGTTTTGAATAAGTTTGATTTTATTTTTGAAATTCGGATTTATTTTTAATAGGTTAAAAAAAGATGTTAGATTTGTTTTTTTGAATATGTGAAGTAATTAGATTTGTTTTGAATAGGTTTGATTTTATTTTTGAAATTCGGATTTATTTTTAGTAGGTTAAAAAAAGATGTTAATAGGTTAGATTATTTTCAATTCGGTTTTATTTTTAAGTAAGTTAGATTTAATTTTAACTAGGTTATATTTATTCTAAAATAGGTTATATTTATTTTAAAATTGGTTATATTTATTTTGAAAAGGAAAAAAATGGCATCTCAAAATGCACCTTGGTGGAGGTATTTTCAACGGACCTTCGATGCAGATGGGACCTTAATCAGTGCAAGATGTAAGGTAGAGGGCTGCACTGCCTCTTACAATTTTATTAAAGCTAACAGTGTACTTACATTTAAGAAACACGCCGATAATCACTAAAAGCAGCAAGAGAAACCCATTGTAGCAACAACATCTGGTGTCGAGAGTTAGAACTCTTTTAATCTTTTCGTCTATTTTTTAAACATTTCAATTACTTTTTAAAATTATTCATTATTAAGAAAATTACTAACAAAAAAAAAGGTAGAACTCCGCCTATGTTATTTTACATAGCCGGTCCTAAGTCCGGAATAAAGGATGAGGGTAACTTTTATTTTTTAATCTATTGTTTTAAAATAATTCATATTTATTTTTAAAGTAATTGATTTAAGAAATTTTTTATTTATATTTTATTGTTTTAAAGTAATTGATTTAAGATATTTTTTATTTATATTTTATTTAACCTATTAAAAATAAATGAACGTTTAGAAAATATATTATCAATTTAAAATGTAAACTATAAATTTCGAGATATAAATAAATTATGAAACTATATAATTAGAATGAGAGTTTGAAAATAAAATAAAATTTCTCGTGTAAAGAAATAAATAATTAGACTTGTACTTAGCCTAATAAATATACAAATTTTCGCACAAATAATTTTTATATATAAGTTACAAATTTTATTTATTTAGAAATTATAAAGATGTGACTTGATAATTTTATGTATATATATATACAATATTTGATATTGAACTATTCATATTTTAAAAGTCGAATTATAAACACGTAATAATATTCGTACGACACTGTAAAAAAAAAAGGAAAAAAAAAACAAAACAGAAAATAGAAAAAAAAAAAAAAACTGTCTACTTGTTTACCCAGGAACCCGAGACGGGCACGGGTTTGAAACGGACAGGGCAGACTTTTTCAAAAAAAAATCCGTCTACCCGTGCCCATTGTACCCGTTGTACCCGGGTACCCGTTGTGCCTGCTACCCGTCCCGAGTTTTGCCTTGCCCGGCCCAAGATACCCGAGAGCAAACCACTGCTCCCTGCTTTATAGAGTGCTGAATTGACTCCGTTTAACATGTATTAACTAACAAAATGCTCTTTTGAGTTAATGCTGCGGACCCATCATTAATGGACCATATCCACAAGAGTGCTTATCCTCTAAGATACCTCATATTTTGCGTGACCGACGTGTCCGGTGCCTATTTGGGGCCAGTATTATTTTTGCTTTGAGATTCGTGTAGAACGTTTTTTACGGTTGAGATTTAAAAAAAAGTCACGCAAAATATGAGATATCTCAGAGGATTCGAATTCAGATCGACAGACCGACTTCCCGATAAGAAAGTAGATACCAACTTCAACTTGGCAGCTTTGCGAGAGGAATCCAGAAAGTAAAAAGCCTGCTCATCACAACAACAAAAACAGGAGACGTCCATTGTTATTTGAAATGGAGAGTGTTTTGATCACATCAGAGTCATTTCCGGGGTCCCGCTTGGGTTCTTCAGGATATGCTGTATTTCCAGATGGACATCATAAATCTAAAATCCTTTTTCTATCCGTCTGATCTAAAATTGACGAGCAAGATTCTGATCAATTCTAAGCAGAGCTAAGATCCAAATTGTCGGATCCAAATCTGACCATCTGAAAATCTCATTGATTGCAGCAATCTGAAGCGACAAAAGGAGCGGAGAGTGAAAGGAAATCAATTCTCTGAGGCGGTTGCAATAGCAGAGAAAGAAAGCATTTGTGGCCACGTAGCAAGGAAACAAATGCTTAATTGCGAAGCCCCAGTGACACGGACAAAATAAATGATAAAAGCGAAAAATTCCCGTATAAGTTCCTTCTAATGCGACCACATAATCCTTACCCACAGAATCAAGCTTCTAGTTTTGATCACTGATCTTCCTTTCAATTCCAGAAAAAGAAATCAACAAAACCAGTTAACAAAGGGAAGAACGAGAGAGAAAAACCAAGAAAGAAAAAACCCATATTTTATTATTTTAGAGAATGGAGAGCGGGTTTGCGACTGTTATGGGAGACATCAATCAGCTCCCTGGAGAGTGCCTCTCTCACGTGATTTCCTTCACCTCCTCACGTGACGCATGTGCCTCCTCCGTCGTTTCCTCCGCCTTTCGCTCGGTGGCCGATTCCGATGCCACGTGGCAGAACTTCCTGCCGCCCGATTACCTGTCGGTTCTATCTCGGGCCGTTGCTCCGGTGGAGTACGCCTCGATGAAAGAGCTCTTCCTCCGACTCTGTGATCATCCCGTGCTAATAGATAGTGGCAAACTGGTAATTCATCGTTCTCTGAGTGGAACTTCTTTTAATCTTTTGAAGTAATTTCCTTACTGGAATTTTACAAAAAGAAGATGACACCTAAATTTTCTGTTTTGGCACCTTCACCGCGTTAATTTCAAGTTTAAAGAATTGCACTTTTAAAGTTTTTTGGAATTAAACGCCTGCTCACTGGTTGTATCAAAACAAAACAGATCAACAATTTAATTCAAATTGAGGACGCCAATTACTGATTATGAATCCTTATAGTTAAATATATCAACTTTAGACACTTAAAAACTTATTTTCTTGCATGTCTTGTAGTTACT
Organism: Carex parvula; assembly: GCA_025461045.1. Lineage (NCBI taxonomy): Eukaryota > Viridiplantae > Streptophyta > Magnoliopsida > Poales > Cyperaceae > Carex > Carex parvula. The sequence goes on along the minus strand of JAJGRW010001004.1, from coordinate 981,286 downwards.
TGGTATATGATTGATTGTAAATTTCAGTAACAGGGGTACATAATTGAGAAAGTCAGAAGTTAATTTCTTAAGTTAAGAAGGAAATTTGGATGGCTTTGCTAGAAGCACCTGTCATTCTTTATTATGTGGAGCAAAATTATTCATTAATATTGTTATTTGATTGTGATGCAGAGTTTTGGATTGGACCAATGGAGTGGCAAAAAGTGCTTCATGATTTCGCCAAGAGCATTGTGGATTGTATGGGGCAATGCTGAACGTTACTGGAATTGGATGCCTCTTCCCGATTCAAGGTTTTGCATCCTCTTTAAATGGATTTCTTTTTATAAAACGTAATTAAAATAATTAATTTTAAAAAAACAACTTGATTACTGATTTTTTTACAAAAACTGTAAAAACCGAATTGCCATTTCAATTTGGAGGTTTTTTTTTTTGCTACACCGAAATGGCATTTATACTTTTCGTCACAGTTTCCCACATCCAACTGTGTGGCCTTGCATGTAACTCTCCTTAAACCGAATTGGCAATTCGGTTTAGGGGCTTTTTTAGTTTAAACCGAAATGGCAATTCGGTTTAGGGGCTTTGTATTAATATCTTTTTATATTCATTATGGAATTTCTATTTTTCTGATATCTGACCCCTGTCGATAAATCATCAAAACTGTACCGAACTGTAATATTTTTGTATATACAAATTATATTATCTGAAAACTAGACTTTAAAACAGAAAGACTAGACTTTAAAACAGAAAGAGATAGAGAGGGAAGAATGAATTCTATTATTTCATTTCTTGATCTTTACTGTACAATAGATGGTGTATATATAGCCAACATAATCTCATCTAGACATTTCTAGAATCTGCCTCAACTAACTCTCTAACTAACTCTATAACAGCATTGACTAATCATACACCCTTTGACTAACAATGTTGACTAAACATTCATCTGTTGACTAACTAAGTACATCTACGGCAGTGGTTTGATTATCTCTATTAGACTTCGACGCCTTTCTTTTGATATAAAAAACCCAAAAATCCATGTAGTCATTTATTCATAATTGAATTTTCAATCTGGTCGAATTTCCAAGACTGCTCACTGGAATTTCTGAATTTCTGTTTTTCTGATTTCTTACCTCTGTTGATAAATCGTCAAAACTGTACCAAACCGTAATATTTTTGTATATACAGATTATATTATCTGAAAACTAGACTTCGACGCCTTTCTTTTGATATGAAGAACCCAAAAATCCATGTAGCCATTTATTCATAATTGAATTTTCAATCTGGTCGAATTTCCAAGACTGCTCACTGGAATTTCTGAATTTCTCAAAACTGTACCAAACCGAAATGTCAATTCAGTTTAGCCAAAAAAAATGATTTTCTGTGGCATTGTTCCTACAACCCACGGAAATCCTACAAACCGAACTGCCATTTTGGTGCAGCAAAAAAAAAAAAACCTCCAAACCAAAATAGCATTTCTTTTTACGGTTTTTGTAAAAAAAGTCAGTCATCAAGTTGTTTTTTTTTAAATTAATTATTTAATTACATTTTTTTAAAAAAATCCTCTTTAAATTGTATTTTATTGCAAGCATTGTTTTTGCACGATTATCATGACAGCACTTTGAATAAGGAATGTAGGATTTTTTCAGGGGGGGATAAGCAAATTGTCCCGGTATTTCAACTTTTAACTATTAGTATTTTTTTTTCTCATACTTGTACTCCAGTATTCATACAAAACATTTTGTCTATTTGGGTTTACACTTTCAACTACATTAGATAACTTATATACATGGGACTGTATAAAAGAAATTAATCATCAGGTTTAAGGGGAAAAGGAAGAGGGGAAAGCTTATATTCATAATTTTCTTTAAATCTATATCACTAAAACAATCATTAAGCATTATATAAAAGGAAAACTTGTCAATTGCTGTGTAGAAAAAAGAATAATCATCAGGGGACAATTTATAAAAGGAAAACATGTGGTGTACAAAGGGTGTGTATCAGATTCGTTACCTGGCATATCAAAGGGTTCTCACAAAAAAAAAAATACCCTTGAAGGGACATGTAAATGTAGCTGTAGCCCTTGTCATCATAGATGGGAGTGCTCTGGATAATCAGATTCGCCTATGTGGGACTAAACAAACACATCTCCAGACTGACTTTAAAATTTTACAATTACATTATTTTCTACAAAGTTTGTGTCTGCATCTGTGTCATCTTCTTTTTTTAATTTGGACGTTGACGTCAGTAACTGTGTACTTATGTCATAACATGATGCTAACATCATAAGAATATTTTTTTTAATTGCACTTTCGCTATCAATTTTAGCGGTAGAACCAGTTTGTGTAAATTGAAAAGGCACTAAGACCAATTTAGGTATTTTTCAGACTATTTGTGTAATCTACTTGAATATCATTGGAAATTTTAAGATCCTTTCATCCGTAACTGATCTGGTATTTAATAATAATGAGGGTAGATTCTCAACTTTTAAGTATTAGAAAAAGGGAGGGCTGATTTCAAAATTTTGTACCAGGTGATACATCACAAATTTAACAGCGCCACTTATAAAAGAAAAAGAAAATTGTAGGATGTATAAATAAACCTTGTTTTTATACCTTCCATTTGTTGCAGGTTCTCAGAGGGAATCAGTCTAATAGATGCATGCTGGCTTGAAATACGCGGCAAGATCAGCACCAAAATGCTCTCTCCACAGACTCCATATGCTGTATATCTGATCTTCAAGTTAGCAGACACTGCACGGGGCCTTGGAACACCTCTACAGGAGACAGTTATCACTGTCGGAGAAGAGACTGTGTGCAGGAAGTTGGTTTGCATCCAGCCTGATGACCGGGGCCAGACAAGGCGCTTGCGGGGCCCGTGGTGGAGGGGTTTGGGTGTGGGTGCAGCTATGGGTAATGCCAATGAGGTCAAGAAAACTGAAAACCTGCCTCGGAAATGGGAAAGTGAAGGAGAGAGAGGTGATGACGGGTGGATGGAGATTGAGATGGGGAGTTTTTTTAATTCGAGCGGAGAGGATGGCGATGTGGAGATGAGCTTTATGGAGGTTAAAGGAGGCCATTGGAAGAGGGGCTTGATTCTCCATGGAATCGAGATTAGGCCAAAGCACTAACTTTTTGAATGTACATTGTCTACAGAAAGGAAAGGGAAGTAAAGACAAAGGAAGGTTAGTTGATAACAAGAATAAGAGATGAAGCTTAGTGTTGTAAATTATCTGTATCTACTATTTACAATTTGTTTGTTTTTTTAATAGACCTTGAAGGTGCTGTAATTATCATGGTAGTAACATTGTGTTAGTGAATCTATAACTTGCATTTAGATTTCACCAGAAATTAACAAGATTAAGATAATTGATTCTCTTTAGTGCAGTAACCAGTAAATTCGGTTGGGTTCCACAAATGAATTTAAAGCTGGTTGTAATAATAAAAGATTGCATTCAGATTGGTTGCTAGGTATACAAGGTAACTTCCGTAATAAAACAACAGAACTACAACTTTTCGCAAGCTGCTGTTCTTGAAATAAGAGCTAATCAGCTAGTGATGTCATCGGTGAATCTATAATGTTGGCAGGTTGCGAATCCTGCATGCAAGTTTTTAATTTTCTTTGTAAAATCTAGTTGGATTCAACAAAAATCGAAATGGTTTTCGCGAGTGAAAAGCAAGAAACTACATATTGCAACTCACCCCCACAATTCAAGTAAAGCAAGCAAATGAATCAAAATAACAGAACAGCTACCGATTACACGCCTAAAATCCCACAAACTGGTAACACTGTCTGTGACAAGAGGAGATTGCAGTATTTCAGCTGAACTAGCGTCTACCTTATTAGACAATTAGATACGCTACAAAGCAAAAGAGTTGTCTTTCAGTGCAACACCCGGCAACATTGTAATTCTCAACTGAAAGGTCTTGGGACCAACCAAATAACAAAACAAATCGGAAAAAGAAATAAAAGAAGATGGAACAAGTTTTCAATATCACAAAAATATAGGTACATAAAGCCCCAATGACACATTCAACTCTTCAGTCATCACCGAGACAGGGCGGCATTTAGGCCCAGGAGCATGTTCCCATTGCTTCCGGATGGTATATAAGCCACATTTGGAGACTTTGAAAGCTCGTTAGCAATCTCCTTAGCTGCCTCAATGCGCCTCAGCTGAATCAATCCTGCACCAGCTACTGAAGTTGCCTCAGAGATCAGTCGTGCCGACTCGGACTCTCCCTCAGCACGCACAATGGCAGCACGACGCTCCTGCTCGGCTTTTGCCACAAGGAACTTGGAGCGCTCTGCCTCTTGCTGTGCCACCTGCTTCTTTTCTACTGCAAGGGAAAATTCGATACCGTATGAGAGGTGTGTGATCGCCACATCATCAAGAACGATGTTGAACTCCCGTGCACGGCGGATCAACGCATCACGTACCAAGGCTGACACATGTGGCCTGTCAAGTGGCAAATAAAACAATTAGACACATTCTATTTTGCTTTACAGAAGTGCTGCAAAACCAGAATCTACAGATAAATTTGGAAGTATGGTATGGAATTTAAAAGATATCTTGAAGTATAGATACATTGATTCAAGTGAAACTTTCACATGATTGTATTAATGCCCCGAGGCCCGAGGGTTCGGTGGGGTTGCAGTTGCCAGTGCAATGAAACATTTGACTGGTAGAAAATATACTACACAAGATGATAATTAAAGCTGGTGCAATCCTCAGTGGCCATTACAACTGCGATACTTCACAGTAATAAACAGATTTCAAGAATTACTTGGTAAACATTTGGCAAAAATATAATAAGAGTATTAATTAATCTTTCTATGACCAGTAACTATTAACTACAAAATAACAAAATTTAACATTGTAAAACATTTAACTTTAGTTGTAAAACAACACTAGAAAGCCGTTCATGTGCTAATAAGTACATTTTATGCAAACAAAATTCTTTCCTCAGAAAATAGAAAGTACGAAAGGAAAAATAATTAATTAATGCAAACAAAATTCTTTCCTCAGAAAATAGAAAGTACGAAAGGAAAAATAATTAATTAGAAGTTGGCATAACTACAGCTCCTGAATGCATTACCTTAGTCCCAAAAAGGAGACTAGAGATGCTATTATTGTAGGAACAAAATCAAGCAGCATATAATTGACAACTACTGGTTATCAAGTAGGAACCATATGACCTAATCACAAATCAGTGTTACATACAAAAGCACTAGTAAATATTACCTCGGTCTCTATGTAAAACAGAATAAAGCATACAAGAGTTTAAAAACAGAACTAAGAACCTTTCGGTGAGAAGCTGGTCAGCATTGAACTGGGCAACAACAGCTTTCAAAACCTCATTGCCAATGGAAGGAAGCACCTTTTCGTCATACTCGGTACCAAGTGAAGTGAAAATGGTTGGAAGGTTTAACACATCAGGCCGTGACAGCAGCCTCAGAGACAAATTCACCTGTTTCACAGTAAAAAAAATCATGTAACTAAAACCCATTGTGCTATACAACTAGTAGAGTACAGCTCCACTAAAACCTAGATATTGACACTAAAGGGATTTACAGAAGAAGATGCGTTTTTAAAAATGCCCATAGCTAACCCGAAAGTAATTTTAACACTGGTTATATTCATTAAGAAAATGCATTTCATGATTTTCTTTAACAAGAAATATCATATTATATCACAAGGATGAACAAATTCAAGGGTAGATAAATTAAAAAAGTGTGCTCCAAGTGTAAAAATATTGTGCTAAGGAAGAACTAAAGCACAAAGAACTTCAGGCTACTGTCAGCTTCCAACAGTAGCTTTTTTTTTAAGTTTCACGCCTAAATAAGACATTAATTAGCAGTAGCCTTACTGCTCCGACTTAAACTTGGTTCCAATAATCAAGGTCAAAAGTTCAAAATTGATAATAACAACTAAACTGAAATTGAAATTCCAACTCAAACACAATCCATCCAATGCATAATTTAAACTTGCCATTTGAATTAACTCTATCGTAAATATAAGCACTAAGTCAACAGCAAGATTAAACATAAATAGTAGATAAAGAAAAAATAAACTAAATCTTCATTCAAAGAAAACAATACCATCTGCAAATCTTTTGTGCCAGACATAGAGGTGAAGGTGTGAGGCCTGGTACGAATGTCAAAGATATAAGGCTTCTGAAGCCATGGGATCAGAAAGTGGGTCCCTTCTCCGACAGTCTCTGGCAGCACCCCTCTAAACCGATCGAAGATCACCGCTCTCTGACCGCCATCGACGGTGTAGAGAGACGCGCCTAGTAGCGACGCACCAGCACCCAATCCGATCGCCCCTCTCGCGAGATTTGTGAGAAACGAAATCGCGGCCTGACCGCCAGGACCTCCCGCAGCTGCCATGGAAAGATAGATCGAGTGTGAGAGGGTCGAATGTGTGTGTGTGTTCAATTTACTGGGAGTGAGGAGAAACCCTAGAAGAGAGGGGAAAAGGGTTTTATACCCAGTGAGGGGTTTAAGACGGGGAGGCTCGTTCGTGGTCGTGGCTTGGAGAGGAAGAAGCGAAAATTTGTAGTGGGGCCGTAGAGTCAGTGATAGCGAGATAAGGCTTGTGACAAAATACGGGCCTGGGCTGCTTGAGTTAGATCTGGGCTTAGTAATAACAATACGGGCCCAGTTCAACTTGTAAATTTGGTATTGATTTAACCTTGCATCCTTTGATTTATAATGAGGTCAAGACATGACAATATTGGGGCTGAAAGTCAAAATTACCAAACTAATTTATCATCAATGAATGACGACTAGGGGTGCACAAAAAGCTCATGACTCGAAACTCAGTTCGGAATCAATTTGGATTCAACTCGCTAATAACTGGAGTCAAAACTGACTCGAGTTAACTGACTCGGTTGATTTATGAGTCGAATCCAAGTTACCCCCAACTCGGTTCGGAATAAACTCAGTTGGACTCACACCAAACCCTAATCCATATATTCCTATTTTTTGCGTCCCCAAACCTTATACATGTTTCCACAATATTTGGTAATTTGATAAATTATGCACTATTTCTTTTGTTTTGTTAATTTATTAGACTCTGTATTTTTTTGTTAGACTTTATATCTGTTTGGTAATTTTTAATTATGTACTATTTTTGTATTTTTGTAATTTTTAATTATGTATTAGTCATTGTCTCATTATGTATTGTCTTTAATTGTGTGTTATTTTAGTAAACTATGTAATATTTTTTTTTGTTAGAATTAAATTAAATTGTCTCACTATGTACTATATTATGAGTCACGAGTCAACTCGCTTCGACTTGAGTTGCTCGCGAGTTGATTCCAAATTGGAGTTTCTGACTCGGAACTGGATTAGCAACTCGGACTCAACTCGGCTCATTAGCAGCCCTAATGGCGACCTATTTTGTATTATTATCAAATTAACTATTTCAAGCGCACCATGCTGATCACAAGGATGTTTAATTCTGACTTGTAAACCTATAATGGATTAATGGTGAATGTGTCTTTTAATTAGCAGTATTTCAGTGCATGCAATCAAGATTAATTGTGCGGCTAAGAACTTGGTTTATTTGTTTTACAAACAACATCAACAAACATTATAATTATAAAAATGAGGCATTAAACATAATTTGTTTGATAATCCTCTCTAATATACAACTCATGGACTGATATTTGTTTACAACTTAAACCGATTGATACAATTAAGGAATTCATGATCTTCTAAGCAAACTCAAAATTTGAAGCACGAATCTTAAAGCAGTTAAGCAGTCTGTGAATTTTCAAATTGTTCTGAATTGGCTCGGATTCTAAACTCAAATTTTACGTAACGGTAGAGGATACAGATCTCTTGAATAATATAAATCGGTTAAATAGACAGTTGTATTTTTCATTTTTCTTACAAGAACAAGACATCAATGAAATTTTGTAGTTGTGCATTTCGGATTTGATGATCAATTTGCGTACTTAATATTTGAAAATTGGGTATTATAAACTTGATGATTTGGATGAATTTATATTGAAGTGGAATATAATCTGATTAAATTTGAAGTTGAGGCAGGGGAGATGATCGAATTGAGTTCTGATTGGAATATGTAAGCAATATTTTGTGTCATTATGAAATTATTTCAAGCGCATCATACGGGAATTAATTAAAACAATGCTGCATAAGTACAAATTAATTGTGAATGTCATTTTCTGGTAACATCCAACAAAAAAGCAAAAGCATTAACTTGAAATTATCACTAATTATCACCAAATATATCCGGCCCACTAAATAATCCAGCGGGCCAGTTTGCAGGCTATTTCATGGGAGAATTTGATATGTAAATGGCCCAATAGATAATCCAGCGAGTCAAATCTGCAATTATTTAGCAGATTTAGTATATTTGGATTGAATTTTCAATGAGCCCGATATTATTTATAGGTAAAAATTTCGGAAAAATCAAGGCCTCAGCTCTCAGCAATAATAATTAAATAGTAATTCCTAATGCTTAGGTCTAATCTCAATGCCTTGTACAATTAGTCCGCTTTTCCAATATTGCCCCTCAACCTCTCTTAATCTCATTTCTACCTCTCCATCTTCTCCATTTTCGTTGTAAAATTCTCCCATCTCCACCTCCTTCCACCCATCGCCTCTCTCCTTAGGGGTTACCGCACCGCCATTGCTAATTTCTACCATCTCATACGGCACCCGCCATTTCCTAAACCTTTTTCCCGTGTACATTTCGTGGAATGTTTGGAGGCACACAGGACTTATGCTGACATGCTTACCGATGATCACTGATGCGTGTTGCTTGACTTTTCCGAGCGGACAACCAAGACCGCTTGATGTCTCGGTCAACTTGTAGACGAGATATGCACCATATCTTGTTTTAGGAGAGAGTGCTTTACAATCGATCTTGCCGACAATATCTAACCAACATATCTCTATTAGCTCTGCTACCTCAGCAAACCTATGTGTTTAATATAAATAGTAGAGTTAATTGCATGCACAAACATAAGTTAAATATTTATACTGACAAAAACTTCTCCTTTCCTTCCTTTTTTTTCTCCTATGCTCTTTTATTTAAGAAAGTCAATATGGCAACTTCATTGCATATTTTTGAAACAGGCACTGAGTTAAATTACCAGTGCACTGTACAATATTAATAGGTAAAAGTGAAACAATCAATCAATAATGATGCATCTCTTCTCTTTTCTTTTTAGATCTCTTTGGTGATATTATGATGCATAATCATAATGACACATTTTACTGTTCTTCCTAATTAACTACTATGCTATATTGCTATCTCTACAAACAATACAATCTTTGCTGATTGTAAAATATCTTTATACAAAGTCATAAAATAAAACTCAGCATGATCCATATTATCATAAAAACAACTGACAGTATCAGAGAATAATATTAGAGATGTAATGTGACGAAACCAGAAGCCGGCATCAAAATTTTCAAAAACTAAGAAGTTTACTGTATATATGTTAGCGAACCACATTTTGTTTTTCTTCGTTAAATTTATACAGACTATTTCACACATTATCGCAAACTTTATCTGCGACACGAATATTTCGGTTTGCTCAAAATACCTTCTATAATTTTGTAATTTCAATTTTCAAAGTCTGACTGAATCAGATATATAGTTACTAGTCTTTACTAAGAAAAATGGGGAAATTTTCTATATTTTTTTTGTCAAATTGAAAATCAACCAAAAGGTACCTGGAATCAGGGAGAGAACTCCACACCCAGTATGAAGGAATCGCATCTATGAAAGCTATCTCCAGCGCTCTCGCAGATATCATATAGCATTTTGCTCCAGTAGATCTATCTAGTCCAAAGCTCTAATTAATACATGACAAATCAATTAACAATCATTAGAAAATCACGTATTCATCAAAGGTATTATTTCAGTAGGCCTAAGAAAGAGAAATTACCATTTTGCCCCCATCGATCAGCACATGCTGATCGGATAGTTTGAAGAAGAGATCCTTCTTGGAGGAGAATACGACGGGATCAACAGCACGAGATAAAATGGAGAAACAATCCGATGGAAGAAATTGTTGCCACGTGGCGTCAGAATCCACCGCTGAGCGGAATTCAGGGGAGGCGAGGGACAAGATGCAAGCATCACGTGGAGTGGTGAGAGAGATCACGTGAGAAACGCACTCCTCCGGGAGAGAATCAATCGGAGAGAATGCGCCACCTTCCACCATTTTCGTCTCGTTTGAATACGATAGAAATCGAATGTCTCGTTTGTTTTATTTATTTCCCTTTCTGACAGTTGTAGATTTGCATTGACGTAGATCGCATGACGGCGGAAGGGATATAAATAGCAGGATGTGGATAGGAGGTGTCTTTTCCTCCATTTAAAAAAAAATGGAGACGTCCAGCCTTGACAATATGTAAGAAGGGATCACTTGGAAATAATTATTTTCACAATCTTGACAATAGATTTTCAGAAAAACCAAACAAAGTTCAAAAATAAAAAATAAAATTATAAATATGTTATTAGACATTTAGATAGCCTAACGATTAAGTTTCATACAGTTTATTATGATGATGCATTATGAATCTTTAATAGACATGATATGTGGATAATGTCCATGATGTTACATTTTAATTTTAAGCTTTATTTTTAATTTTTTTTAATTTTTCAAAATAAAAATTGTCATAACATCTTTTTAAGATAAGTTATGTTTCTTAATTTGGTCTTATGGATTTAAAATGTGTTATATTCCTTGAAGTTGAAGACCTTGTAGATCTATTATTAAACATATGGATAACCTACTAAAATAAAAATTTTATAATATTTGTATTATTGGAAAGCAAAAAAAAAATTTATTATTTGATGAGACAGATGATCTTTCTCAATATGTCATCAAGTACAGAATAGTGAGAAAAAGCTCTGGTTATGATGCAAGCAATGGAGATGTCCATTCCACTAAAATGTAGATTATCACAAGTCAAATGCTCAAAAGCCGGAAAGGGCAAACAGGAGAAAAGTAAGAAGAGGAGAACCGGATCCCTTATTTTTGTCCTTTAAAAAAAAAAATTCAAAGTAATCCCTTTTCCTTGAAAACAATATTTAAGGAAAGGTAGAAAACCTTACTGGCTAAGTATCAACAGTGTGTCTCGTATTGACCGAATTAATGTTATTCTTGATTCTTTAATGAAGTAATTTAATGCTATTAATTGGTCTGTTCTAGCATTTTCCGGAATTCTGTTGTAGTTATGAATTCTATTTATTATTGGCATCTTACCGACTGAATTTAATAAATGTTTAGAAAAGGTCAAAAATCAAAACATTATTTTAATAATTGTGCACTATTGAAATATATACTATAAAAATAGATCACTCGGATAGGATAAAAAGTAACTATTCGTAATGGTACACTGACAGAAAAGTACTATTTTTTAACGTATCAATATCACCGACAGGAGTATCTGCAAATATACTGTCAGCAAAAATCACTTTTACCCTCGCGAATAGTGACACATACTAAATTGATAGTTTTATTTATCATACGTAATATTTATGGTATAAAATAATCAAATTAATACAAATTATGAGATTTGATGATTGTAATTTTAGTAACCAATGATTTTATTGCTTGAAATATATGCTTTTAGTAATACTTATGGAACTCCAATTATAGTTATCATTGTAAAAAATTTAGGAGGTTCTAAAAGTATTTATAAAAATTGACTTTTATTTTGTTATGGAAACTGAGAAAAATAATATTTGAGATCAGAAACAGCACTAAATCTGACAAGCTGAATCCAAGCATACCCTACCTAAGATTCATAAGAACTAAAAAATTATTGATCCAGATCATCTGACATGACACTGCGACAAACCGGATTCCCACCTGACACGGTCCGAAATAAATAAATAAAACGAAAAAAATTAGAGAAAGAAATAAGCCTCCACAAAAATTTAACCATATAAATCATGAATGTCACCAATCTCCCTTCCTCAATGTAGGTTTATTCGGGAATGGACTCTGCATGTTTTGTTTTTCTTAGAGAAAAGCATAGTTTTCTGCTTTTTCAATTCTAATAATTCAAAATCGTTGAAATTTGTATATAAAAAAATTTATTTATCGAAATGTGTGAATGGAAAATTTTAAATAGTTGGGAGGAAAATATGATTCTGCTTTTCTCTAAGAAAAGCAACAGAGTCGGATCTGTTTATTCGCAGGACGAAACTACAGTCAAATCAGATGTACTTAATTAGTCATCTTCATAATTTTCAAATTTTTAATTATTTATATTGTAATTAAATGAATCGTTTCTTTTTTGAAAGTGCTTATATGGTTCATCCTCTCTCATAAAAATGTTAAATGTGTGTTCAAAATTTAGTGGTTAGAATTTCAATTTGTATTTGTGAAAATTTGAGGAGGGTTCCAATGTTTTTATTTGTTGTCTCTCCATCATGCCTTAATTATTTTAAATGTTAATAACTTGAATTTTAAAACTCAAATATCAAAATAAAACCATTATATTTCATTTATATCATTTTATCTATGCACATATAATATATAGGACACAACATTTCAACTGTGTTTTGATTAGAATCAAGAGTTTGCAAAAATACATTCATATGAATAAATTCTGGACGTTCATTTTTCAACTTATTGATTCACACAAAAACAAAATCGAAAAGTGATAAAATTTTATGTACATATGGAGAAAATAATATAGACCACATCTAATAGTTTATTTTGACATATAATTTAAAAAAAAAAATTAAAAAGAAGAAATATGATAGAAACACAAAAATAAAGATATTTGAACCCTCTTATATATTTAATGTTTGAACATCCATCTAAATTTTGAATAATTATTTTAGTACCCGCGCTACAGTACCCGCACTTCCATAACTGTAAGGTTGCGGTCTCCACAACTACCGATCTAACTAACAATGTTATCGGACCTTCCATTTTGAATTTCAAATGTTCCTTTCTCTCCGTTTTTTTCTTTTTCGAAGGCTTCGACGATTTTGAGGCAATATCGAAACTGGAAGCGATTTCGTGTGGTTCTCACAAGTTTAATCGGTGATTTTGAAATGTGATCAGCTAGATTAATATTGTTTCTTTTCGATTTTGTTTTTGTTCTGGTGAATTAATAATGATATATCGTTTCGTTTCTATTTCATATACACAATCGTGTTTCAGTGTTGCTGGATTTTGAGATGTTTGTGACAATTTAATTTGCGAAGATGATGTAAATACTTGATAGTTCAGATATAAATACTTGATGTGTTTAGATATAAATACTTGGTAGTTTAGATATAAATACTTAATATGTTCAGAAATAAATACTTGATGTGTTCAGATATAAATACTTCATGTATTCAGACATAAATACTTGATGTGTTCAGATACAAATACTTAATCTGTTCAGATACAAAATTCATTTTAATAAAGTGGCAGTTACAATTTAAAGTTAAAAAAATTAATAACAATCAATTATTAAAAATAACATTATATGGTTTAAATTATTTATTTGAAAAATATATAATAAACTTTCGTTTTCCCGATTATTATATATGAATTCATATAAAACTATAGAGAATACTAATATATTACAATTAGTGTAACATATATACATATTGTCTTTTGTACACATGCAATCCCATGTGATCCATATAACATATACTCCTCAAAATTCAATACAATGTTTGTATAAAAGTTGTCCTTACCACTTAGTAACCATGCGATGAAGGTTTGGCCCAAGTTTCGTAAAGTTGGGCTCATGTTGCCAAAACTCTTGGTTATGATCTAGTTTGGACCAAAATTTTATACAAACTAGTTGTATTAGATCCAACATATAAAAAAGAGAGTGCCCATGTGATCCATGACATGATGTCCTTTGGTTAAAGGTCTCCAACATTTCAATCAAATATTTTTTTAAGATTCTTATTCATCCAACGTAATATAGATATAAATACTTTAGTTCATAAGTATAAATACCACACGCTTATAGTTATAAATACTTTAGTTCGTAAGTATAAATACCACAAGAATAGAGATATAAATATTACCCGCACATAAGCTAAGTCAACATTTTTTTGTCAACATTTTTTGTTGACAATTTTAGTGGTCCCCACATGTCGTTTATTACCCACACATAAGCTAAGTCAACGTTTTTTGTTGACAATTTTAGTGGTCCCCACATGCCGTTTGAGTGGTCCCCAAATGCGGGTACGAAGCGAGTATTTTTTAAGAAAATGTGCGGGTACGGTATTTAAGAAAAAATTCATATATCATATATGTAATTCATTGTATAGATATAAAATACTTGTCTTGTATAGATATAAATACTTCACAATGTTACTATTAATACTTGTAAAACAAAATTACAGTTTTGAAAACAGTTGCGGTCCCTACAAGCAGTTATGGCAGTTAGTGCGGGTACAGTGCGGGTACTCATATCAGCATCCCTAAATTTTATGTTAGTTAATATAACACCAAGGAATCAAAAAGTACCATTTTGCCCCCGTTGAGTCTGCCTGCCTTAAATTTGGGGCACTGCTTTTGAATCCAAGCATAAGCAATTAGCGCAACTTTTCTTTTTAAGAAAAGTAACAGCAAGAAAGGACCTATCAAGGCCCTTTTTGATATAAGATAAATGACATATCGACGCAATCCACGCGAGTAACACGTCTGATCTCCACACTCTCTCTTTTGTGTGTGTTGGTTCAACTTTGCTTACCGAGTTGCTATAAGAGAATCCATGAATTTTAATTTAAATTTTAATAGGGTTTTATTAGGGCTTTTTGAAGCCTCAAAAGTGGAGTAATGATTTTGATCACCACAAAATATCTCCCAAATATTATCACCATCCTTGAATTTTCCCTTTCATGTATTGTTTATTTATTTTTTTTTTAACGTTTAAGGTCTTCTATGAATAATGTCAACATGTAAATGTTTCCTATAATATTGTTTTATTTTAACAGACTAATTTTAAATATTTTCTCCTCTTGCATGCAAGTTTGAAATGATCGTTCCAAAAGTTTTATTTTTTTTTTTTTTTTTTCAATATGTTTTGCTTAA
>JAJGRW010001004.1:735641-958512 GCA_025461045.1 Carex parvula | reverse complement strand
AAATTTTCGTCATTTAAGCATATTGGGAAAAAAGAAATACAGGAAGAGAAGGACATTCAAGAGAAAATAAATGAAATTATTTTCTTAAAATGAGGAGACGCACTCTGTGCCAATAATTTTCTGGTCCTTCCCTGCTTTAGATTTGGTAGGCCCATGACATGTTATCCAGGGTATAGACATAACACCAATTATTAAAAACTGGCACTTGGATTTTTATGAAAGTCCAGAAGATAACAGTGTATGCTAATTAACCGTACCATCATTCATGAATTCATATCTCTGCGTTAACTCAAAAAGGAATCTTTTGAATTAATGCATCGTACGGTCTGATTAGCTTTAAGATCCGTGCCGATTAGATCTGCACTATCATTGAACAGCTCTCTACTTTATAGGCGGTGCTGAATTGACTCCATTAAAATCTGACGGACGGATATTGCAGACGATGCGAATTCATCATTCATGGACCATATCCACAAGAGTGCTCTCTGAGATACTCATATTTTGCGTGACCGTGTGTCCGGTGTCTATTTGGGGCCAGTATTATTTGTGCTTTGAGATTCGTGTATAACGTCTTTGGACGGCTAAGATTTTTAAAAAAGTCACGCAAAATATGAGATATCTCAGAGGATTCGAATTAATATCGACAAGGACCGGACTTCCCGAGAGAATTCTATCACCGACGGTACCGTAAAAGAGAATCTTTTTTACAATACTTAATCTGGACCGTGTCTTTGTTGAACTTGGCACATCTCAAAGCCCAGTAATACTGGGCCCCCTATGGTTATGACACTACCCGGGGGGGCGTGGCCCGAAACCCGGTCCGCCCTGTGCCCGGTGCCCGGGGTACCCGTACCCGAGCGCGGGTGTATACCGGGTAAACGGGTCACACGAGTCACGGGTCTCAAACGGGCAAGTCCCCTATTTTTAGAAAAAACCCTGGTGTACCCGTACTCACCGTACCCTAAGGACCACGAATACCCGTGTAACCGACCCGCACCGTGTGTACCCGCGACCCGTTTACCCGAAACCCATGCACCCGTGTACCCGCCCGGGTTTACCCGAACCCCTTTATTTTAATTTTTTTTCCCCCCGGTTCTACAGTAACCGGTTCAAATCAGTCAAACCGGGTGGGTCCCACCTGTCATTTCTGTCCCGTATGGGTGGGTCCCACCCGTCAATTCTGTTTTTTTTTCGAATTTATTAAATTTCAAATATTATTCTCCCTCCAATCAAAACTCTATATATTCACCCCTCTTCCTCTCAATATTTTCACACCCTCTCATTCTCTCAATCTCTCAATCTCTCAATCTCTCATAATCTCATTCTCTCATTCTCTCAATCTAAAATTTTATTATTTTCAGTTTTTAAATTCATTGTTTAAAAAAAATATAGTTGTAAATTTAATTCATTCTACAAATACGCAAACGGAATTACGAAGGTATCGGAATTATGAAGTTCGGCACCTCCCATAAGATTTTTCTGCGAGATTTAAAGGTTACATTTATTTCATGTTAGATTAATTTATTTTTGTAGAGTAAATTTAGTTTATGCTAGATTTATTTTTGTAGAGTAAATTTAGTTTAATTTATTTTTGTAGAGTAAATTTAGTTTCATGTTAGATTAATTTAGATTTGTTAAATTTGTTAAGTAATTAGATTTGTTAGATTTATTTTACGTTAGATTTGTTAAATTTGTTAAGTAATTAGATTTGTTAGATTTATTTTATGTTAGATTTGTTTTGAATAGGTTTGATTTTATTTTTGAAATTCGGATTTATTTTTAATAGGTTAAAAAAATATGTTAGATTTGTTTTTTTGAATATGTGAAGTAATTAGATTTGTTTTGAATATGTTTGATTTTATTTTTGAAATTCGGATTTATTTTAATAGGTTAAAGAAATATGTTAGATTGTTTTTTTTAATATGTGAAGTAATTAGATTTGTTTGAATAGGTTTGATTTATTTTGATATTCGGATTTATTTTTAATAATTTAAAAAATATGTTAGATCTGTTTTTTTGAATATGTGAGTAATTAGATTTGTTTTGAATAGGTTTGATTTTATTTTAAAATTCGGATTTATTTTTAATAGGTTAAAAAAATATGTTAGATTTGTTTATAAATAGGTTGGGATTTTTTTAGTAGGTTAGATTTTTCAAATAGGTTATATTTGATTTTTTAAATTCGGATCTAAATTTAATAGGTTAGATTTAATTTTTTGAATAGGTTAGATTTTATTTTTTGAATATGTTATATTTTATTTTAAATAGGCTAGATTTATTTTTTGAATATGTTATATTTTATTTTTAAAATTTTGAATATGTTATTTGATCATTTGAATATGTTAGATTTAATTTAAAATAGGTTAGATTTTATTTTTAATTCGGATTAATTTTAAATATGTTAGATAATAAGTTAGATTTATATTTTTTGAATATGTTAGATTTATATGTGAATATGTTAGATTTATATTTTGCTAGATAAATAAGTTAGATTTGTTAGATAAATAAGTTAGATTTATATTTTATTTTTTAATATGTTGGATTTGGTAGAGTTATTTTTTTGAATAAGTTAAATTTGTTAGAGTTATTTTTTTAAAATGGATTTTTAAAATAAGGTAGAACAACTTGTATTTATTTTTTTTAAATAGATTTTTGAATAAGTTAAATTTGTTAGAGTTATTTTTTTGAATAAGTTAAATTTGAATTAGAGTTATATTTTTCTTAAAATAGAGTTTTGAAATAGATTTTTTAAAATTAGAGTTATATTTAATTTAGATTTATATTTAGATTTAGATTTAGATTTAATTTATATTTATATTTAATTTAGATTTGAATTTAAATTTATATTGTTTTTTTTTTCTTTTGAAATTCGGCAGAGGCACCTGCCTTGTTTTTTTTTTTTTTTTGAATATGTTAGATTTATATTTACTTATTGCCATACTAGATAAGTCGTTAGTCTCGATGGTCCAATCATAACGTACCCCGCTCACGTATCCTATCAGTCTGGTTAGGGCTTAAACCTATGCTCTGATACCACCAAAGGGAACTGTCACACCCCGCAGCCATGAGTAGTGACAGAGCCCCGCCGTAAGCATACAACTCCATGTATGCTTACAAGGCAATTACGATAGAATTCATAATCATCACAATAAAAGAAATAAAACAAGTTTATATACATAATCCAGGTACGAAAGTCTGGTAACAGTAAAATATACAAAGTGTATCTCATACGGATACTAACCATAAGGTAAGACATAGAGATCTATACAACAAAAATATATATACATCTCTAGTCAAATAACAAAATAGGTACTAAGATGGTATGGTAACATATACCAAAGGCCTACTACTCGTGTGCCTCTCCAGAACCGGCCGTACCGTAACCTGTAAAAGATCCCAAAGGGAGGGGGTGAGAATAATTCTCAGTGCGACTTTGCCACAACCCAGCTATTGGACTTGCAATCAGAATCCACTTTCAAAAATAAAATCCATACAACAACATTTTAACAGTTCTATATCAGTATATAAATGAATGCGTATGCTCGACAACAATAATCAAATGAATCACAACTCACGGAATTTCCAAGATGAATCTCAAACAAGTACATGTTTGGCTTAACTCAGTTTATTACAGCTGGTAGCACCTACGGATGTTCCACCGAGCTGGACCCTTTATCCAACCCACATCTGCAGTGTCACTGACACCTACAGATGGCCCACCAGCTGGACCCTTTATCTGACACTCATCCGCAGTGCTTGGCTTAACCATTAACTAAGGTCTGGTTCATAATCAGATAAAAAGAATTCGTATGCAATAAGCTCAGAATCGTCCATTCTCAATACGTCAAACCAAACTGTCATTCCTGGCCCAGCCTGGATATGACACCATTTTCATCGTTTTCTCACAGTCCCCCAAAGTCTCCGTCACGATCAGTCATTGCCCAGCATTGACTGACCTAAATCAATCACTGCCCAGCAGTGGTTAATTCTTCTTCATGTGCACATGGTTTCGAGTCATCGCCCAGCGTTGATTTCGAAACGTTACCGACCATCCTAGATAGTCATAAATTATTGGGGACTTTTGACCGTAGTTTCCAAAACAAAAGAACACAAACAAACGATATACCATTCAACATGCAAATACAACTATCTCACCATTCGGTTCTAACCATATTAGTCTATGCAAACAATTCACACAATTACAATCATGCAACCATCAAACATGCAACAATCAATATGCAACCATCAATATGCAACAATCAAACATACAACATGACAATCGAAAACAATTTAATTTCTGAAAATGAAACATCAAACAAGTCCAAGAACCCCGCACCTGATTACGAAGAGCGTATCTCGCACTTATGGTTCGGACGTCTCGAAAGGTCCCGCAAAATTTTGCTCACCCGAGCCTACATCTATATCAACATATGTAATTTATTTAATCTTTGTTCGACAATCGATATGGTTACTTGAGTTATATTAGTTTCTTTATACTTTCCTTAACATAATCCCTATACCCTTGGTATCAACCTTTTAAAACTAATATTTCTATGAAATTCCCATTTAGATGCAAATAAAAACGAGATATACATCAAAATTTCAGATTCGGTCATTGACCCCTTTTTAATTACCTTTGGCTGAAATTCGAAGTATTCATTCTTAAACCCTAATTACTTGATGGTTATCAATTGATTCTCATACCAATTTGATGGTTGAACATATCAAAAGATTTAAGAAGTAGCTAATAAATTTCTCCAACTATACAAACCCGAAATTAATCAAAACCAAAATAAATTCCAGATTTTAAAAGAGAGAAGAACTTACCGATTAATACTTCTCTTTGTTCGATTAGATTAGATTAATCACAACTCCTTTCAAATTTTCGGATTTGAACCAAACCCTAGATAGAAAATCAAAATTGAAGTGAAATTGAGAAAGGGATTACCAAGTTAATAACTTAGAAGCTAAATGGAGATGGAATACTCAAAATTTATACAAAAATTTCAGATTTGGGCAAAACCATAGAAATGGAGAAATTTCGGATTTTGAGAGAGATGGGGAGAGAAGAGAAATTACCAAATTGGAGATTAGATGACCATAGAGAAATACAATCGAATTTCTCACTCCTTTCTTAGATTTCTCAAGATTTTTGGGGTGGATTTTTGATGGAGAAGAGAGCTCCTTTCTCCCTCTCTTTGTTTTGGCAGCCACGAAATTCCAAGGAGAAAAGAAGAGGGTCGGACCAACAGGGAAGAAAGAAAGAGAGAAAGTTGTTGATTTTGGAATTTTACTAATAAACCCTCTCATTTGTTTAATATTGCTTAAAGAAGAAAATGATGCATATAACCCCATATATATACCTATTTATATAAATGTAATTTTAATTTGTAAGATATAGTTTTAAGATATAAATTTCAGAATTCGATTAAGTCAGACTGTTTCGAAATTTCAGACTAATATTATAATTGTTTTAATTTTCAACTCCTAGTTCATCAAGAAAATTTTCTATTATGTTCTAAACATTGTAATTTTTTTTATTGTTGAAAATTTCTTGACGTGACAATTTTTGAATATGTTGGATTTCGTAGACTTATTTGTTTGAATAAGTTAAATTTGTTAGAGTTATTGTTGTAAAATAGATTTTTAAAATAAGTTAGAACAAGTTATATTTATTTTGAATTAGACTTAGAATTTTAAAATTTGAATTAGACTTATTTTTTTTAAAATAGATTTTTTAAAATTAGAGTTATATTTTTTTGTTCAAATTAGACTTAGATTTTTTTTTTTTGAAAATTTGAAATTCGGCAGAGGCAGAGAGGCTTGCTGGCTTTTATTTTATTTTTTTCTTTTGAAATTCGGCAAAGGCATGCAGAGGCTTGCTAGTTGCTGCCTTTTTCTATTGTTCAATTCGGCAAAGGCAGAGGCTCTCTGCCTTGTTGAATTTTTTTTATTTACTTTAATTTATATTTAAATTAGATTTGGATTCAATTTAGATTTAATTTAGATTTACATTTATATTCAATTTAGATTTAATTTAATTTATATTGAATTTAGATTTACATTTAAATAGGTTTATAATTTCGACTTTATTTTTAATAGGTTAAAAAAATATGTTAGATTTGTTTTTTTGAATATGTGAAGTAATTTACATTTATTTTTTTGAATAATTTAAAAGATGACATCTCCTAATCACGATGATGAACTAGATTTTGGTGCGAGAATGTCACAAGAAATTTTTGGCCCTCCTCCACCTATGCCACCACCTAATTATCCACAAAATTATCCACAAAATTATCAAAGAAGGGATCAAACGCTAGATTTAAATTATCAACAACCCCCCCAAATGTATGCACCGTATTATACTTCAAACGATCCAAACATGTATATTTCACAAGAAACACATCAACCGACACCACCATATGCATATGGAGGCACTTCTTCTGTAGCACCGAGTCAAGTCACCCCCCTATAGAAGGTACTCCGTCGAGAAGTGTCACTGAAATTGAAGAAGAACCAATCCTTCCTCCGACAAGTGTCCCCCCAGAACAACAAGTGGTAAAGAAGACTAGAAGAGTTCCTGAATACAATCAGCCGTGGGTCAAATGGTACAAGGTGACCACAGATGAGAATGGCCACATGCAAACCCTTGAATGTAAGGTAAAAAATTGCAAGAAACCGTTTTTTGTGTATAAACAAAGTAGTGGTATGACCAGCTTTAAAAGACATGTCGAAATGCACCAAAAGAAGGGTGAGGTTCCAAGTGAAAATGTGGGACCGAGACAAATCCAAACCCTTATGAACCCGAATGGTACCAGAACCAACCCAAAATACGATGAATCAAGAATGCTTAGTGAATTGGCCCGGTACATTACCCACAAAGAACAACCAATAAGTATGGGTGGTTGCATGAGTTTTGCTCGGTTAGTCATTCAGGGGTGTGCTCAACCAATGTACAAGATGATCCATCATAGAAAGATGGTTGGTGAAATTAAAAACCAATTTACCAGAACAAAAGATCAGCTCCGAGCTATATTTGCATACCAACAAAATAAGGTCTCAATTACCTCCGATATATGGACTACCGGTAAACATGGCCTTGGGTACTCTTTTGTTACCGGCCATTGGATCGATGCTCGGTGGGTATTACAAAAAAGAATATTAAGTTTTCGTGTGTTAGATTCCCCGTACTCAGCACATGTAATTTTCAAATCCATTATTCAGGTGTTACAAGAGTATAACCTTAAGAGAGATAGGGATAACAAGATTTTTTCTATTTCATTCGATAATGCCAGTAACAACGTAGCTTCCATTGAGATTTTTAAACGGTCACTAAATCCGATTTTGAATGGTGCAATGTTTCACCAAAAGTGTGCTTGCCACATACTTAACCTCGTCGTGAAGGCGGGCCTTAAAACAGAAGCCGTAAAAGATTTGATCAATAATTTAAAGGATTGTCTGTCCCATATTGTTTCAAACCAAGAAAGAAAATAACGGTTTGGTTTGATGTGCGTCAACTATGGATTGAGCAAGTTGAAAGTTTCTTGGGATATAGATACCCGTTGGAACTCTACCTATAGATTTCTGAACCGATGCCTTCCTTACAAAGCCGTCATAGGAGAGTTTTTGAGAGGCTTCACCCCCGAGGGAATGGCATTGGAGCCCAGCCTCGACGAATGAGACCAACTACAAGCCCTGAGTAATTTCTTAGGAACCTTTTTTAATGCAACCGTCAAATTATCCTGCTCGTACTCACCGACGGCATTTGAGTTGATCAGACATCTATATAACATCTCTAAGGTGTACCGTGAATTGGAACAAGCTGAAAGCAAGTACTCCACTCTCACACCGATCGTAGAAGCCATGAAAGAAAAATTTCTAAAATATTGTGACGATGTACCCCTCCTGGCCATTATCGCAAGCTGCCTCAACCCGGCATACAAGAAGTATTTCACGGTCAAAATAGTTGCAGCGTACAAAGAGAATCTACATTTAGACAACACCGGAGTGGAGGCATTCGTGACTTCGAAGTTCGATGAGATGTTTAACATATACAACTCAAGAATGGGTGACAACCAAAACCCGTCTTCGTCCCGTGCCGCCCCTAGGTAACAATATAAATATACATGTGTTTTTAATCTTTATTATTTATAATATCTACATTATTTGTCCACTAATTTTTTAAATTTTTTAATAGTTCCACTTCCAGGAGCACTAGCAGTGGTGGATTGTTAGCAGATTTCCAATCGGAGATCCAATCGCACACATCCACAAACGAGTTAGTGAGCTATTTTGCGGGGGTAAACGAAAAAGAAGATGAATTTGACATCATGACGTGGTGGAAGAGGAATTAAAGAAACTATCCAACACTGGCGATGATGGCTCGCGGCGTATTTGCTGTACCCGTGTCAACCGTCCCTTCCGAAAGTTGTTTTAGTTCGGCGAACAGAATCCTCTCCAACAAGCGTAGTAAATTGGGTGCACATGTTTTTGAGAGACTTGTGTGCTTGAAAGATTGGATTGATGCTGATGAGCACAACCAACATCGAGATCATCAAGAATCATCATCCGGAGTCGACACTGAAGAAAGCGGTACCGAGCCGCGGCCCGCGGCTAATTCAGATTCAGATGGTGCAGAAGAGAGCGAACAATGGTATATGAATCCAAACTGCTAGATAGATAGTGTCGGTATACATTTCTAACCTCTTTTAATCTCTATGGTTATTTTTTAAATTATAATTTCTAAACGTTTCAATTAGTTCTTAAATTATCCATTTTAAAGAAGAATTACTAATAAAAAAAAAAGTTAGAACTCCGCCTATGTTATTTTACATAGCCGGTCCCAAGCCCGGAATAAAGGAGGAGAGTAACTTTTATTTTTTAATCTATTGTTTTAAAATAATTCATATTTAATTTTAAAGTAATTGATTTAAGAAATTTTTTGAATAGGTTTTATTGTTTTAAAGTAATTGATTTAAGATATTTTTTATTTATATTTTATTTAACCTATTAAAAATAAATGAACGTTTAGAAAATATATTATCAATTTAAATTGAATGTTTACAAAATATATTATCAATTTAAAATGTAAACTACAAATTTTGAGATATAAATAAATTATGAAACTATATAATTAGAATGAGAGTTTGAAAATAAAATAAAATTACTCGTGTAAAGAAATAAATAATTAGACTTGTACTTAGCCGAATAAATATACAACTTTTCGCACAAATAATTTTTATATATAAGTTACAAATTTTATTTATTTAGGAATTATAAAGATGTGACTTGATAATTTTATGTATATATATATATATATATATATATATATATATATATATATATATATATATATATATATATACAATATTTGATATTGAACTATTCTGATTTTAAAAGTCGAATTATAAACACGTGACATAATAATATTCGTACGACACTGTAAAAAAAATAAGAAAAAGAAAACAGAAAACAAAACAGAAATTTTTGGCAGAAACAAAAAAAAAAAAATACCCGTCTACCCGTCTATCTGAGACGGGCATGGGTTTGAAACGGGCAGGACAGACTTTTAAAAAAAAAAATCCGTCTACCCGTGCCCGTTGTACCCGAGTATCCGTTGTACCCGTACCCGTTGTGCCCGCTATCCATCCTGAATTTTGCCCTGCCCAGCCCGAAGTACCCGAGAGCAAATGACTACTGTCCCCTCAATCAGCCCGAATCCCAAACCGACTGAAAATTAATCTCAAACAGTAAATAGCTAATTGTAAAAGGGAATCTTTTACGGTACCGTCGATGATATGGCCGACTTCCCGAGAAGAGAGTAGATACGAACTTCAACTTGGCAGCTTTGCGAGAGGAATCCAGAAAGTAAAAAGCCTACTCATCACAACAACAGAAACAGGAGACGTCCATTGTTATTTGAAATGGAGAGTGTTTTGATCACATCAGAGTCATTTCCGGGGTCCCGCTTGGGTTCTCCAGGATCTCCTGTATTTCCAAATGGGCATCATAAATCGAAAATCCTTTTTCTATCCGTCTGATCTAAAATTGACGAACAGGATTCTGATAAATTTTAAGCAGAGCTAAGATCCAAATTGTCGGATCCAAATCTGACCATCCGAAAATCTCTTTGATTGCAGCAATCTCAAGCGACAAAAGGAGCGGAGAGTGAAAGGAAACCAATTCTCTGAGGCGGTTGCGATAGAGCAGAGAAAGAAAGCATTCGTGGCCACGTAGCAAGGAAACAAATGCTTAATTGCGAAGCCCCAGTGACACGGACAAAATAAATGATAAAAGCTAAAAATTCCCGTATAAGTTCCTTCTAATGCGACCACATAATCGTTACCCACAGAATCAAGATTCTAGGTTTGATCACTGATCTTCCTTTCAATTCCTGAAAAAGAAATCAACAAAACCAGTTAACAAAGGGAAGACGAGAGAGAAAAACCAAGAAGGAAAAAACCCTTATTTTATTATTTTAGAGTATGGAGAGTGGGGATGCGACTGTAATGGGAGACATCAATCAGCTCCCTCAAGAGTGCCTCTCTGACGTGATTTCCTCCTCACGTGACGCATGCTCCTCCCCCGTCGTTTCCACCGCGTTTCCGATGGTGGCCGATTCCGATGCCACGTGGCAGAGCTTCCTGCCGCCCGATTACCTGTCGGTTCTATCTCGGGCCGTTGCTCCGGTGGAGTACGCCTCGATGAAAGAGCTCTTCCTCCGACTCTGTCATCATCCCGTGCTAATAGATAGTGGCAAACTGGTAATTCATCGTTCTCTGAGTGGAACTTTTTTTAATCTTTTGAACTAATTTCCTTACTGGAATTTTACAAAAAGAAGAAGACACCTAAATTTTCTGTTTTGGCACCTTCACCGCGTTAATTTCAAGTTTAAAGAATTGCACTTTTCAAGTTTTTGGGAATTAAACTCCTGCTCACTGGTTGTATCAAAACAAACACTTGAGAGATGGGCATTGGACCTACTCTTGGATCTAATCAACGTCGATTCGTGCGAAATGCTTTAAAATTCATGCGCGTCTGTTTCAATTTTCGTGCGCACAATCTTAAATTAGATCGGACGGTCATCATGCTCGTTGAACCTAAAAGTAGGTCCGATGGGCATCGGACCTACTCTGTTCTCCAAAACAAAGCAGATCAACAATTTAATTCAAATTGAGGACGCCAATTACTGATTATGAATCCTTATAGTTAAATATATCAACTTTAGACACTTAAAAAACTTATTTTCTTGCATGTCTTGTAGTTACTTGGTATATGATTGATTGTAAATTTCAATAACAGTGGTACATAATTGAGGGGTAGAACTAGGGTGTCTTAAGTTCACCAAGCCCCTTGGTGAACTCAAGTCTAAAACCCATCGGATCGGCTTCAAACGACGAATCCGAACCATTGAAACCCGCCTACCTTACGAGTGATGCGGTCAAAATTAGAAGGTTAATAAATTAATTTTAATGCATTTATTTTTTGATGTTTTTTGACCACTTGACTCTATGCAAAATTAATTTCAAAATTTAAAATTTTTGCATGTAGACGCATCACTCGTAAGGTAGACGGGTTTCAACGGTTCGGATTCGTCGTTTGAAGCCGATCCGATGGGTTTTAGACTTGAGTTCACCAAAGGCTTGGTGAACTTAAGAACACCCTAGTTCTACCCCATAATTGAGAAAGTCAAAAGTTAATTTCTTAAGTTAAGAAGGAAATTTGGAAGGCTTTGCTAGAAGCACCTGTCATTCTTTATTATGTGGAGCAAAATTATTTATTAATATTGTTATTTGATTGCGATGCAGAGTTTTGGATTGGACCAATGGAGCGGCAAAAAGTGCTTCATGATTTCGCCAAGAGCATTGTGGATTGTATGGGGCAATGCTGAACGTTACTGGAATTGGATGCCTCTTCCCGATTCAAGGTTTTGCATCCTCTTTAAATTTTATTTTATTGCAAGCATTGTTTTTCCACAATTATCATAACAGCACTTTGAATAAGGAATATAGGATTTTTTCAGGGGGGAATAAGCAAATTGTCCTGGTATTTCAACTTTTAACTATTAGAATTTTTTTTCTCATACTTGTACTCCAGTATTCATACAAAACATTTTGTCTATTTGGGTTTACACTTTCAACTAAACTATAGATAACTTATCTACATGGAACTGTATAAAAGAAATTAATCATCAGGTGTAAGGGGAACAGGAAGAAGGGGAAAGCTTATATTCACAATTTTCTTTAAATCTATATCATTAAAACAATCATTAAGCATTATATAAAAGGAAAACTTGTCAATTGCTGTATAGAAAAAATAATAATCATCAGGGGACAATATATAAAAGGAAAACATGTGATGTACATAGGGTGTGTATCAGATTCGTTACCTGGCATATCAAAGGGTTCTCACAAAAAAAAAATACCCTTGAAGGGACATTTAAATGGAGCTGTTAACATAGATGGGAGTGCTCTGGATACTCAGATTCGCCTATGTGGGACTAAACAAACACATCTCCAGACTGACTTTAAAATTTTACAATTCCATTATTTTCTACAAAGTTTGTGTCTGACTCTGTGTCATCTTCTTTTTTTAATTTGGACGTTGACGTCAGTAACTGTGTACTTATGTCATAACATGATGCTAACATCATGAGAATATCATTGGAAATTTTAAGATCCTTTCATCCATAACTAATCTGGTATTTAATAATAATGAGGGTAGATTCTCAAATTTTGAGTATTAGAAAAAGGGAGGGCTGATTTCAAAATTTTGTACCAGTTGATACATCGCAAATTTAACAGCGTCACTTATAAAAGAAAAACGAAAATTGTAGGATGTATAAATAAACCTTGTTTTTATACCTTCCATTTGTTGTAGGTTCTCAGAGGGAATCAGTCTAATAGATGTATGCTGGCTTGAAATACGCGGCAAGATCAGCACCAAAATGCTCTCTCCACAGACTCCATATGCTGTATATCTAATCTTCAAGTTAGCAGACACTGCACGGGGCCTTGGAACACCTCTACAGGAGACAGCTATCACTGTCGGAGAAGAGACTGTGTGCAGGAAGTTGGTTTGCCTCCAGCCTGACGACCGGGGCCAGACAAGGCGCTTGGAGGGCCCAGGGGGTGGGGTTGGGGTTGTGGGTGCAGCTATGGGTAATGCCAATGAGGTCGAGAAAACTGAAAACCTGCCTCGGAAATGGGAAAGTGAAGGAGAGAGAGGTGATGACGGGTGGATGGAGATTGAGATGGGGAGTTTTTTTAATTCGAGTGGAGAGGATGGCGATGTGGAGATGAGCTTGATGGAGGTTAAAGGAGGCCATTCGAAGAGGGGCTTGATTCTCCATGGAATTGAGATTAGGCCAAAGCACTAACTTTTTAAATGTACATTGTGTACAGAAAGAAGGAAAGGGAAGTAAAGACAAAGGAAGATTAGTTGATAACAAGAATAAGAGATGAAGCTTAGTGTTGTAAATTATCTGTATCTACTATTTACAGTTTGTTTGTTTTTTTAATAGACCTTGATGGTGCTGTAATTTGATGATAGTAAAATTGTGTTAGTGGATCTATAACTTGCATTTAGATTTCACCAGTCGTGCACAAAAAAAAATTCAAACCAATGATATATCTAAAATATTTTAAACGAACGACATTTCTAAAAGACGATACGACAAAAAATATATCAATTTAAACAACATTTTAAACTAAAATTTTTTATAAAAAAAATAAATAATAGATTTTAATATTTTTTTTAAGAAAAATGGGGTATTGCTCTGGCATTATGCGGTCCTGGGTTCGCTTTGGCATTGTACAGACTTATTTCAAGGTCCGCACCAGCATTGTGCGGTCTATTAAATGAGTCCGCACAACATTGGTGCGGTCATAGTACATTTCTTAAATTTCCAAAAATAGTGGTTTTTTGTTTATTTTTTTTGAAGCTGTGTTATGAATAAAATTTTTGGTATGGATTGTGCTTGTGTTTCATCTAAGTCGTCGAGTTTGATTATAACAAGATAAATTGGATTCACTAAAGGTTAAAAAAAATGAAAATTTCAGAAAGAAAACATAGAAATGAACTATTAATTTTGGGGTTCGCTATTAATTTTGGAGTTTTATAATTTTTTCGATTATACACATTATTTAAATTTCAATATATCCTAAAAAAAAAAAAAAAACTATACTACGTATGGTGTCTTTTGAAATATGCGGTGTCATGTTATCTTTTGCACAAATTGTGTCTTGTCAAGACGTGCCTTCATATGTTGTTGCCCACATGCCGTGTGTTGCTATGTGCCAAGGAACATACTATGCGAATTGCTTATGTTGTACAAGAACATGGCATGTTGTGTCATATTTCAGATTCTAGCGAGGCTATCCTTAATGTACAAAGATGTGATTATAATTGTATATATATTAAATCCTATGTCACTAAGTATCCTTCACACTCAATAAATTCTGATTTTAGCAATTATAAAATGTTCGTCATTTAAGCATATTGGGAAAAAAGAAATACAGGAAGAGAAGGACATTCAAGAGAAAATAAATGAAATTATTTTCTTAAAATGATAGGAGGCGCTCTGTGCCAATAATTTTCTGGTCCTTCCCTGCTTTAGATATGGTAGGCCCATGACATGTCTATCTATGGTATAGACATAACACCAATTATTAAAAAATTAGCACTTGGATTTTTATGAAAAGTCTCCAAAAGATAACACCTTACCATCAATCATGAATTCGTATCCTCTGCATTAATTTATAAAAAGAATCTTTTGAGTTAATACTTATGTACTGTCTGATTAGCTTTAAAATCCGTACCGACTATATCTACACTAAATTGAAAAGCTCCCTGTGTCACAGGCAATGCCGGATTGACTCTTTAAAATTAGACAGCATATGCGGCTACATATGCTAATGCGGCTGGCAACTGCATGGAAAATTAACATGCGGTCCCAATATGCGGTTCCGCATATATGGCCGCATATTCGGCCGCATATTTCTACCGCATATTAGACCGCATATTTTTACCGCATATTTGACTGCATATTACTGCATATTACCGCATACCGCATATACTGCATATTACTGCATATTACTGCATATTACCGCATAGTACCGCATATCGTATATTACCGCATATTACCGCATATCACCGCATATTACCGCATACTTGTTTATATATATATCATTTCTCATTTTAAAACCCGCATATATAAGTCCGCATATGCAGCCGCATACCGTATATGCGGTATGCGGTGGCCTTTCACATACCACATAGAAACCGTATTTTACAACATTGATACAGACGAGGCGGACTAATCATGCATGGACCATATCCACAAGAGTGCTTATCCTCTGAGATATCTCATATTTTGCGTGACCGTGTGTCCGGTGCCTATTTGGGGCCAGTATTATTTGTGCTTTGAGATTCGTGTATAACGGGAAGGCTGAGATTTTTAAAAAATGCACGCAAAATATGAGATATCCCAGAGGATTCGAATTCAGATCGACAGACCGACTTCCCGATAAGAAAGTAGATACCAACTTCAACTTGGCAGCTTTGCGAGAGGAATCCAGAAAGTAAAAAGCCTGCTCATCACAACAACATAAACAGGAGACGTCCATTGTTATTTGAAATGGAGAGTGTTTTGATCACATCAGAGTCATTTCCGGGGTCCCGCTTGGGTTCTTCAGGATATGCTGTATTTCCAGATGGACATCATAAATCTAAAATCCTTTTTCTATCCGTCTGATCTAAAATTGACGAACAAGATTCTGATCAATTCTAAGCAGAGCTAAGATCCAAATTGTCGGATCCAAATCTGACCATCTGAAAATCTCATTGATTGCAGCAATCTGAAGCGACAAAAGGAGCGGAGAGTGAAAGGAAATCAATTCTCTGAGGCGGTTGCAATAGCAGAGAAAGAAAGCATTTGTGGCCACGTAGCAAGGAAACAAATGCTTAATTGCGAAGCCCCAGTGACACGGACAAAATAAATGATAAAAGCGAAAAATTCCCGTATAAGTTCCTTCTAATGCGACCACATAATCCTTACCCACAGAATCAAGCTTCTAGTTTTGATCACTGATCTTCCTTTCAATTCCAGAAAAAGAAATCAACAAAACCAGTTAACAAAGGGAAGAACGAGAGAGAAAAACCAAGAAAGAAAAAACCCATATTTTATTATTTTAGAGTATGGAGAGCGGGTTTGCGACTGTTATGGGAGACATCAATCAGCTCCCTGGAGAGTGCCTCTCTCACGTGATTTCCTTCACCTCCTCACGTGACGCATGTGCCTCCTCCGTCGTTTCCTCCGCCTTTCGCTCGGTGGCCGATTCCGATGCCACGTGGCAGAACTTCCTGCCGCCAGATTACCTGTCGGTTCTATCTCGGGCCGTTGCTCCGGTGGAGTACGCCTCGATGAAAGAGCTCTTCCTCCGACTCTGTGATCATCCCGTGCTAATAGATAGTGGCAAACTGGTAATTCATCGTTCTCTGAGTGGAACTTCTTTTAATCTTTTGAAGTAATTTCCTTACTGGAATTTTACAAAAAGAAGATGACACCTAAATTTTCTGTTTTGGCACCTTCACCGCGTTAATTTCAAGTTTAAAGAATTGAACTTTTAAAGTTTTTTGGAATTAAACGCCTGCTCACTGGTTGTATCAAAACAAAACAGATCAACAATTTAATTCAAATTGAGGACGCCAATTACTGATTATGAATCCTTATAGTTAAATATATCAACTTTAGACACTTAAAAACTTATTTTCTTGCATGTCTTGTAGTTACTTGGTATATGATTGATTGTAAATTTCAGTAACAGGGGTACATAATTGAGAAAGTCAGAAGTTAATTTCTTAAGTTAAGAAGGAAATTTGGATGGCTTTGCTAGAAGCACCTGTCATTCTTAATTATGTGGAGCAAAATTATTTATTAATATTGTTATTTGATTGTGATGCAGAGTTTTGGATTGGACCAATGGAGCGGCAAAAAGTGCTTCATGATTTCGCCAAGAGCATTGTGGATTGTATGGGGCAATGATGAACGTTACTGGAATTGGATGCCTCTTCCCGATTCAAGGTTTTGCATCCTCTTTTAAATGGATTTCTTTTTATAAAACGTAATTAAAATAATTAATTTTGAAAAAACAACTTGATTACTGATTTTTTTACAAAAAACTGTAAAAACCGAATTGCCATTTCAATTTGGAGGTGTTTTTTTTTGCTACACCGAAATGGCAATTCGGTTTATACTTTTTTCATAGTTCCCCACATCCGACTGTGTGGCCTTGCGTGTAACTCTCTCTAAACCGAATTGGCAATTCAGTGCCAATTCGGTTTAGGGGCTTTTTTAGTCTAAACCGAAATGGCAATTCGGTTTAGAGTCTTTTTTAGCCTAAACCGAAATGGCAATTCGGTTTAGGGGCTTTGTATTAATATTTTTTTATATTAATTATGGAATTTCTGTTTTTCTGATATCTGACCTCTGTCGATAAATCATCAAAACTGTACCGAACTGTAATATTTTTGTATATACAAATTATATTATTTGAAAACTTAGACTTCGACGCCTTTCTTTTGATATAAAGAACCCAAAAATCCATGTAGCCATTTATTCATAATTGAATTTTCAATCTGGTCGAATTTCCAAGACTGCTCACTGGAATTTCTGAATTTCTGTTTTTCTGATTTCTTACCTCTGTTGATAAATCGTCAAAACTGTACCGAACCGTAATATTTTTGTATATACAAATTATATTATCTGAAAATTAGACTTCGACGCCTTTCTTTTGATATGAAGAACCCAAAAATCCATGTAGCCATTTATTCATAATTGAATTTTCAATCTGGTTGAATTTCCAAGACTGCTCACTGGAATTTCTGAATTTCTCAAAACTGTACCAAACCGAAATGCCAATTCAGTTTATAGCCTAAAAAAACTACACCGAAATGCCAATTCGGTTTAGCCAAAAAAAATGATTTTCTGTGGCATTGTTCCTACAACCACGGAAATCCTACAAACCGAACTGCCATTTCAGTGCAGCAAAAAAAAAAAAAAACCTTCAAACCGAAATGACATTTCTTTTTACGGTTTTTGTAAAAAAGTCAGTAATCAAGTTGTTTTTTTTTAAATTAATTATTTTAATTACGTTTTTAAAAAAAAATCCTCTTTAAATTGTATTTTATTGCAAGCATTGTTTTTGCACGATTATCATGACAGCACTTTGAATAAGGAATATAGGATTTTTTCAGGGGGGAATAAGCAAATTGTCCCGGTATTTCAACTTTTAACTATTAGTATTTTTTTCTCATACTTGTACTCCAGTATTCGTACAAAACATTTTGTCTATTTGGGTTTACACTTTCAACTACATTAGATAACTTATATACATGGGACTGTATAAAAGAAATTAATCATCAGGTTTAAGGGGAAAAGGAAGAAGGGGAAAGCTTATATTCATAATTTTCTTTAAATCTATATCACTAAAACAATCATTAAGCATTATATAAAAGGAAAACTTGTCAATTGCTGTATAGAAAAAAGAATAATCATCAGGGGACAATTTATAAAAGGAAAACATGTGGTGTACAAAGGGTGTGTATCAGATTCGTTACCTGGCATATCAAAGGGTTCTCACAAAAAAAAAAATACCCTTGAAGGGACATGTAAATGTAGCTGTAGCCCTTGTCATCATAGATGGGAGTGCTCTGGATAATCAGATTTGCCTATGTGGGACTAAACAAACACATCTCCAGACTGACTTTAAAATTTTACAATTACATTATTTTCTACGAAGTTTGTGTCTGCATCTGTGTCATCTTCTTTTTTTAATTTGGACGTTGACGTCAGTAACTGTGTACTTATGTCATAACATGATGCTAACATCATAAGAATATTATTTTTAATTGCACTTTCGCTATCAATTTTAGCGGTAGAACCAGTTTGTGTAAATTGAAAAGACACTAAGACCAATTTAGGTATTTTTCAGACTATTTGTTTAATCTACTTGAATATCATTGGAAATTTTAAGATCCTTTCATCTGTAACTGATCTGGTATTTAATAATAATGAGGGTAGATTCTCAACTTTTTAAGTATTAGAAAAAGGGAGGGCTGATTTCAAAATTTTGTACCAGGTGATACATCGCAAATTTAACAGCGCCACCTATAAAAGAAAAAAGAAAATCGTAGGATGTATAAATAAACCTTGTTTTTATACCTTCCATTTGTTGCAGGTTCTCAGAGGGAATCAGTCTAATAGATGCATGCTGGCTTGAAATACGCGGCAAGATCAGCATCAAAATGCTCTCTCCACAGACTCCATATGCTGTATATCTGATCTTCAAGTTAGCAGACACTGCACGGGGCCTTGGAACACCTCTACAGGAGACAGTTATCACTGTCGGAGAAGAGACTGTGTGCAGGAAGTTGGTTTGCATCCAGCCTGATGACCGGGGCCGGACAAGGCGCTTGCGGGGCCCGTGGTGGAGGGGTTTGGGTGTGGGTGCAGCTATGGGTAATGCCAATGAGGTCAAGAAAACTGAAAACCTGCCTCGGAAATGGGAAAGTGAAGGAGAGAGAGGTGATGACGGGTGGATGGAGATTGAGATGGGGAGTTTTTTTAATTCGAGCGGAGAGGATGGCGATGTGGAGATGAGCTTTATGGAGGTTAAAGGAGGCCATTGGAAGAGGGGCTTGATTCTCCATGGAATCGAGATTAGGCCGAAGCACTAACTTTTTAAATTTACATTGTCTACAGAGAGGTAAGGGGGAAGTAAAGACAAAGGAAGATTAGTTGATAACAAGAATAAGAGATGAAGCTCAGTGTTGTAAATTATCTGTATCTACTATTTACAATTTGTTTGTTTTTTTAATAGACCTTGAAGGTGCTGTAATTATCATGGTAGTAACATTGTGTTAGTGGATCTATAACTTGCATTTAGATTTCACCAGAAATTAACAAGATTAAGATAATTGATTCTCTTTAGTGCAGTAACCAGTAAATTCGGTTGGGTTCCACAAATGAATTTAAAGATGTAAAAAAATCCTTGAAGTTTCACTACAAAATAGTAAAAATCTATGTTGCATGGATACGGGTATCGTATCGGATACGATACGGATACGGCGATACGGCAATTTTTAAAAATGACGGATACGATACGGCTATTATATATATTATTTTTATTATTTTAATTATATTATTAATTCAATACTTGTATTACAATAAGTAAAAAAATTACACTTATATTATTAATTCAACACTTGTATTACACTTATATTACCGAAACAGTGGTTGAGGCAGTACTACCCATGCTATCCGGAGTTGAAGACATCGAAGCAGACTGCTTGATGTTATCTATTTCAATATAAGATGTTACCTATTTCAGTATAACCATTTATTTCAAAAGTTTCTAATGTAAGCCTTCAATTTATTCAAAAGCTACTAGTACTGGTACTGGTCAAAAAGCCTTCAATTTACCTATTTCAAAAGTCTTCAATTTACCTATTTCAAAAGCCTTCAATTTTCCTTGCTGTTTCAATTTAACAAGAGAAAAAGGTACTGGTACTGGTCCCAGTAACAGAAACACCAAGAGAAAAAGGCAAAAGTAATCACTAATTAATTATCAAGAGTGAAAAATAGATATCTTTAAGAAAAAATTCAGTGACCAAGGCAGAAAGGGAATGAGGCTCAGATTCGCCTTTGTTTCATCATGTTTATTAATCTCTCTTCTTTTCCTTTTCTCACTCAAATCTCATATTTGGGGTTCAGAAACAGCAAGAGAGGTACTTGAATCTTAATCAAGTACACTAACAGCAAGAGAGGTACTCAAATTCATATTAATCATGTTTATTAATCCCCTTTTTTCGTTCATCAAGTACACTAATTACTAATTAATCAAAATTCAAACTGGTACTTGAATATTACCCGAATTAGAGAGGAGCCGTGGCAGCACCAAGGCAAGAAAAAAGGCAAAAGAGGAGCCGAGGCAGCACCGAGGAGCCGAGGCAGCACCAAGGCAAGAGAGGAGCGGAGACAGCGGAAGGAGACGGCGGAGAGAGCGGAGCGGAGTGGAGTGGTTCGGAGCGGAGAGGCGAGCGGAGAGCCGTCAGAGAGGTTTTCTTTCTTTTAGTTCGGAGCACAGTGGAGAGAAAGTGAGAAACCTAAATCCCCGTATCTCGCCCGTATCTCATTTGAAACAGCCGTATCCCTGAATATTCAACGCGTATCTTGACCGTATCTACCTAACTAGGATACGCCACGTACTCCGATACGCCATCTGGCGTATCGGATACGTATCGGAGCCGTATCGTACGGGTATCGGTATCCGATACGTGTCCGATACGGATACGTGACCTATTCTGAAGTATCCGTGCAACATAGGTAAAAATTAACAACGGAAAAAGCCGGTTGTAATAATAAAAAATTGTATTCAGATTGGTAGCAAGGTATACAAGGTACCGTAATAAAACAATAAAACTACAACTTTTCGCAAAGCTGCTGTTCTTTTTGAAATAACAGCTAATCAGCAAGTGATGTCATCGGTGAATCTATGAGGTTGGCAGGTTGCGAATCCTGCATGCAAGTTTTTAGTTTTCTTTGTAAAATCTAATTGGATTCAACAAAAATAAAAATGGTTTTCGCGAGTGAAAAGCAAGAAACTAAATATTGCAACCCACCCACACAATTCAAGTAAAGCAAGCAAATGAATCAAAACAACAGAACAGCTACCCATTACACGCCTAAAATCCCACAAACTGGTAACACTGTCTGTGACAAGAGGAGATTGCAGTATTTCAGCTGAACTAGCGTCTACCTTATTAGACAATTAGATACGCTACAAAGCAAAAGAGTTGTCTTTCAGTGCAACACCCGGCAACATTGTAATTCTCAACTGAAAGGTCTTGGGACCAACCAAATAACATAACAAATCAGAAAAAGAAATAAAAGAAGATGGAACAAGTTTTCAATATCACAAAAATATAGGTACATAAAGACCCAATGACACATTCAACTCTTCAGTCATCACCGAGACAGGGCGGCATTTAGGCCCAGGAGCATGTTCCCATTGCTTCCGGACGGTATATAAGCCACATTTGGAGACTTAGAAAGCTCGTTAGCAATCTCCTTAGCTGCCTCAATGCGCCTCAGCTGAATCAATCCTGCACCAGCTACTGAAGTTGCCTCAGAGATCAGTCGTGCCGACTCGGACTCTCCCTCAGCACGCACAATGGCAGCACGACGCTCCTGCTCGGCTTTTGCCACAAGGAACTTGGAGCGCTCTGCCTCTTGCTGTGCCACCTGCTTCTTTTCTACTGCAAGGGAAAATTCAATACCGTATGAGAGGTGTGTGATCGCCACATCATCAAGAATGATGTTGAACTCCCGTGCACGGCGGATCAACGCATCACGTACCAAGGCTGACACATGTGGCCTGTCAAGTGGCAAATAAAACAATTAGACACATTCTATTTTGCTTTACAGAAGTGCTGCAAAACCAGAATCTACAGATAAATTTGGAAGTATGGTATGGAATTTAAAAGATATCTGAAGTATAGATACATTGATTCAAGTGAAACTTTCACATGATTGTATTAATGCCCCGAGGCCCGAGGGTTCAGTGGGGTTGCAGTTGCCAGTGCAATGAAACATTTGACTGGTAGAAAATATACTACACAAGATGATAATTAAAGCTGGTGCAATCCTCAGTGGCCATTACAACTGCAATACTTCACAGTAATAAACAGATTTCAAGAATTACTTGGTAAACATTTGGCAAAAATATAATAAGAGTATTAATTAATCTTTCTATGACCAGTAACTATTAACTACAAAATAACAAAATTTAACATTGTAAAACATTTAACTTTAATTGTAAAACAACGAGAAAGCCGTTCATGTGCTAATAAGTACATTTTATGCAAACAAAATTCTTTCCTCAGAAAATAGAAAGTACGAAAGGAAAAATAATTAATTAATGCAAACAAATTCTTTCCTCAGAAAATAGAAAGTACGAAAGGAAAAATAATTAATTAGAAGTTGGCATAACTACAGCTCCTGAATGCATTACCTTAGTCCCAAAAAGGAGACTAGAGATGCTATTATTGTAGGAACAAAATCAAGCAGCATATAATTGACAACTACTGGTTATCAAGTAGGAACCATATGCACTAATCACAAATCAGTGTTACATACAAAAGCACTAGTAAATATTACCTCGGTCTCTATGTAAAACAGAATAAAGCATACAAGAGTTTAAAAACAGAACTAAGAACCTTTCGGTGAGAAGCTGGTCAGCATTGAACTGGGCAACAACAGCTTTCAAAACCTCATTGCCAATGGAAGGAAGCACCTTTTCGTCATACTCAGTACCAAGTGAAGTGAAAATGGTTGGAAGGTTTAACACATCAGGCCGTGACAGCAGCCTCAGAGACAAATTCACCTGTTTCACAGTAAAAAAAATCATGTAACTAAAACCCATTGTGCTATACAACTAGTAGAGTACAGCTCCACTAAAACCTAGATATTGACACTAAAGGGATTTACAGAAGAAGATGCGTTTTAAAAAATGCCCATAGCTAACCCGATAGTAATTTTAACACTGGTTATATTCATTAAGAAAATGCATTTCATGATTTTCTTTAACAAGAAATATCATATTATATCACAAGATGAACAAATTCAAAGGAAGAACTAAAGCACAAAGAACTTCAGGCTACTGTCAGCTTCCAACAGTAGCTTTTTTTTTTTAAGTTTCACGCCTAAATAAGA
Source organism: Carex parvula (assembly GCA_025461045.1). NCBI lineage: Eukaryota > Viridiplantae > Streptophyta > Magnoliopsida > Poales > Cyperaceae > Carex > Carex parvula. The sequence continues at coordinate 934,739 of JAJGRW010001004.1, read as the reverse complement.
CATTAATTAGCAGTAGCCTTACTGCTCCGACTTAAACTTGGTTCCAATAATCAAGGTTAAAAGTTCAAAATTGATAATAACAACTAAACTGAAATTGAAATTCCAACTCAAACACAATCCATCCAATGCATAATTTAAACTTGCCATTTGAATTAACTCTATCGTAAATATAAGCACTAAGTCAACAGCAAGATTAAACATAAATAGTAGATAAAGAAAAAATAAACTAAATCTTCATTCAAAGAAAACAATACCATCTGCAAATCTTTTGTGCCAGACATAGAGGTGAAGGTGTGAGGCCTGGTACGAATGTCAAAGACATAAGGCTTCTGAAGCCATGGGATCAGAAAGTGGGTCCCTTCTCCGACAGTCTCTGGCAGCACCCCTCTAAACCGATCGAAGATCACCGCTCTCTGACCGCCATCGACGGTGTAGAGAGACGCGCCTAGTAGCGACGCACCAGCACCCAATCCGATCGCCCCTCTCGCGAGATTTGTGAGAAACGAAATCGCGGCCTGACCGCCAGGACCTCCCGCAGCTGCCATGGAAAGATAGATCGAGTGTGAGAGGGTCGAATGTGTGTGTGTGTTCAATTTACTGGGAGTGAGGAGAAACCCTAGAAGAGAGGGGAAAAGGGTTTTATACCCAGTGAGGGGTTTAAGACGGGGAGGCTCGTTCGTGGTCGTGGCTTGGAGAGGAAGAAGCGAAAATTTGTAGTGGGGCCGTAGAGTCAGTGATAGCGAGATAAGGCTTGTGACAAAATACGGGCCTGGGCTGCTTGAGTTAAATCTGGGCTTAGTAATAACAATACGGGCCCAGTTCAACTTGTAAATTTGGTATTGATTTAACCTTGCATCCTTTGATTTATAATGAGGTCAAGACATCACAATATTGGGGCTGAAAGTCAAAATTACCAAACTAATTTATCATCAATGAATGACGACTAGGGGTGCACAAAAAGCTCATCACTCGAAACTCAGTTCGGAATCAATTTGGATTCAACTCGCTAATAACTCGAGTCAAAACTAACTCGAGTTAACTGACTCGGTTGATTTATGAGTCGAATCCAAGTTACCCCCAACTCGGTTCGGAATAAACTCAGTTGGACTCACACCAAACCCTAATCCATATATTCCTAATTTTTGCGTCCCCAAACCTTATACATGTTTCCACAATATTTGGTAATTTGATAAATTATGCACTATTTCTTTTGTTTTGTTAATTTATTAGACTCTGTATTTTTTTGTTAGACTTTATATCTGTTTGGTAATTTTTAATTATGTACTATTTTTGTATTTTTGTAATTTTTAATTATGTATTAGTCATTGTCTCATTATGTATTGTCTTTAATTGTGTGTTATTTTAGTAAACTATGTAATATTTTGTTAGAATTAAATTAGATTGTCTCACTATGTACTATATTATGAGTCACGAGTCAACTCGCTTCGACTTGAGTTGCTCGCGAGTTGATTCCAAATTGGAGTTTCTGACTCGGAACTGGATTAGCAACTCGGACTCAACTCGGCTCATTAGCAGCCCTAATGGCGACCTATTTTGTATTATTATCAAATTAACTATTTCAAGCGCACCATGCTGATCACAAGGATGTTTAATTCTGACTTGTAAACCTATAATGGATTAATGGTGAATGTGTCTTTTAATTAGCAGTATTTCAGTGCATGCAATCAAGATTAATTGTGCGGCTAAGAACTTGGTTTATTTGTTTTACAAACAACATCAACAATTATAATTATAAAAATGAGGCATTAAACATAATTTGTTTGATAATCCTCTCTAATATACAACTCATGGACTGATATTTGTTTACAACTTAAACCGATTGATACAATTAAGGAATTCATGATCTTCTAAGCAAACTCAAAATTTGAAGCACGAATCTTAAAGCAGTTAAGCAGTCTGTGAATTTTCAAATTGTTCTGAATTGGCTCGGATTCTAAACTCAAATTTTACGTAACGGTAGAGGATACAGATCTCTTGAATAATATAAATCGGTTAAATAGACAGTTGTATTTTTCATTTTTCTTACAAGAACAAGACATCAATGAAATTTTGTAGTTGTGCATTTCGGATTTGATGATCAATTTGCGTACTTAATATTTGAAAATTGGGTATTATAAACTTGATGATTTGGATGAATTTATATTGAAGTGGAATATAATCTGATTAAATTTGAAGTTGAGGCAGGGGAGATGATCGAATTGAGTTCTGATTGGAATATGTAAGCAATATTTTGTGTCATTATGAAATTATTTCAAGCGCATCATACGGGAATTAATTAAAACAATGCTGCATAAGTACAAGTTAATTGTGAATGTCATTTTCTGGTAACATCCAACAAAAAAGCAAAAGCATTAACTTGAAATTATCACTAATTATCACCAAATATATCCGGCCCACTAAATAATCCAGCGGGCCAGTTTGCAGGCTATTTAATGGGAGAATTTGATATGTAAATGGCCCAATAGATAATCCAGCGAGTCAAATCTGCAATTATTTAGCAGATTTAGTATATTTGGATTGAATTTTCAATGAGCCCGATATTATTTATAGGTAAAAATTTCGGAAAAATCAAGGCCTCAGCTCTCAGCAATAATAATTAAATAGTAATTCCTAATGCTTAGGTCTAATCTCAATGCCTTGTACAATTAGTCCGCTTTTCCAATATTGCCCCTCAACCTCTCTTAATCTCATTTCTACCTCTCCATCTTCTCCATTTTCATTGTAAAATTCTCCCATCTCCACCTCCTTCCACCCATCGCCTCTCTCCTTAGGGGTTACCGCACCGCCATTGCTAATTTCTACCATCTCATACGGCACCCGCCATTTCCTAATCCTTTTTCCCGTGTACATTTCGTGGAATGTTTGGAGGCACACAGGACTTATGCTGACATGCTTACCGATGATCACTGATGCGTGTTGCTTGACTTTGCCGAGCGGACAACCAAGACCGCTTGATGTCTCGGTCAACTTGTAGACGAGATATGCACCATATCTTGTTTTAGGAGAGAGTGCTTTACAATCGATCTTGCCGACAATATCTAACCAACTTATCTCTATTAGCTCTGCTACCTCAGCAAACCTATGTGTTTAATATAAATAGTAGAATTAATTGCATGCACAAACAAAGTTAAATATTTATACTGACAAAAACTTCTCCTTTCCTTCCTTTTTTTTCTCCTATGCTCTTTTATTTAAGAAAGTCAATATGACAACTTCATTGCATATTTTTGAAACAGGCACTGAGTTTGCGAGCATGTGCATAATTACCAGTGCACTGTCCAATATTTATAGGTAAAAGTGAAACAATCAATCAATAATGATGCATCTCTTCTCTTTTCTTTTTAGATCTCTTTGGTGATATTATGATGCATAATCATAATGACACATTTTACTGTTCTTCCTAATTAACTACTATGCTATATTGCTATCTCTACAAACAATACAATCTTTGCTGATTGTAAAATATCTTTATAGAAAGTCATAAAACTCAGCATGATCCATATTATCATAAAAACAACTGACAGTATCAGAGAATAATATTAGAGATGTAATGTGACGAAACCAGAAGCCGGCATCAAAATTTTCAAAAACTAAGAAGTTTACTGTATATATGTTAGCGAACCACATTTTGTTTTTCTTCGTTAAATTTATACAGACTATTTCACACATTATCGCAAACTTTATCTGCGACACGAATATTTCGGTTTGCTTAAAATACCTTCTATAATTTTGTAATTTCAATTTTCAAAGTCTGACTGAATCAGATATATAGTTACTAGTCTTTACTAAGAAATATGGGGAAATTTTCTATATTTTTTTTGTCAAATTGAAAATCAACCAAAAGGTACCTGGAATCAGGGAGAGAACTCCACACCCAGTATGAAGGAATCGCATCTATGAAAGCTATCTCCAGCGCTCTCGCAGATATCATATAGCATTTTGCTCCAGTAGATCTATCTAGTCCAAAGCTCTAATTAATACATGACAAATCAATTAACAATCATTAGAAAATGACGTATTCATCAAAGGTATTAATATTATTTCAGTAGGCTTAAGAAAGAAATTACCATTTTGCCCCCATCGATCAGCACATGCTGATCGGATAGTTTGAAGAAGAGATCCTTCTTGGAGGAGAATACGACGGGATCAACAGCACGAGATAAAATGGAGAAACAATCCGATGGAAGAAATTGTTGCCACGTGGCGTCAGAATCCACCGCTGAGCGGAATTCAGGGGAGGCGAGGGACAAGATGCAAGCATCACGTGGACTGGTGAGAGAGATCACGTGAGAAACGCACTCCTCCGGGAGAGAATCAATCGGAGAGAATGCGCCACCTTCCACCATTTTCGTCTCGTTTGAAAACGATAGAAATCGAATGTCTCGTTTGTTTTATTTATTTCCCTTATCTGACAGTTGTAGATTTGCATTCACGTAGATCGCATGACGGCGGAAGGGATATAAATAGCAGGATGTGGATAGGAGGAGTCTTTTCCTCCATTTAAAAAAAAATGGAGACGTCCAGCCTTCCTTTATTAGCTAAAAAAGTTAATTATTAGATAAGAGGAGGGATCACTTGGAAATAATTATTTTCACAATCTTGACAATAGATTTTCAGAAAAACCAAACAAAGTTCAAAAATAAAAAATAAAATTATAAATATGTTATTAGACATTCAGATAGTCTAACAATTAAGTTTCATACAGTATTATATGATGATGCATTATGAATCTTTAATAGACATGATATGTGGATAATGTCCATGATGTTACATTTTAATTTTAAGCTTTATTTTTAATTTTTTTTAATTTTTCAAAATAAAAATTGTCATAACTTCTTTTTAAGATAAGTTATGTTTCTTAATTTGGTCTTATGGATTTAAAATGTGTTATATTCCTTGAAGTTGAAGACCTTGTAGATCTATTATTAAACATATGGATAACCTACTAAAATAAAATTTTATAATATTTGTATTATTGGAAAGCAAAAAAAAAAATTATTATTTGATGAGACAGATGATCTTTCTCAACATGTCATCAAGTACAGAATAGTGAGAAAAAGCTGTGGTTATGATGCAAGCAATGGAGATGTCCATTCCACTAAAATGTAGATTATCACAAGTCAAATGCTCAAAAGCCGGAAAGGGCCAACAGGAGAAAAGTAAGAAGAGGAGAACCGGATCCCTTAATTTTGTCCTTTAAAAAAAGAAATCAAAGTAATCCCTTTTCCTTGAAAACAATATTTAAGGAAAGGTAGAAAACCTTACTAGCTAAGTATCAACAGTGCGTCTGGTATTGACCGAATTAATGTTATTCTTGATTCTTTAATGAAGTAATTTAATGCTATTAATTGGTCTGTTCTAGCATTTTCCGGAATTCTGTTGTAGTTATGAATTCTATTTATTATTGGCATCTTACCGACTGAATTTAATAAATGTTTAGAAAAGGTCAAAAATCAAAACATTATTTTAATAATTGTGCACTATTGAAATATATACTATAAAAATAGATCACTCGGATAGGATAAAAAGTAACTATTCGTAATGGTACACTGACAGAAAAGTACTATTTTTTAACGTATCAATATCACCGACAGGAGTATCTGCAAATATACTGTCAGCAAAAATCACTTTTACCCTCGCGAATAGTGACACATACTAAATTGATAGTTTTATTTATCATACGTAATATTTATGGTATAAAATAATCAAATTAATACAAATTATGAGATTTGATGATTGTAATTTTAGTAACCAATGATTTTTATTGCTTGAAATATATGCTTTTAGTAATACTTATGGAACTCCAATTATAGTTATCATTGTAAAACATTTGGAGGTTCTAAAAGTATTTATAAAAATTGACTTTTATTTTGTTATGGAAACTGAGAAAAATAATATTTGAGATCAGAAACAGCACTAAAATCTGACAAGCTGAATCCAAGCATACCCTACCTAAGATTCATAAGAACTCAAAAATTATTGATCCAGATCATCTGACATGACACTGCGACAAGTTGATAAAATAACCGGATTCCCACCTGACACGGTCCGAAATAAATAAATAAAACGAAAAAAATTAGAGAAAGAAATAAGCCTCCACAAAAACCATATAAATCATGAATGTCACCAATCTCCCATCCTCAATGTAGGTTTATTCGCAGCACGAATCTACAGTCAAATCAGATGTACTTGGTCATCTTCATAATTCATAATGAGTAGGGTTAAAATATACTATTGGTTTTGTACTCTAATCATGCTCCACATTCTTATTTTTATTTCAAAGTCTGAACAATTGATCCGAACCGTTCACCATGATCTTTGTATTAAAATGTGCTTGGAAACTAAATTTTATATTTTTTTGAATTTTTTTACTAAATTTTTAGATAGGTACAAAATCATTGTTTTCAGAAGATTCTGGACCATTCAAAACAGTGATTTTATATCTATCTAAAAATAGTAAAAATATTTAAAAAAATATAAAATTTTGTCTCCAAACACATTTTAATATGAAGATCATATTGAGCGGTTCGGATCGATTGTTCAAACTTTGAAAACAGAGAAAAAGACGTGGAGCATGATTGGAGCACAAAATCAATGGTGCATTTTAACCCTACTCCTTCATAATTTTCAAACTTTTAATCATTTATATTGCAATTAAATGAATCGTTTATTTTTTAGAAGTGCTTACATGGTTCATCCTCCCTCACAAAAATGTTAAATGTGTGTTCAAAATTTAGTGGTTAGAATTTTAATTTGTATTCGTGAAAATTTGAGAAGGGTTTCAATGCCTTGTTGTGCCTCCATTATGTCTTAATTATTTTAAATGTTAATAACTTAAATTTTAAAACTCAAATATCAAAATAAAACCGTTACATTTCATCTATATCATTTTATCTATACACATATAATATATCACAACATTCCGATTGTGTTTTGATCAGTATCAAGAGTTTGTAAAAATACATTCATATGAATAAATTCTGGACGTTCATTTTTCAACTTATTGATCCACACAAAAACAAAATCGAAAAGTGATAAAATTTTATGTACATATGGAGAAAATAATGTAGACCACATCTAATGGTTTATTTTGACATATAATTTTTAAAAAATTGTTATTAAAAAAAATTAAAAATAGAAACATGATAAAAACACAAAAATAAAGATATTTAAACCCTCTTATATATTTAATGTTTGAACATCCATCTAAAGTTTATGTTAGTTAATATAGTAACACCAATGAATCAGAAAAGTACCATTTTGCCCCCGTTGAGTCTGCCCGCCTTTAAATTTTGGGGCACTGCTTTTGAATCCAAGCATAAGCAATTAAGCTACTTTTCTTTTTAAGAAAAGTAACAGCAAGAAAGGACCTATCAAAGCCCTTTTTGATATAAGATAAATGACATATCTACGCAATCCACGCGAGTAACACGTCTGATCTCCACACTCTCTCTTTTGTGTGTTGGTTCAACTTTGCTTACTCGCGTTGCTATAAGAGAAATCCATGAATTTTAAATTTTAAATAGGGTTATTAGGGCTTTTTGAAGCCTCAAAAGATGGAGTAATGATTTTGATCACCCAAAATATCTGCCAAATATTATCACCATCCTTGAATTTTCCCTTTCATGTAGAGTGGAAAAAATGTGTCGTGTCGTGCTGTGACCAAGTTAATTTTTCACGTGCCGTGCCGTGACCAAAATGTCAAGGGGTGGTCACGGTACGCGAATGGTCACGCCACGTGAGTCACACCGTGCATAAACGTCCTGTGACCATACATGACTCGCGTGACTCGCTTGACCTTTTAATAATAATTTAGATTAATTTATTCAAGATTTACTATTAAATCAATATCTAATGGTCCTAATTACACGTGACTCGCGTGGCTACGTGTCGTGCTGTGGCGTGACTAAATCTTTCACGTGCCGTGTCGTGCCGTGCCAAAGTTTCAAAAGATGATCATGGCACGCTAATGGTCACGGCGCGTAAGTGACACGCGTGCCGTGCCGTTCCGTGACGGAGTCGGCTCCGCCGTGCCATTTTTTCCACTCTACTTTCATGTATTGTTTATTTATATTTTTTTTAACGTTTAACGCCTTCTATGAATAAATGTCAACATGTAAATGTATCCTATAAATATTGTTTTATTTTCATAACAGACTAATTTTAAATATTTTCTCCTCTTGCATGCAAAGTTTGAAATTGATCGTTCCAAAAGTTTATTTTATGTTTTTTTTTTTCAATATGTTTTGCTTAATTTTTCTTTTTAAGAAGGCACTAACCCCCAGTGTTTTTTTTGTGATCCTACCTTTTAAAATCGCCGAACCACTAACCAACCATTTTGCCTCCACTTAAGAGTTCCCTTTTTGGAAAAATTTAATCACTATCAATTAAAGTTGCTTATGGTTAGTTCCATTAGTTTATTTATATTATCCTAATAATCAGCTCAGCCCATTTGCCGAAATGTTGCCACATGTTTGAATCCCCATTCCGCCATACAAACAACTCAGTTCTGAGTGACTATATGAGGTGGAATATTATGAAATGAGATTGATGTGGCGAAACAAACCAATCACCAAGGGAAATAATGGTTTGGTTTTAACAGGAAAAGGGGAAGATAGGGGGGAAAAACCAGCACAATTTCAAAAGCTGAGACAATCAAATTCACAAGCCCAAAAAACCGAAATAAAATGGAACAAAGGAAGGGCCTAATTGAGGCAAGCTAACTTCTCAAATGGGTCACACTGAATATAAAGTAATTAACAGTATTATTTATAGTACATAAATAATTTCATCCCTCATCCCACATTTTCTAAGCAAAATTTTTTCTAAGCCTTAATTTCCAAAATTGGCTTAAAAATGTAGCATCACTCATCTTCATCATCCTCTTCTGGAGCTTCTTTGAGCCACTGTGCCCATTCAAATTCAAAATCAAATTATTTTTGATTAAGTGGTTATAATAGCTTAGAACTGACAATTAAACCAAGCATGAAGTACTGAATATGAATGGCTGGTCAAGGTGGCACTGTACAATACCTTTTTGTGTTTTGCTTCTTCACCATTTGATACCTAATATCTCACTCATCTTTTTTTTTTTTTTTACTTTTACATCAGATCGTAGTTCTTTTGAATATAATAATTAAATTAGAATATTTGGAAAGAACAGGTGCATTACAGGTTTAAATTGTTACAATAGACAAGTATGCACCTTTCCTAGCAACAATCTAAACATCTAAAAGAAGCTTGCTATGGAATTCATTTGCAAATTGGGATAAATTGGGTAAATTTTGCAAAGAGACCCAAAATTAACATAACTTGAGGTTAGAGAATACCTTTAGAAAAGCTTCTGACTGCTTGACAAAGACCTTGTCAGACTCGTCAGCCTCGGCCTTTTCTGACTCCCATTTAAGAATGGCATCCTCAGTTATCACTTCCTTGTCATATAGCTGATGCAAAACCTGTCAAATCAAACTAAATTAGTCATGAATGACCGTACCAGTGCACAGCATCTGCAGGATTAGAGACTTAAGCACACAAATTTTGACAATCTAAAGATTCAAAACATTAGTTTACAAGATTTCTCAAGTTTGACAAGATCCGTCAGACTTTGACCATATACTGTTAAACAAGAGTACTTCAAATTTGTTATGTTTGATCACACACATGTATTTAAATCGCAAATAAAATCATTATGACAAAGTTTATATTCAACTTAGTTAAAATACCACAAAGATGATTCAAAATATAATCTGTTCTTTTCATAAAAGTAAACATCAAACCATTCAAGAACAATTGGTAAATACAAAAGGCCACGAGGCAAAGGGAATAGCATATGCTGGAAATAATGAAAAAGAATAGAAAGAAAGAAATAGATACCAAGGAGAATATAGGAGAAAATTCTCTGGTAATCTCCATGCACATTTCCTCAAACTTCAATATGACTTCTATCTGCACAACAAATATGCGAGTAATCTTCAGTTGAATTAAATTTTGAACACCATTTCAGCAGTGAAACACAGTACCAAAGTAGCATCAATTGTGCCATGTCATTTTCTCTCTTTTTTTTTGGTTATGCACAGAGGTTGCATCCTTTGCTCGCAGAAAATATTGATAAAATATGTTACAAGAGAGGGTTCAAATGCCTCGTGTCTTTCATAACTCACCGTGCCTCACATCTTTTATCTTCGTTTCAAAGTCCAAACAGTCCGATCCGAACCAATCAAATCTCCATATTAAAATGTGCTTGGAGACCAAATTTTATATTTTTTTCAAAAAAAATTACTATTTTTTAGATAGGTACAAAATCACTGTTTTTTGGATGGTCCAGAAACAGTGATTTTGTACCTATCTAAAAAAATAGTAAATTTTTTCGAAAAAATATAAAATTTGGTCTCCAAACACATTTTAATATGGAGATCATGTTGACCGGTTCAGATCGACTGTTTGAAATTTGAAAATAGAGATAAAGAATGTGAGGCACGATGAGGCATGAGAGACACAAGGCATTTTAACCCTCCTCATGTTACAATTATATAATGCATCCAAAAATTATATATAACATCTCTTTCTCAATTAAATAAAATAACAGTAAATATAAGCTGCAAGCAAAACAAAGATGCATGTTCACAGACTGAAGTTGAATGGGAAAGTTCCTTGGACATTTACTTGTGAAGGGCTTGCTTTCCCGACCAGATGAATCAAATATACATCTAAACATTGTAGTATTATTTTCAAATGAAATAATTAAGAAAATTCTACAGTATCGTGCCTGTTTTGCCCAAGTCCAGATCACTTCAACATTAAGCATAGATAAATCTAGAAAACTTTACCTCCTCATCCGTAGTAGTTATGAAATACTTCAACAGCCCCTTTGATTTCTCAATTGCATCAATGGCTGCCTTTAGCAAGTTGGCTGCACATTTATTGCAAAGAAAAGAGGATAAAGGGAACTTTTCCAAAATTAGATGCACATTAAGCAGGAATTATCATTTTACTTCATTGTGCAATCTTTGAAGTATTGAATGTGTTTATTTAGTATAATATTGTATGAAGATTACATTTTGAGGAGTTGGAAGCAACAAGGGCACTCTTAATTACAGATTGGAACAATGCTCCTGCACACTCTGCATGTGTTACATTGAATGACAACCTGAAACAAAATATAAATATATATTTATGTCAACTATTGCTATGTTAATTCTTCTATATTTTGGACTTTCCATAAAATTATATAATCAGCCATCTTGTTCTTATCAATGTAGCTCACCAGTATTGGACCTCACAAATACAGTATATGTACATTAAAAAGTCAATTTGCAATGATTTACTGAGCTCTCTTGGGTGAAAACTTATGATTAAAGCTCAGCTAGAAAGCCAAAAGAGCACAAAATTTGGATACCAGATCAAACGTAACATCAACCTATACAGAGAGGCACACAGACTAATGATCAAGCCAATTTAGATATTATAACACTTCAAGTCGGTAAGCAGTAACCCTAGCACACCTGAGCGAATTAATTTCCAATTGCACATTTTCCTCAGCGACCCCACCAAGAGCTCTCTCAAATGTTTCCTCAACCTGAGAAAACAAGTAAAAAATAAGAAAAAATAGCATGAATCACATGTCCTTGCTATTGGAAGTACACAAATTCACACATGCAGCCAATAAAAAGCTATTAGAAAGAAGTACATACCTCCTTGTCAAACTTCACAACATCTCCTTTATATTCACCGTCACTGTCATCAAAATTGGTGCTCTTAGTCTCAGATAAAAGCTCCCCAGAATGTGTTATGCCAGTTTGTTCTTCATCCGATGACGTTTCATCTTCATGAAGCATCTTAGTATAGAATTCGTTTAGTTTCTCCTCTGGAATTGGCGCCACAGAGTACCTCCATTCCTCTTCAGTTCCAGTTTCACAACTGGTCCATATGTAACCAACCCCAGATAGACCACCCTACATAAAAAGGTGACAAAATTAACAATCATGGTTACGAAACTAAAAAGAATAAAATTAAAATCACTGTGCAACTAAAAGAGTCGAAATATCCTAGTAAAGGAGGGGGTGGTACCTCTGACAATCCTGACTGTTCAGTATCAAATGAAGCATGATCATGTTCGGCATTTGCAGGGCTAATACTAGCAATGGCTGCATCAATAAAATCATGTTAAATATTTGCAAACACAAACTAACTTTTTTACCAGGATATCAGAAAAAATGAAAACATTAGGTGAATAAGATAAAAATGTTACATGGGCTATCAATAACACCACTGTCAGTATCTGCATATTCAAGCTCCTCATCACTGTCTTGCTTCCCTGGTTGAGGAAGCAGTGACACCTTGGAGTAGGCTGGGATTGTTATATTCTGACCTACTTCAACCTGAGAAATATTACTTCGTTGGTTAGATATCACTACATGCATATTTTATAAAATGTCAGATGAGAAAGAAGAACACTGAAAACAGATAACTGTGAAGGCGATAGAAATTTAATAAAAAAATACTGAGAATACATACATCAGGAGTGAAATAAAACATACATTGGCACAAAAACACTATAAACCAGATCACTCAATTTTTGCACAATTCTAATGCCTGTATTGAGGTTGTATCTTGTATGTCTCTATTACCAAATTTTGGTGCTAATTTCAATGATGAAAAGATCACATGCTGTCCATCCAGTGCTGCCAGCATTGTTTCAATTGCAATTTGATCAAGTATCTATGCAAACAAAAGGTCTCTTATGTTTTTTTTCACAAGTCGACAGGCAACACCTTCCCCATTATAAAGCCAAACTCCTACATAACATCAACAAAATACTATAAAGTACCTTAAATGACAGTATCACACCGGGCTCGAGAGTGACACCGGCACGTAGATGGACACCATCACAGACAATTGAATTGCTCAGTCGACAACCATCTTCAATTGTCACATTATCCCAGATATAACAGCCATCAATGGAGACATTTCGGCCAATAGTGCACAACTCACCAATAACTGAGTTTGACACTGAACTGTTGTCTCCAATGGTTGTACCACTGCCAATTGCACTGAATGCACCAATGCTTACTGAAGGAGATAAACTGATGTCTGAAAAGATCATCAATTTTACTTTTACATCAACCTTTAGATGGAAAAAGATAAATAAAAATTGTCATACAGCATTTGCTATAAGACCGTCCCATGGAGTAGCATTATACTGGTGTCAACTACTTCTTCATAATTTCACACTTTAATGATATAATTTTCAGTGGGAGATGATAAAACTTGATGTGACAGATGCACATACTTTATGTCATTATTTTGCAATTTATGAAAACAGTACTAGGAATCACCCACCCCCAGAAATGCCTATTTCTAATTTTTTACCAGATCTAGCCCAAGACCTGAAACTCACCAAAACCCAAATGTAGGGCAATTAACTACCAATATCTCTTTTATGTGATACTTAAACTCACCTGGGGCTTTATATATGCCTTCCCTGTGTAATCTCATTTGTGAGCGATTACCAGCATATAACACATCTGGTACCAAAGGAAAAGACCATCGCTGAATTATGTCCTTGCTTATGGTGTCATAGCTCCTGTAATTGTCTACACGTGCAGTATAGCTTGAATCCATCTCATGCGTATATATCTTTTTTCCCATAATCTGAAAGTATCATCACATGATTAGCAAACACATCTCAAAACAAATGACAAACATGGTTGAGATACTCGTGATTAAGTTGAGGTGATCAAAATGATTCATCTAATACTATCAGAAAATGCGATTGTTCCCTAACCACCTTACTGGTATGGGTTTTAACAGGTACAAGTACTGGTAATATTTATATGAAACCAACCCATTTCAGTACACCATTCATTATAAAAAAGAGATCGCACATATAAAGTAACATAAGTTCTGAAAATAACAACAACAACAACAACAATTATGCCTTTTGTGCATTATGTTTAATGCAACACCACCTGACAGCTTCTGTCATGGTATTTCAAAAAAACAACAACAATTATAATAATAATTACGAGTAATGATTACTTCGTTGGGATTAACCTTAAAACTTCAAACCCAATATATTGAAAGATTAAGAAGAAGGTTGAGGGAAAGGTGCTTACATCATCATGAAGTAATCCCTTAACAAAGTGACGGCGGAGATGTTGATAGTCAAAATTATCCAAGAAGATTGTTAGCACCTCAGGTGAGCATATATCTATATAGCAATCCTAAAAAATTTCAGATAAAAAATTTTCTCAGCCAAAATAAGTGAGGGGCTGATTGATTCACTTAGTATCAACAATGACTAAAAGTGTTGCTTTGACAACGATCTTCAAAAAGTAATAAATGAAAATCAAAAGCAACTGATCTTATATACGGTTCAGAAAACATATAAATTATGTGCAAGTATGTAGGATCTTGATGTAGATCTTGCAACATAAAATATGATGAACAGTTCAGAACCTTGCTTGAACTTCAGATTTTAAATAGTATCGTAGAAGAAAAATAAAGGTAACCTATGGCACCAAAAACTTGTCGTAGGTATACTCCTTTTTAGGGAAATGATTGTACTAGATTGGTCATGTCAGTAGGAATAGAATTCCATTGTATTAATATTACATGATCCTGATAATGAAGACTCATGTACAAGAGGCATACATGGTGTTTCTTGTTTTTTGTAGAAGTGTATATTGAACAAAATCAACCTAGATATAAGAAGTATACTGAGAGGTACACTCCCGTGCAGTATTTTGCTTAAGGAAAAAAGGAATGTATTACCTCCAAGTCAGTTCGTAGATAGAGGGATGGATTATCAGCAAGCAAAGACTTATCAAGTGTCACTGCTTGCTTAGAGCTGTCAAATCGATCTTCATAGAATAAAAGTTGCTTTGTCTCAGGATCAATGGCCGCCACCGCCACTATCTCGTCATTTCCGAGGCGGGTCTGGTGGGTTAGAGGCACTGGCTTGGATCTCTTGACAAACATAGTCATGACTGTGTCCGGATCCTTCTTCCTCCTGTCCTTGTGAGCCTGGAACGCCTCCGTAAGGTTCATGTTGCTTATTGTGTGGCCTGTTATGAGAATGAAGTCCCCTCTTATCTTCACAAAAGAATAAATATGTTATATGAGTTATATGAGGGCATTTGTCCAGCATTAACTATTTTGGGTATCTCATTGGACTAGTTCTAGTTTATTTGACAAAACTTAAAGAGCGAGACTCGTCTAACAGAAAAAAAAATACAAAGAAAACAAACAGAAAGTTTAAAAATGAAAAAAAATAGGTTGATTTAGTTTGTTAAGGACAGGTCAGTATGGGCAGCCCGTTACATGCCATTGAAACTCATGAGTGTCTTTTCACTACGTATACCCATTTTTTAACCAAAGCTACGATAATAGTAGATAGCTGGATATCATTCCCTATTCTACTGAAACCCATTCCTTAGTTTTCTATCTGCTCAGGTCATTTCTGGACATCCGGATAAATCGATATGCAATAATTACAGAATAAAGCTTGCTTTTTACAAAGACATTTCACCTCTAGAAAGGAAAAAAAATAATATACAACAAACATAATCTCCAATGACAAAAACAACACAAATAAAAACGTCATTTTTCTGATGAAGTTGTACAGTAAAGGAAGAAAACTCTGGGCACGTACCACATTTTTTCCGTCGATGAAACGCAGGGCATCGCCAGCACTAATAGAGAAGTTGGATTCAATGGTGGTGATGGAGAAGCCGGCACGGTTCCGGCTCCAGTGTGACTTGCCTATGTAGTCCTTCACCTGCTCAGCCTGTGCACAGCAAAAGAGGAACACCTCCTCCACCCCAACAGACTCCAGCCATGCCAATGAGTAGTCTATCATCGGGGTGTTAACCAATGGCAACAACACCTAGAGTTAAGTGAGCAGGCAGTTTTGACATGAATAATTGGAGACGTCTGTATAATCCTGATTACTCAGTTATGCATCGGTGTTTTTTACAATGATTGGGTTTTAAGGTTATCTGGGTTAGTTGAGCCTCACAACTCAATTTCTACACCAAGAAAACTGACAACAGTGCCTATGTGAGAGACTGAGAGAGTTGCTTGCCTATGCATAATCTTTCCCCCATTGTTCTCTCCGCTTTTATGTGACTGTCTTTTTTGGGGGTTTGGGGTGAGTTGCAGATTTGGGAAATATAAGCTTATTTTTAGCCTAATATTCGAATTCCTATACCAGACACATTAACTGTACATATGTACCTGTGTAAGAGGTTCACATGAGTTTCACACTACCATAAGTATTTAGCTTTTTTATTATCAGATTGAGTAGAATAAAACTACATAGCCTTTTCTGTCAACTGACAGAACACAAAAATTAGAGCATAAACTGAGTTTGGTTTAATAACTGTACATCTGCTTCCTTAAAAGGCTTAAAGACATGCAAGAGGACATTGACATAACTGAAAAATAATATTAAATTAAATTATCGACCACAATGCTGCTATTTTGTCTCCACATCCTAACCTTCCTAATTGAACAGTACAACATTAACCAACGTTAATTTTGCCACACGCACACACACTATACACACACAGAGAGAGGAAATTGCCTTGGGGCGCTCGAGGGTGATCGGGCGGAACTTCAAATTGAAGGTGTCAGCGAGTAGTATGGCCTGGAGCGGCGTCCGGGCGAGCTCCTCCGGGTCGTCGGAGGCGGCGCTCTTGCCTCCTTTCTTTTGCGCCATTGTTGCTTCTTACCCGAACCTTCAAACCTTTCTTCTCCTTTTAGTTTGCGGAATTAGATTCGTTTCTGTTTGTTTCTTTCCGAGGGTTTTTCCTTTTTGTTTTTTTTCCTCTTTTATTTCTTTTTTCTGCCGGGGGTTAATGTTTTTTTTCTTTTAGAGGGTTTTCCAAATTTCCAATTGTCGGCTTTGTAGGAATTCCCGATATTTTTATTAATACCCCAAATTTATTTTTAAATATATCCCAACTGCCCAGCCACTGGACGGTCCAGATTCAGAGCAGACCGCCCAGTGTGGCTGGGCGGTCCACTACCCATAGCTTACCGTCCAGGAGCGGGCGGTCCATTTTTTTTTTTAAAGACTATGAACATCAAGATGTTGAATTCTAACGCTAAAAATTCGAATTTTGTTTTAAATATTAGTTAGATTACTTCTTTGAATCATATTTATACTAAAATACGCTAAATTACTTGAATTATGTTAAATTACGTTGAATTACACTAAATTACTTTAAATTACGCTAAATTACATTAAATTACGGTAAAATACAGTAAATTATGCTAAATTACATATGAATATGGACGATATCTTCACTGAAAAGACGAAAAACGACGACGAAACTTCAAACGGTCATAAAACGGCGCTCGAGTATCCGATTTCAGCAAATGACCACTTTTCGGAAAGCTTGAGAAAATACGCATGCGTCCGTGTCCACGAGGCCAAATTCTAAAATTCAGAATCGCCAAAAAATAAAGGGAAGACCCTCAAAACTTGAGTTGAAGTTTCCGAATAAGATTTTCATTTCTATTATTCAATCCAAGTAGTTCAATAAATTAGTTACATAATGAACTTGTAGAATGCCAATTTTTACTATTCTTGGAATTTTTTTACTATTTTTTATGATCCATGAAAGATGGCACAGAATCGGTCTACTTTAGCGTAATTTTACGTAGTTTAGCGTAATTTATCGTATTTTAGCATAATTAGCGAAGTTATTGTTATTTAGCGTAATTTAGTGTAATTCAACGTAATTTTAACATAATTTCAAGTAATTTAGCGTATTTTAGTATAAATATGCTTAAAAGAAGTAATCTAACTAATATTTAAAACAAAATTCGAATTTTTAGCGTTAGAATTCAGCATCTTGATGTTCATAATCTCTTAAAAAAAAAAAAAAAGTGGACCGTCAGCTCCCTGGGCGGTCAGCTATGGGTAGTGGACCGCCCAATGGCTGGGCGGTCTGCTCTGGATCTGGACCGCCCAGTGGCTGGGCGGTTGGGGTAGATTTAAAAATAAGTTTGGAGTGAGGGTAGATTTGATAATTTGTTTTTTTTAGGGTATTAATAAAAATATCGGTAGGAATTCACATCCCCTCAGGTTAGCTGAGTACAATTGAAACAGTACGGTCCATAATTGTTCTTTTAACTTGGCACGAATCTCAGAGCACAAATAATACTGAGGATATTAATCTTGAACCTGCATAAAAAACCCGACATTTTTATTAATATTCAAAGTTTAATAGAAATTAATTATATACCCATATCCGTTTGGAAGTTATAAAAATATCCTTACCGGTCATTTTTTGACTGGTATCCAATTTAATTCAGTATTGGTCGGAAAATGACCGGTACCCAAATTTTTTTTTTATAATATAGTACTGGCCATTTTCTGGCCTGTACTTAATTTTTTTTTTTTTTTAGGATGGACATAGTTGGCTAGAAGAAAAAGTCGTAGAAAACTCGGATTGAAGTACCAATATTTTTTTTTACTGTGTTGCATGACACTAAAGTTTAGTGTTCGCCTGCGGCTAGTGAATTTAATTTGACAATAACCAGTATTCTAAAATTAAGTACCGATGCTTTATGCATGGCCTAACGACAGCAGAAGTACATCGATGTTTCATTGCAAAAACATCAGTGACGCACCGATGTTTTTTTAGCACTAACCTGCTTAATTGCCAATGCTAAGTCTAATAAAACAGGAGCGACGCACCAAAATTTTTGTAGCACTACCCGGCTAATAAAACATCGATGTTTCATTGCAAAAGCATCGATGATGCACTGAAACATGCAACCGATGTAACACACGCATCCAACTAAATGTATTTGTTTGATCTTAGCCAAACCAAGTGCAAACTTCAATCCGAGTTTCCTACGACTTTTTCTTCTAGCCAACTATGCTATGCCCATCCTAAAAAAAAAAAAATTAAGTACCGGCCAGAAATGACCGGTACTGTATTATATAAAAAAAAAATTGAGTACCGGCCATTTTCCGGCCGGTACTGAATTAAATAGAGTACGGCCAGAAAATGACCAGTACAAGTATTTTTATAACTTCCGAGCGGATATGGGTAATTGGATATATTAATTAATTTCTATTAAACTTTGGATATTAATAAAAATGTCGGTAAAAAACTGCAGCAAAATAAAGATAAAAAAAGATGTTTATTAATTTGTATGATTTCTAATAAAATATATTTTACAGTTATTAAATTATATAATTAATATATTTGTCACAAGATCCCCTTATTAATTTTGCAGAGTCTAGACTCAAATGGACTATTTTGTTATGTGAACTTGTGGAAACAAAGCCGACAACAATACAATTATGAATTGCATGTACGTATTTCTTATTATGTATCAAAGCATGAGAGGCATTGTATATAATTAAGATTTACAATGATAATTAGTCGATTCCTAATTTCATTCCTAAATATCAGCAATTAATTGCTAAATTGCTATATATACAAAGGCTATACATACATGGTAACGTTAAAACAACAATGGCCAATTTATGCTATATATGGGTCATTTTTCCGTTAATAATTTGTTGCAAAAAAATGAAAACCGGACAAGAAGAAAATTAATTTACTAATAAACTAACATCACCAATTGAAATTAATTCCATATTGCTTATAGCAGACAAATAGATTAATTCATATTCATTTGAGTAAGAGAAAAGTCAATGTTTCACTCACAGCACACAACCATAATATATTATGTTTTTCAAAATAACAAAAACAATGAAATAAAAATAAAAATATAATTTCTAATGCTTAGGTCTGATCTCAATTCCTTGTACAATTATCTGATTTTCCAATAGTGAACCCTCAACCGATTGCAACTTCATCTCCACCTCTTTATCTTCGTCTTTATCAATGTAAAACGCTCCCAGCTCCACCTCTACCCATCCGTCGTCTCTTTCATTGGCAGTTATCTCGTTATTGTTGTCAAATTCTGACTTCTCATCTAGAACTTTCAAAGTATAACTGGTCAAGGCAAACCGATCTTTCGCTGACGTGTATTTGGCATAAAATGGTTCAAGATAAACTGTGTTTTGTCTTATGTGTCTACCGACAGTCACTGATGTTTGTTGCCTCATTCTGCCAATCGGAAAGAAATATCGCCATTTGTTTCAATCAACTTGTAGACTAGATATATATGCACCATATCTTGTTTTAGAAGAGAGTGATTTACTGTTGATCTTGCCAACGATATGCAATCGGCTTGAAATTACCCGGACTGCCACATGAGAAAACCTATGTATTCAATAAAGTTAATTACATATGAAAACAAACTGAAATCTTCAAAATAGTTTTCATTTGATATATATATATATATATATATATATATATATATATATATATATATATATATATATATGGGGCTGGCTACTATGCTTATATAAGCATATGCCCACATATGCTTATAACTCATTTTTGCGTTTCCAATGTTCAAATGGTCGATCCGACCGTTCATCTTGTTCTCCATATTAATATGTGCTTGGAGACTAAATTTTACATTTTTCTGAATTTTTTTACTATTTATTAAGCCACTTTGAAAATTGCTGATCTGGGTGAACAGTAAAAACAGTGTTTCTAAAATTCTGGACCATATGATTAGAAATTTTCAAAGTGGCTTAATAAATAATAAAAAAATTCAGAAAAATGTAAAATTTGGTCTCCAAGCACATATTAATATGGAGAACAAGATGAACGGTCGGATCGACCATTTGAACATTAGAAACGCAAAAATGCTTATTTAAGCATATGTAGGCATATGCTTATATAAGCATAATAGCCAAGCACATATATATATATAAGGATAGTCTAAGCACGAACCCTCTTATGTTTTACGCTCTTATCTTAATTTTCAAAGCTCTTGGTAGATTTAAATTATTTTTATGTCAAATTTAAGAACAATACAACTAGCATTAGCCAAAGCTATCTCTAGTAAACTTGTCAATTTGAAATAAAAATATACCTAGAATCGGGGAGAGAAATTCGCCTCCAACAAAAATGAGGCGCATCGGCCAAATCTATCTTTAGTAAACTTGTAGATATCATGTAGCATTTTGCTGCGCTTGATCTTTCCAGGCCAAAACTCTACGGACAAATTCAGCCTCAATTAATTATCTTTCATTAGAAGCTACATATTCGATAAAGATATTAGTTTCAACCTACTAAAGAGAAAGAGAAAAATACCATTTTGCCTCCGTCGATGAGCACATGGCTTTCAGAGAGTTTGAAGAAGAGATCTTTGTTGGAGGTGAACATGACCGGATCAACGGTCCGAGATAGAATGGCAGCATAATCTGACGGGAGAAAAGCTTGCCATATGGTATCGGAGTCCACGACTGATCGGAAGCAGGTGGAGACGAGGGAGAAATTATAAACATCACGCGGAGATGTGAGAGACATTACATGACAAAGACATTCATCAGGAAGAGAATAAATGGGAGAATCGTCCATCTTTATGTCGTATGACTAGAATAGAAATCACAACTAGTTGGTGGAATTTTATAAAAGAATATGTATTTTCTTATTTATAATCTCTTTGTTTTCTTTCGAGATTGAAAATATGCATGAGTGCATTAATTATGGTAATGACAAAAATACAAGATTTTTTTATTGTTATTTAAAAATAACCTTGTGAAATTAATAGCAAAATTGATGAGAGATTTCTTGTAGTATAATTAGTGTTATTAAATTTAATTAATTATAAAAAGAAGGGATGTTTTTAGAAAAATAAAATAAAAAATAAGGATTACGTTAAAACAAAAATAATTTTTAAATCTTAATATTTTTCGTATTAAATCATTTTAAAAAAAATAAAATATTGTAAACACATAGTTGTGTTTACAGATTTACAACTCAGAATTTTCATGGAATTTAATTGTTATCAATTATTACAAGATTTAAGTTGTGTTTTATGAGGGACAAATATAAACTAATTAGTTTCATCATTTATCATTAATGTAGTACGTGTATCATATTATAAATCATATATCGATCATTCTATTTAAAAAAAAAATTGTTGATATTTTCAGATTAATTATTAATTTAGTCATGTCAAAAACTGCCCGTACAAACTCATTCTTCAAATGTTTCTTAGGTGATTATTGTAATATCCCTAATTAATTTAACTAAATCGATAATAGATCTTAATTCTAATTACAAATGAGTTGTTAGTAATTAAAAAGAGTTGCACTTCGCATGAATAAGTTGTAAGCAATACTTTGTATCGTTTTTACTTTTATTTTCAGATACAGGTAAAATTTGGCTTAAATATCAATTGAGTATTAAATATATACCAATATGAATCATATATGAAATGAATACCCAAACATATATGAATAATAATTTGAATATCCAGGGAATACAAAAGCATAAAATTCTATAATATATGAAACTTATTTTAAAGTAATTATTTCTCAAATTAACACTCATGGCTATGAAAATTAGATACGAAATCGAAATCGATAAGTTGATCATGGAATTGGAATCGGGTGAATCGGCAAGATTGACCGAATCGGATAGGAAAATCAGAATTTTATTTACATGTAGCATGTTTTGTACTTAAAAATTGAAAAGAAAATTGTAAAAAAAAATTACAAAAGTAATGTCAAGACAAATGATTAATTTGAATTTCTAATAATATACTAATATAATATGAAACAAACATTCATCACTCACTGTATAGCCTGATGAATTCTCACACAGAGTACGTAGAAAAGTAAAAGAAAACAAAATATTTAAAGTCAATGAAATAACGACTAAACTTGTGTCAAATTTTATTAATTTTTAATTTTTTATGTATATGACAATATCTAATAAATTATTTTAATTTCTTATCAATGTTTCACTCTAGCTAAGCTTGACAACACACAACCATAATATGTTTTTCAAAATGACAAAAACAAGGAATAAAAATAAAAACATAATTTCTAATGCTTAGGCCTGATCTCAATTCCTTGTACAATTATCTGATTTTCTAAAGATGAACCTTCAACCGATAGCAACTTTATCTCCACCTCTCTATCTTCATCATTATCAATATTAAACGCTCCTAGCTCCACCTCTATCCACCCATCGTCTCTTTTATTGGCAATTATCTCGTTATTGTCGTCAAATTCTGGTCTCTCATCTATAACTTTCAAAGTATAACTGGTCAAGGCAAACCGATCTTTCGCTGGCATATATTAATTTGGTGTAAAATGGTTCAAGATAAACTATGTTTTTGCTTATCTGTCTACCGACAGTCACTGATGTTTGTTGCCTTATTCTGCCAATCGGAAAGAAAATATCGCTATTTGTTTCAATTAACTTGTAGACTAAATATGCACCATATCTTGTTTTAGAAGAGAGTGATTTACTGTTGATCTTACCAACGATGTGCAATCGGCTTGCAATTATTCGAATTACCACATGAGAGAACCTATGTATTCAATAAAGATAATTACATGTGTAAACAAACTTAAATCTTCAAAATATTTTTCATTTGATTTATATATATATATATATATATATATATATATATATATATATATATATAAAGAGAGAGAGAGAGAGAGAGCTAGAGTGTGATGTGCTCACCAAGAGAGTTTGGTGAGCACAACTCCAAAAGTATATCGAATTGGCTTCAAACGGTGAATCTAAACTATTGAAATCCATGTACTTCATGAGTGATGCATGTACATGCAAAATTCTGAAAGTTTTGAATTTATTTGCTACCAGGTCAAGCGGTCAAAGAAATAATGAAAAATGAATATATAAAACAACTTATAAAAGGTTCATTTCTTTGACCGCTTGACCTTGTAGCAAATGAATTTGAAACTTTCAAAAATTTCATGTACATGCATCACTTATGAAGTACATGGATTTCAACCGTTTGGATTCGTCGTTTGAAGCTGATCCGATATACTTCTAGAGTTGTGCTCACCAAACCTTTTTGATAAGCACATCACACCTAGCTTTGCTCATATATATATATAGAGAGAGATAGGCTATGGTGAGTTGTGAAGTAAAACGCACGCCATATTTTCATTTTGAAAATCCAAACAACTGATCCGAACCGCTCAACATTTTCTAAATATTGAAATGTGCTTGGAGACTAAATTTTACATTTTTTGGAATTTTTTTACTATTTATTAACCCACTTTGAAATCGCTGATCCACTGTGAACAGTAAAAAACAGTAAAAATTTCTGGACCACCGGATCAGCGATTTTCAAAGTGGCTTAATAAATAGTAAACAAATTCAAAAAAATGTAAAATTTATTCTCCAAGCACATTTCAATATAGAGAACATGTTGAGCGGTTCGGATCGGTTGTTTGAATTTTCAAAATGAAAATATGAGCGTGAAGTAAAAATGACCTCTTACTTCACAACTCACCATAGCCCAGCTATATATATCTTAATTTTCAAAGCTCTTGGTAGATTTATTATTTTTATGTCAAATTTAAGAACATTACAACTAGCATTAACCAAAGCTATCTTAGTAAACTTGTCAATTTGAAATAAAAATATACCTAGAATCAGGAGGAGAAATTTGCCTCCAATAGAAAGGAGGCTCATCTGCCAAATCTATCTTTAGTAAACTTGTAGATATCATGTAGCATTTCGCTGCGCTTGATCTTTCCAGTCCAAAACTCTACAGACAAATTTAGACTCAATTATCTTTCATTAAAAACTACATATTCGACAAAGATATTAGCTTCAACGAACTAAAGAGAAAGAGAGAGATACCATTTTGCCTCCATCGATGAGAACATGGCTTTCGGAGAGTTTGAAGAAGAGATCTTTTTTGGAGGTGAACACGACCGGATCAACCGTCCGAGATAAAATGACAGCAAAATTTGAAGGGAGAAAAGCTTGCCATATGGCATCAGAGTCCACGATTGATCGGAAGCAGGTGGAGGCGAGAGAGAAGTTATAAACATCACGCGGAGATGTGACAGACATCACATGACAAAGACAGTCATCGGGAAGAGAATAAATGAGAGAGTCCATCTTTGCTTCGTATGGTTGGGATGGAAATCACAAACCAGAATTTATTTTGGTGGAGTTTTATAAAAGAATATTTGTTCTCTTATTTATAATCTTTTGTTTCCTCTTGCGATTGAACATATGCATGAGTGCAGAGTGGTAATGACAAAAATAACTACTTTTATTAGTAATTAAAAATAACCTCATAAAAATAGCAAAATTCAGAGACTTCCGGTAGTATAATTAGTGTTACTAAATTTAATTAATTATAAAAAACGACTGATTTTAGAAAAATAAAATTACCAATAAGGATGACGTCAAAACAAAATAATTTTTAAATCTTAATATTTTTCGTATTATTATTTTAAAAATAAAAAATGTATACACGTAGTTGCCTTTATAGATTGACAACGTAGAAATTTTCATGAAATTTTATTGTCAGCAATTATTACAATATTTAAGTTGTTTATAAGAGACAAATATCAATCAAGTTCCATTAATTATTTATCATCAATGTAGGATGTGTATTATATTATAAATCATATATCGATTATTGTATTGTTAATAATAATTTGTTGATCTTTTTAAATTAATTAATAGTTTAGTCATGCCAAAAACTGCCTGCACAATTAAACTCATCCTTCAAATGTTTGAAGTAGTTTTTCATGCAGCTTAGAGTGCATATTTGTTTATTAAAATTTAAATTTGATTTGGTGACAGTTATCATATGCTTTGACTTGGTAGATATGCAATTTTAACAGTCATTAATATTTGTAGTGAACATCCAGGCTCATGATCATGTTACCCCTTCAAATGTAGGATAAAAATCTGCTGAAATTCTTAATCGTCAACAGTAACCTGAAATCTCTGCTTTTCTGAATCCAATCGTTCAACAGTTTTGAGATTCATGCACAAAAAAACCAGTGCTTTGAGATTCGTGCATGAAAAGAGTTTGATAGGGCCATGTTCCACAGGCCCTTTTACTTGTTCCAAACTGGGCCATGAAAGACTGGGATTCGGACATTTACAAGGCCAACCCGACGTCATATGAAAAAGCCCAAAAACTCGTTAAGCCGGGGCCCAATATGCCGGCCCCAAACCAGAGCCTTAAAGTAGGCCCGTGCCAACCGACATACGGGATAACCGGGGAAACGGCTAGCTTAATGCCGATGTCCCAGTAACGGCTAGCTTAATGCCCACGTCCCAGTAACGGCTGACATAACTGCCCACGTTCTCCATAAACGCCCGAGATGGCAGTTATGGCTGGACTATATAAGGCAGTGATTCCCATGAAACTGGGGACGCAATTTTCAATTAAGAGAGAGATCATACAGGTTAGAGTCCGAATCTCTCACTAATCACCCCAAGTTCTCAACTCGATCCACATCTCGGCCTGCCATCCCTTGGCAGGACGAATCCAGTTTAGCCCAAATTTCTCATACGGCCTCATCTCCCGAGATAGGACGTATCAACCACCGTGGGGCCACGCCTAGCTCGAACACAGAGAATTAGATGGTTCAACCAAACACGTCAACTCCGCTCCCACCAGGGGTGACGACCCCGCCAGGAGTAATAATCACACCACCTCCGGTAGTAACATCACCTACAGCAAATCCCTCCCACAGTCAACCTCAGGGGACGAGGCCTAGCAGCTCAATGGTACGACCCCATGGTCCTCAACCTGCTCCACCTCGTCACACAGGCCCCGACGTTACTCGACCGTTCATTGAAGGGAACACAACCAGACCACTCTACACCGAGCACAATCAGATGTCTGGTACCTATCACAATCAGGTAACTGGTACCTATCACAATCCGATAACTGGTACTTATCAGGTACCTTACACACCTTATTATACTCCGCAAACGCCGTATTATCAATATGGCATGATTCCTTACACGCCCTACACCCCGTCGGGTCCCCAGTACCCTTATGTGACACCACCCGGACAATGGGGTCCGGGAGGCGTTAACGGGACACACCTTATGACAGGTCCAATACTGTGTTCTCAACAAGTACCACCGCGACCTGTACACCAGACCGTACCACCCACTGCACCTGTACCACGACCTTTGTCAGCAAACCGAGTCCATAGTCGACCGGCAAATGTCTCCCCAAGAAATCTGGACCGAGATTTCGTACAGGTCCGAACCGGTAACCAAACAGACACACCCACCCCATCAGAACAGCAGGTCCAGTCCGCCCGCAGAGGCCAGAATGTTCTGCCAACAGGGGTACACCCCGATGAAGGAAGACGGCCAGAAGGGCAGGACGAGAATAGGGAACTTGATCCCGAGATACCGCCACATGCCGAAGGTCCTGAAGTTCACCATAACAACGAGCGAGAATCAGCCAATCATGGCAGAGGGCTCAGACCATCTCGCAGAGAACAATCTCGCTCCCGTAGAGAACGTGAACGAAGCCCACCCCGCGGTCGGCATAGAACTCGCCGTGATGACCGAAGAAGGAGCCGGCGATCACCTACTCCTACCCGAGGTATCAACATGGCTCAAGTTGAAGAGCTGATCCAAACCAGACTTGCGGCCAAACTAGCCGAACTCGAATCCCAGAAGACAGGCACCTATTCTCGACCTATGGGAATCGAGGATGGCCCCCTGTCCGGAGACATCTACCGCCAGTCAATGACGGACTTCAAGTATCCGACAACCCTTCCCAGCTTTCGGGGTAGCGGAGATACACAGGATCCGCACAACTTTGTGTACGGATTCCTTGAGCGGCTACGCCTTCTTGGAGCCACCGATGCCATCATGTGCCGTGTCTTCACCACTTGCTTAACTGGAGAAGCATGGGACTGGTACATGACGCTACCTCAGAGGTCCATCAACAAATTCGAGGACTTCGCGAAACTGTTTTTGGAAAGATACACCATCATCAAACCACCGCAAGCCACGTGCGAGATGCTTCTGGATATTATTCAAGGACAGCGCGAAAGAACAGGTGCGTTTGTCAATCATTTCATACAGGCATCTCGGCGAATTCAGAACCTCAATGAAGAATTCGCCTTAGCCGCAATCAAGAAAGGACTCCGCAAAGGGGGTCCAGGAACCTTGCGTTATGAAGCTCACATGAAGAAGATGACCACTTTGAGGGAGTTTGTAACATTTGCGGAGGGTTACATCCGCGCCGAGGACGACAACGGAAGTCCCACGAGGCCCAGATCTCGATCTCCCCGTCACCAAACTACCAGACAGCCAGCTCAGGACAGGTTTCGCAACCAAAGAGAACCTCGGAGAAACCAACCTAACCGATCAACCGAGCAAGAGCACAAATCTGGCACTGAGGGATACCGACAACACTTTGTGAGATACGCACCTCTCACCAAGAAGCGGCACGAGATGTACAACATCATAGAGGAAATATTCGACCTTCCTCCGCCTTTGCCCGAAGGCATTTTTACGGTACAAGATAACTCCCAGAAGTGTGAGTACCACGGATTCAATGGGCACTCCACTGCGGATTGCCTTCAGCTTAAAGACATCCTGGAGAGACTAGCTCGAGAGGGTAAGCTAATCGAGTTCATCAACCCCGACTTCTTCAGAAAATTTTCCAGGAAATACAACGGCAAATGTAAGATTTTCAAGAAACCCATTCCTTACAGACAGGACTATACTGGACCCCGAGTTGGGGAAGCCGGTCCCCAAACCCGGGATGGTCCCGAGAATAGGCGCCCAGAAAGGCAGAACAGTCCTGTCATCAATGTGATTAGTGGTGGCCATCGCGACACCATCCGAAAGATTTTACCTCGCGACAATCGAAAACCATACCCTACCATTCTACAGGTCGAAACCACGACAGACAAAAAACGACCCCGACCTGAGGAAGCGATATCTTTTTCCAAGAAGGACCTTGGTGAGATATCTAGCCCGCATGATGATCCCGTGGTGTTAAATCTTAAGATCAACACACATCGGGTTAAGAGGGTGTTAGTTGACACGGGAAGCTCAGCAGACATCCTATATTTGTCGGCCTTCACACAAATGGGCCTTGATACTCGCGCCCTCCAACAACATATCTCACCCTTGATAGGCTTCACGGGAGATGCCCTTCGACCTCGGGGAATGATGCCCCTTAAAGTGACATTTGGCACCTCCCCCCGAACTGTGGAGTTCATGGTGGACTTCCTCATCGTTAATGCCCCCTCGGCGTACAACGCAATCCTGGGAAGATGAACTTTGAACAAAATCGGTGCCATCATCTCCCATTCCCACCTGAAAATCAAGTTTCACACAGATAACGGGATAGGGAAAGAAAGTGGCCAACAGCAGGTGGCGCGTGAATGCTACATGACCTCCATTCAGGGTCAAGGAGGCTCTGTCCACCAAGTCGAGCAGTCAGATACAAAAACCAACCAACAGCGGCTGCGTTCAAGTACCAATTATCTACCACCCAACACCAACCTAGCGCTGGATTCAGTGGATAAAGCTGAGACCAAAGCTTCCCTTGAGCCAGCAGACGAAGTCGAACAAGTCGATTTGGGTGGAAGCAGGACACTTAACATCGGAAAAGCCATCCAGGGGCAAGCGAGGGAAGAACTCATCAAGTTTCTCCGAGAAACCAGTATGTTTTGCCTGGACAGCCGCCGACATGCCAGGAATTCCGAGGTCAATAGCAGAGCACCGACTGCATATCAAGCCGGGCTCAAAGCCAGTTAGACAGCGGAAACGCAATATGGGAGAAGAACGGTAGCAGGCCGTGAAATGTGAAGTACAAAAATTGCTTGACGCTGGTTTCATCAGAAACGTTGAGTGTCCCGAATGGACAGCCAATCCCGTGCTCGTCAAGAAGTCCAACGGTGACTGGCGTATATGTATTGATTACACTGATCTCAACAAGGCATGCCCCATGGATCCATTTCCTTTGCCCAAAATCGACCAACTGGTCGACTCCACCTCGGGGCACGCCTATCTCAGCTTCATGGTTGCATTCTCCGGGTACAATCAAATCCGGATGCACCAAGATGACGAGGAGAAAACCGCCTTCACCACCAACTCGGGGCTATATTGCTACCGGGTCATGCCTTTCGGGTTGCGCAATGCTGGAGCCACGTTCCAGCGTATGGTCAACACTGTATTCCGTGACCAGATCGGATGAAATGTAGAGGCATACGTAGACGACCTGCTTGTCAAAAGCATGTCCGACCTCGACCATGTCCGAGATCTGCGAGAGACCTTCTCGACACTGAATTCAGCCTATATGAAACTCAACCCAAAGAAGAGTTTTTTCGGCTTAACTGGTGGCAAATTCCTCGGCTTCATGGTTTCTATGCGAGGCATAGAGATCCATCCTTCGAAGTCACATATTGCGCCAGGTGTCATGCGGGGATTGCGCCATAATCCCGTACCTCTGACTGATTTGACGGCTGATTTGATGGCTGACGACGGTTAACGGAAGACAAGGCGTCGAGTAATTAATGCCGATATTCTATATATACTCTCTCCGTCTTCCTTTAACGGAACATCCAGCGATCGCCACTATCTCTTCCAACTCGGGTTATAATAAGGTGGCGGCTAACAAAAATATGAAGGTCGGAGTTAAGGAGGAGAATGAAGACATTCCGTCTGCACACCCATCTCCCCAACATCGGAACTCCGAGATCAACATCGAGCCACCCCTTATTAACTTGGGGGAAGAAGAAGACGACCCGTTAGCCTGGGATAGGTGTGCTATTTGCAGAACCCGAGGGAACTATCGGCACATGTTCCATTGTGACGGATGTGAAGAAGCTTTTCATCCTGGGTGTCTCGCCCGCAGATCACCTTGGAACCATGGTGATCCTTGCTTCACATCCTTCACCTGCAGGAGATGCCTGGATCAAGAACGCCGGGCTAAGCGCTCTCGCCATGAATAGTCTTAGCTATATATAGAATATCGCGGGAATAGCCTGCCCTTTGTTTTTAATTTTTTTTTTTTTGATAGCAGAAAGCTACCAAGGGTGTTGATACAATAATTAAATAGTAGCATATTACAGCAAACATTCAGTGAAAAAAGAAACGTAAGTGCAATATATAAACGAAGTAGACCCCCAAGTGTAAAGGCGCGCCTTAAATGTACAAACAGTGGCATGCACGTAGGTTCTTCCCAGGCTCAGGCTCAACAGTTTCGGTTCCAAAGCGCCATTTCTTGCACCACCCGCGCGGCTACTGTTTTGGGCTCCGTTCTTTCATTCTGGAAAATAACCATGTTGCGCTGCTTCCAGATGTGCCAGGCAACACATACAAATCTGGAACACCACTCAAGCTTCGACATCCCTCCCCGTAGTTTAGCCTCGGTCCAGGAGGCTTCCCAAATTTGATGAACGGATTCCGTAATTCGGAAGATTGGTTTCTTGAACATGAGACCAACGTGATACCACACCGTTACCGCGTAGGGGCATAGGAATAGAGCATGTAGAATAGATTCTGCCGGACAGTTTTGGCATAGAGAGCAATGTGTGTCGATATTCATCCCCCTTCTTCTCAACACATCCCGAGTGGGAGTCCTCCCCTTTAGCACAAAGTAAGCGAAGAGTTTAGCAGATGGTGGGGCCTTGCAGCGCCAGATGTACTTGAAATGCCATTTAATTCGGCCTCCCCCCGCGAGCATGTGATATGCCGATCGCGCCGTGTATAATCCGGTAGTGTCCCACCTCCAAATGATTTTATCCTGTGTTTGCGAAAATTGGATATCATCTGGATAGGACCTTTCCGGTGCCAGGATCATCCTATTAGGCCAAGCTTCTCGGACCGAGATGTTGGGGCGAGGTATATCAGGTCCTGTAGCATGATTATGCGCTTGGCACCAGTTATCAAACCAAAAGGAGATTGAATTCCCCTCACTAATTGACCACGATGAACTCCAAAAAAAGAGGTGTTTGATGGTGTGTAGCTGCCGCCAAAAAAAGGAACCTGTGGCGAACCAGAGGTTGGGTCCGAGTCGATTTTGGCCTTTTCTTTTTAGATTCCAGATTACCTCAGACCATAGACCGGGCGAGTCATGGTAAAGTTTCCACCACCATCGCAATAGAAGCGCAATGTTAGCCATGTTAAGATTCATTAGCCCTAGGCCTCCCCATTCTTTAGGCAAGCAAGATATCTCCCAGTTAATGAGTGACAGCCCTCTTTTATTTTCCAGACCCTTGCCCCATAAGAACATCCTCCGTGCCTTGTCAATACGTCTAATTACCCACTGTGGCAAGCGAAAGCACATCATGAAATAAATCGGAACGGTTGACAATACCGACTGCACCAGTTGATGCCTACCGCCTCGAGAAATAAATTTTGCTTTCCAACCTGCCAATTTTTGCTCCACCCGTTCAACCAACGGGATGTACATTTCCCTTGTCGGTTTTAAAATGGTTAGCGGCAGTCCCAAATAGGTCACCGGAAAGGTCGATAAAGAGCAGCCCAACACGGCCCGCACCCAAGGTAATTGGGTGGCCGACACATTTATTGGGATGAAAGCGCTTTTGTTGTAGTTCACCTTTAGGCCCGATATAGAAGCAAACAGCCTGATCACTAGTTTGAGTGATATTAGGGTTGACAGGTTGGCCGAGGCAATGACCGCCGTGTCGTCTGCATACTGGAAAGCAAGCATCGACTCTCTTACCTTTCCGGTAATGCCTCCCTCAAGGCATCTGTCGGTTGATAGGATCATTTGTTGGAATACATCGGCCACGATGTTGAAGAGCATAGGCGAGAGGGGATCCCCTTGCCGTAGGCCTCGTTTGTGGGTAAAAAATTCTGATGGCTCACCGTTTACAATGACCCTCGAGGTTGCTGTTTGGAGTAGGTGCTGTATCCAACGAATCCACCTTGGGGGAAATCCCCGTACTCTCAAAACATTGAACAGAAATTCCCATTCGATTGAGTCGAAGGCCTTTGCAAAATCAATTTTGAGAAAAACAGCCAATTTTTTGGAACAAGAGATGTGTTGCAACATTTCTCTCGTGGCTATAAAGTTCTCGGTGATCTGACGTCCATGAATGAAAGCGGTCTGTCTGGGTGAGATCAAGTCCGGCAGTTTTGCTCTGAGCCGGTTGGATAGCACCTTGGATATGAGTTTAGGGATTATATTTATTACACTAATGGGGCGGAAGTCATTCACTGTCCTTGAAGACTCACCTTTAGGAATAAGGATGATATTCGCTTGGTTTATCTCTGACAAGTCAAAGTGATGATTGTAAAAGCCATTTAGTATAGACATAATATTCCCCTGTAGGTCCTCCCAATAAACTTGCAAGAACTCATTTGGAATCCCGTCCAGGCCGGAAGCCTTATTCTTTGCTAGTTGTTTCACCGCGCATTCCACTTCATATAGCGAGAAAGGGTTCTGTAAGGCATTGAGGTCATGGTTCGGATTATATAGGCTATCCGGGTTGAATCCCAGAACTGGGTCCGAAGTACCCAGTATGGATTTAAGCCGATCTAGGAATAGGTTCTTGATGTGCGCCGGTTCTGTGACAATATTCCCTTCATGTTCAAGCATTGGAATTTTGTTCCTGCACAGTCTAGAAGACGCATAGAGGTGGAAGAATCTAGTATTTCTATCACCTTGTTTGAGCCAATTGCAACGTGCTCTTTGTCGCCATCGTTCTTCAAGGTTATTTGCCAAGTCGTATGCTTTCATTCTAGTTTGACACCGTAGCTGAAATTCCTGTTCTGATAGGTTTCGTGTCTCCTCTAGCTTGTCTAGAGACATGATTGTTTGCTTGCAAATTTTGAGTTGTTTCTCCATGTCCGTGAACCCACCTCTATGCCAAAGGAGCAGCGCTTTAAGCAAAAGTTGAGTGTTCTGTTGGAAATTAAGCAGGGAGAGATGGTGTTGGTCCTGAGTATGGCTCCATAAAATCTGTACCATGTGCTTCGGTATCTCATACTTAAACCAAAAGCACTCGAACCGGGGACATGTAGGCCCCGTCGATGCTTGTCTGCATGACATGAGTAGCGGAGCATGGTCGGAGACCACTATCTCCAAAGCCTGAAGTCGTATAATCGAATATAAAAGTTGCCAATCCGGGGTAGTGAGTATTCTATCAAGCTTGGATAGGGTCAGTACCGGCCTTTTGTTGGACCACGTAAAGGTACGGTTTCTAAGCGGCAGGTCAACCAAGTTAGCGTCGGCGATGAAATCATTAAAGATATCCATTAACGGAAAATCTCTTGCGCACCCCGATCGATCCGTCATCCATCTCACCAAATTGAAATCTCCCCCAAGCACCCATGGCCATTCCACTAAACCGGCCAGGGATCTTAATTCTTCCACAAAAGTCAGTTTCTCCGAATCTACACTCGGTCCATAAACCGATGTAAAAAGACCTATCGATCCGGTTCCTCGGGGTTTTAATAACACGGATACCGTGTGCCGCGAAGACCAACTGTTGAGTAATTCGAATTGTTTTTTCCACGCAATGATAAGACCGCCCGAAGCATTAATGGCTAAATTGTAAGCACAGTTAGTATCAAAGTAAGACGGTAAAAAACGCAGCCCATAGTTCAATGTGATTTCATTAATTTTTGTCTCTTGTAACATGCAAATATCACACCAAGATGATCTAATAACTTCCCGAACAACGTTACATTTATCATCGGCTCCCAATCCCCTTACATTCCATGATAGGATTTGTAGTCTTTTGTAATTCATTAAAAAACTGAAGAAACAACAAGGTAGAAAATCAACACAGAGAATGAGACTTCAATCCTCATTGAGGTCGATCTCATCATCGGAGTCCGGGTCAAAGCGGGCATGATCATCTAAGTCCGAATCATCCAGATTGCCTATGTTATCATCAGTTGCAGTGTCCATTTCCTCCGTGGTAGTAGTGATTGGCCTGTCTTCATTG
Source organism: Carex parvula (assembly GCA_025461045.1). NCBI lineage: Eukaryota > Viridiplantae > Streptophyta > Magnoliopsida > Poales > Cyperaceae > Carex > Carex parvula. The sequence continues at coordinate 899,896 of JAJGRW010001004.1, read as the reverse complement.
TCAACTTTAAGGGCTGCCACTACATGATTAGTATCAATACCGCAAGCTTCTCCAATTTTTGCACAATGGGAATCCTGGACCTGAACGCGGAAGCGATCGTCAGAATCTAAGTGAAGTTGAGCTTGCTCTGTAACAGGAAGGGTTCGAATAATTTCTTGCGCAGCTAACACGGCCCTCTTGGTTGCACCATGAGGTCCAGTAGAGGCATGAACCAGTTCTGGGGCTTTTCTCTTCGGTTGACCAGCTGATTTTTGATCTTCAGCCTCCTTCAATAGTTGCTGGGCCGGGTCTAAGTTGGATGCAATGTGGGCCGAAGTAGAGGCCTGGTCCCTCCTTTTAAGAATAGTGGGTTGAGGCAATTGGTTTGGCTGTTGCACGGCTTGAGTGGGGCACTGACCATGCCGACCCGTGAGTGTTTGTTTGTGACCCACTCCTCTATTTTGCGCCAGTAAAAAAGCTCCACCCGATCTCCCTCTGCCTCGACCCGCGCGTTCTACAAATCGCGTGTGGCGAGACGTGCAGATGGGATTGGAGATGAGACTTTTAGGTTGAATCCTGGGTCCAGCTGTTATTTCGGATCGATATCCTGTGGCTGCCCGCATGTCTGATGTATAATGTTGACCCGGCCTTGAGTCATCTCTCCGACCCGCTCCATCAACCAAACACCCTGCAGAGCCCTGGCCCTGCTCTACTACGGAAGTATTTTGGACTTTTGTCATTTCTAGAATCTGAGGCATAGTACGAGGTACTGTATGGGCGTCAGTTTCTGTAGCCGGGTTTTTTGTCCTTTCTCGGGCGCATGCGGCTTGCACCGACCTAGGTTGATTGCATAGGGATATGTCCGTTGGGCTTGGATGGTCAGATTGTGTGCTGTCTATGTGTGTTGCACTTTGTGTTGTGAGTGCCGTAGAAGGCTGTGGTGGACCCGTTAGCGAAGGGGACTGCTGTCGGGTTGCCGCTGGATTTTCTGTGGCCTCCATCAAGTCCCTGAGAGACGATAGCGGGATGTCAGCCATGTTGCTTCGTCCTGCCAACAGCTGCCGGAGATCGGAGGGGATGTCCTGAATGGCCAGGCCTTGACACAGTTCTCTTATGACTCTTCTGGAGCAGCATATGAGCTCGTCATCCCCCACCGGGTCACTCTTGCCCAGACCAGCCTCTATGATAGTATCTTCATCTTTGTTGGTTTGCACCGGTGGCCGAGAGAATCTTTTCGGTTGGGGTGGGAAGTCAGATGCCGTGTAGACTGGTCCTTATTGCCAAGTAACTGGGGCGATGGGGACATCAAACTCGAGCCCCCCCGCCATCAAGGTCATGCATTCCGGGATACGACGTAAGTCATCGGTGGCAATCGCCACTCGCCATGCCGCATAGTCAGAGGCGTGCTCCGGTTCTACCGTTCCCAAATAAACTCCGAATTGTGAGACGGCCTTAATGACCTGTTTTTCATCCCACAGATGCAAAGGAAAGTCTTGTAGGTCTATCAGGACTTTAAAGCACGGCACCGTGACCCTTGCATCATCCAAGGGGGACCATTGCTGGAAATCAAAGCCTTGCTCCCAAAGTTCAGCTGGCAGTGCTTTAATGAATGTCTCTACAGCCAAACCGCGGGGTAAGTGAATAAGGTGGCGCTCACGAGAAAGCTTTGCTACCCGCACTTCTTGCTCTCTTACAAGCCCCGTATCCACCGCGATGCTGACCACCTGGTGTGGTTCGAGTAGTAGCGCCTGTTGTCGGCCATCTACTATCACTGCTCGACTGAGACGTTGCATCTCGTGGAAGTATGACTCATCCCGGTCCAAGAAACACACCAACTTCTTGGGTCTGCCTTCCGGGAAGTCGGGGAGCTGAGGTGGAGAGGTGGCCTGCATGAGTTCCTCAAACCGGGGTTCAGCGCGCACCAGCCTAGGGTTGTTAGCTACTGGCCTAGTACAAGCTGCTGCTGGGTTGAGTGGGGGGTTTTGGCAATGCCGGGCAATGTGACCATCTGTCCAACATTTCCCACACTTACGTGGGTTGCGACAGTTAGCCGCGGTGTGGCCATATCGGCAGCAGTTGAAGCAACGGTTGCGCCATTCGGGATAGGAGGGGAGAGGGGGGAAACGCAACATTGTGGGGCTGTGAGGGGAGTAGAAATACTGGGAGCCAGGAGGTGTTGGTGGAGTAGGTGGTCGGGAGGAAGGTGGAGAGACTGAGTTGTTTGGGGTCGGTGAAGTCCTTGAGGAACTGGAGGTGTGAGAGGAGAACCCAGTAACCGCCTGCGCATAGGTCTTTGGCTTGTAATAAGGAGTGTAGGGTTTAACGGAGTCTAGCCTTATGTCTGCCGGGGTGCGCCAGTGATCCGGGAAGCGACGTCGACGTCTCACTACTTGCCAGCCTTCTCCAGCCGCTGGTGCGTCGGCCTGAGTAGGAGTCGCCCTTGAAGTCGCCATCTCTTTTTCTAAGCGTAAGAGAGAGTTGGTGGAGAGAAGAAAAGAGAGAGAAACAAAACCTATCGCCCTTTGTTTTTAATTAGATGTCAACTTTTCAAATTTACTTATATGCCTATGTTGTAACACTCAGCCGAGGTTTTTTATCTCGTGTTGTTTTGATTAATATATGTTTTGCATAGGCATTTCATTACTACTCAATACCGTCTAATATGAGTCAATTTGACCACCTCGAAAACGCTGAAAGCCTGTCGTCTCGTATAACTTACACAACGCCCAATGACATTTATGGCTAGTAGCTGGCGGCTACCTATTTAGGTAATATGGCCCACGTTATTTAAGGCAATATCTCCCCCTAACGACTATAAATACCAGAGTCACAATACGGTAAAAGGCACATTTTTACTCTGAACTTTTTACCATTCTCTATACTTCCGAGATGCCTTTCAAGAGAGTTGTTTCCAAAAACAAAACACCCCTCGATTATGGTCAGAATAGCAATGACCAACCCCCCAGACGTCGCCGCAACCAACCTCCCAAGTCACGTCGCTCTCGTAACCCGAGACGGGACCTATCTCGGCCCGAGAGATGGACTCTGCTACAACATTTTCCGGAGGACGACTTGGACTGGATGCTCGCGAACGAGGACTTCAAAATTGGGGACCTCATCGACCGTACCCTCGCTAGGGCACCCCCGTTTACCAAAGAGGACGAGAACGACATTTACAAGTTCGATCTCGAGCCCATGTTGCGTTGGTGTGTCTTATGCCATGATCAAGCGTACAAACACGAGATGGCAAAATGTCGGATGTGCTACGAGTGGAGTTGCTTCCAACACTATGACATCCAAGGTCGTTCGGACCCCCGTCGTCGGTTCTGGAAGTGCCCTGGGTGTCTATCCCGTAATTGCGGCGGACCGAGTCTGTACACCGCTATCTAACATGAACTCAACGACGATAACCTTTTTGAAAACACCGACAACGACATGGTGTAAGTGTGATTTTCAACTTAGAAAAGCGACATCACACCCGTCTTTTTGCTGAACATGGCCATCACGGTGCGTGGAAGGCGCGACATGACAGATATGGCGCCCATGGTGGAAATATTCTTCCAGGCACTATATAATATCATGTCTCATGTTTAGTCTAATTAGGCGTTGTATGATTTCGATGTTTTCTTATATTTAGACTTGTTATGTTCTTGCAATATCAATGATTACTTATACCTTCAATGTTTCACTTCTTTCATTTTTGACTAACTCGGATACCATTTTCCTTGTCAAAAACTAACTCGGATACCATCTTCCTTGTCACGCAAAAAAATAAAAAATAAAAACAAAAAAAAAAACATCACATATATATGTACATATATATATATGTATCGGTAATATATACCGAGATACTTAAATTGTGGGAAACATATCAACAAACATATGCCACACTCGAGTTATGACAACATGACTAACACACCAATGTCGGTAAATAGAAACCGTGTTTTATGAATTATTCATCCTCAAGTCGAAAGCATCTCGCCGATGCATTCCGACTTCGGGGGCTAATGATAGGGCCATGTTCCACAGGCCCTTTTACTTGTTCCAAACTGGGCCATGAAAGACTGGGATTCGGACCTTTACAAGGCCAACCCGACGTCATATGAAAAAGCCCAAAAACTCGTTAAGCCGGGGCCCAATATGCCGGCCCCAAACCAGAGCCTTAAAGTAGGCCTGTGCCAACCGACATACGGGATAACCGGGGAAACGGCTAGCTTAATGCCGATGTCCCAGTAACGGCTAGCTTAATGCCCACGTCCCAGTAACGGCTGACATAACTACCCACGTTCTCCATAAACGCCCGAGATGGCAGTTATGGCTGGACTATATAAGGCAGTGATTCCCATGAAACAGGGGACGCAATTTTCAATTAAGAGAGAGATCATACAGGTTAGAGTCCGAATCTCTCACTAATCACCCCGAGTTCTCAACTCGATCCACATCTCGGCCTGCCATCCCTTGGCAGGACGAATCCAGTTTAGCCCAAATTTCCCATACGGCCTCATCTCCCGAGATAGGACGTATCAGAGTTAATGAATGAATTCGTAAAAATAGAGATCTCAATAATACTGTTGACTCGCACACAGAGAATTTCAACAGATCCTATTTCTCAAATGTATACTTCACTATTACAAAGAGTATGCAATTTATAATTTGAACTTTCATACTCATTGTTCAAAGCACCTCTGAAATGCATGTTTGACATTGTAATATTACAAATTTGTCTAATGCACACTTTGTTGATGTGGAATGCATTATTGCTATTGCACAATGAAATATTTGTTGTTTTTAGTTGGTGATTTTTAAGAGGTGTGGACCAAGGTGATTATTGTAATATCCCTAATTAATTTTACTCATCGATAATCGATCTTAATTCCAATTATAAATAAGTTGTTAGTAATTAAAAAGAGTTGCACTTCGCATGAAATTAAACGATCGGATAATGGTAAAGCAATATTAAAAATCAATTGAATATTTTAATATTAAGTATATACCAATATGAATTAAATATTAGATGAATACAGAAACACATATGAATAATAATTTGAATATCCATGGAATACAAAAGCATGAAATTATATAATGTATGGAACTTATTTTAAAGTAATTCTTTTTTGAATTTACATTCATGGCTCTGAAAATTGGATTCGGAGTTGACATCAATAAGTTAATCATGGCATTGAAATTGGGTAAATCGGTAGGATGGGCCGAATCGAATCGGAAACTCAGATTTTTTTTTTTTTTCCAAATAATGCTTGTTTTGTTCTCCAAAATTTAAAAGAAAAAATATAAAAAAAATGTCAAAAATTATAATAAGACAAATAAGTATACTCAAATAATGTACTAATATAGTATAATACAAACATTTTGCAGCCACTATCAAGTGTGAATATGTTAAAGCTCAAGATGTCTTCTAATAGAACAATTTTTTTTTTCCAAGCTAGGTCTTACAGAATTCGATTAATTTTAATTCTCATTGTTAAGGAGTAAATATAGAATCTAAATAGATGGACCTAGAATGATGTATGAAATTATGGAAATAAATGATAAATTTTGAAAGAGCCTGGTACTTTCGCTATATATTTCTTTTAATGTATTAGTGGGAATTAATTAACTTTCCTTTATTGACAATATAAGCAAAGATAGAAGATAATTATTGAGGGTAAAACTTGTATATATATATCAAGGCAAAAACATGCCTATGACATCCTCATGGGAGGGGGCAAAGTTAAATGCCCTGCTTCGTCAAAAATCTTTGTCTATCTCCAGTCTCCTACTAAGGAACTTAACAGAATTTTGACGCAAGAGAAACATTCTATGTGAACTAGCTAGGATGTATCATGTGCCGAGCGTGTCCGATTGAATCGGCAATACATATATCTGTGTTTCCTGTGTCCTTCCTTATGCTGTCACAGTGTGGTGGATAATTGCCTCAAGACTAGGTATGTCTCTGTTTAAGCCGGGGGTACGTACTGTTGAGCAAATATGGCATGACTCATGCGATTCTTTCAGGCAGAGTTTCAATGGCAGCAATTCAGAAGCTAGGAAGGAGCCGCTGTTGATGCAAATTAAGAGGTTGCCTATACCAGCTTGCATGGCGCATGCACATGGGCTACGTGAACAGTGCCCTACATCTACATGGGCCTTTATAAATTTTAGTCAAGTGTGTATATAGAATATTTTTTTAACCATTTGCAAATTAAGCTGAAATGAAAAAAATGAGCAAATTAAGCTGTACAAGTATACACGTAATATATTACAGAATGTTTAATTGCTAGTATCTTTCGTAACCTATATATTTTCTTCTTTTTCGTTATATTACTTAATTTGTTGAAACATGAAATTTCATCCTTATTTCAGAAGAGAAATATCAATCAACTGAGGCATCTTATGGGCCTAAACTAAAGCCCTAAAACTCCATTTTTATTTATCATCTAGATTTAATTAATATATAAGAGTAAGAATAATTAAAGCTTTGTTCTTCTTCGGCTCGTTACTTCTTCTTTGTGTACATTTTTTTGCATGAAAAAGAAAAGGGCATCTTTATCATACATACAAAATTTTAAGCAAAAAAAAAATTCTAAACAACTTGTTAACTATATATATAGAAAAGAGTTATTATACATGCTGGTTTAGAAATTAAAAGCACATCACACTTTTGTTTAATTTGTAAATTTGTGTTTGTACGTAGCAAGTCCATTTTGATTAAGAGTAGGGTTAAAATACATTATTGGTTTTGTACCCTAACCATACCCCATATCTCTATCTCTATTCACAAAGTTCAAAGTTCAAAGTTCAACCATCCAGAATGAGTGATTTAATTTGTACCTATCTAAAAAAATAGTAAAATATTTCCAAAGAATATAGAATTTGGTCTCTAAGCACATTTTAATATGGCGATCATGTTGAGCGGTTCAGATTGACTGTTTGACTTTTGAAAACAAAGATAGAGATGTGAGGTATGATTGGGGCACAAAACCAATGGTGCATTTTAACCCTACTCTTTGATAAAATGGTTGTAATCAGGGGCGGAGGCAGAATTTTGAATAATGGGGGTCAAAAACATACAAAAAAATCAATAAAATGTAAACCTATTCATCTTTTGGAAAAAAAAATAGTATAAAATGCTATAAGTCCCCAAGTGTACACATTTTAATAGTCTATTTTTCTTGAAAAATGAATGGGGGTCAACTATATAAAATTTTCAGAAAATCTATGGGGGTCATTTTTTAGGCACCCTTAACATTTAACTATAAAATATACAAAAGTAATATATATAATAATTAGTTTTTGAAAATGAATGGGGTCAATCGATCCCCATTTGATGTACGTGAATTCGCCCCTAGTTGTAATAATGTGTGATAATACCAATTAATAGAGGACCATTTGATCAATACAACAGGCCTTATTTTCTCCTGTCTGGCTGACATGTACGGAATAAAAACAAATTGTAACCAGATGAAGGTATGATTTATTTTTTAGAATTTATATAATTTCATTGTAATAGTTAAATAAAATAATTAATATTTTTCCAATTTAAGAATGACAATATTTATAATATAAAAACAAATTGCAACCAGATGAAGGTATGATTTATTTTTGTTAAATTTATATAATTTCAATATTGTAAGAGTTAAATAAAATAATTAATATTTTTCCAATTTAACAATGACAATATTTATAATATAAAAAATAAAAGAAAATATATATATTAGTGTAAAAAATTAGCACCAAGAGAATATCTTGCGTCTCATTCAATCAATATCATAAAACAATATATAAGAAAATTTGATGATAACATACATAATATTAATGAGAGAAAATTAAATACGCCAGCCAGCGTACAAAATTAATACAAAACCTTTTTTTTTTTTTTACAAATCATGCAATTAATAAGAATAAAAAAAATATTCAACTATCCAGACACAAGTTGGTTCTATTATGAAATAATAATTTTTTGTGCATAAATACTAAAAGAACACAAAATATATGAAATATTAGGCTCATTATGCGGTTATATATGGTCGTATTGAGTAAGCGAATATTTCTGAATCTACCTAAACGAACACAATATTTGCATTTGAGCACACATTCATTTAAAGTCCTTCCTATGAAATTTATTCAAATTATAAACATTCCTGGAGCTCAGACGTAAATTAACGAATAAATAAAGTTGTTAAAGGGTTGGACGTACAGTAGGTTCTGCAACATCTTTCGTGTAACCTTTTGTGTGGCAGTCAGTTTTTGACTATCTTAAGATCTTTAACACGGAAGCCTACACGGTAATGTTTAGAAACAATATATAGAGCGTTGCCACCCATCTTTACTTGTTTGTTAACACGCTACAGAGACGTTCGCTTAGTTATGTCCGCAAAAGATCCCAGAAATAATTTCCAGGAACTGTTGCATTGCATTTCATTCAATTTCATCACTTCATATTTTTCATCAAATATACTATTGTAATCTAATGCGTTTTTTTCATCAAATACCACTATATATTGATAGAAACAGAGAAGTGACCGGACCAAGAGATATATAAATTTAATGATTTATGAATTAAATAATTAAAGTTGAGTAACTAAATGTACATTCGAAAGGGATCATTTGATAATGATTACCTAGACAATCTCAACAATTATTTTTCAAATAAACTGAAATCAAGTTAAAAATATTAAAGTAAATTTATAGGTGTGTTATTCATATAAATAACATAACCATCAAATTTTATATAATTTAAGTATCATTAGTGATCTGTCTAAAGACCGTTAATTTAATTAATTTGGAGCACTATATTTCTAAGTCTTTTAATGTATGGTAAAATATACACAAATTCCATTCTGTTTTATAGATATAATATGTGTATCTTATAAGTCATGTCTATACTGTTGGATCTTTTGATTTTTATTTTTATTTTTGAATATTGGATATATATATAATGTCTACAAAAACTACGCGGTTGATGCAAATTTTACCTTTTGATGCCGATGCTCGTTTACCACGCCCCCCTTTTTGTGTGTATCGACTATTGCCTATTAGAGTAGAAACAAAAGGCTAGTGACCGAGTACGCGAATAAGACACCGTGATTGACTATATGGCTATTGGAGTCAACATAAAACGACCGTAAATAATAATGTTTACATTGAAATAAGTTGTGTTGATGCCTATACTTGTTTATCTCCCCCTTGTATTGCTATTGGAGCCAATACAGAAGGGCCGTGAGCGAGTACGCGGATAAAACACCGTGAACGACTATATTAATATAAAAGGGCCTTCTTGTATTTCTCTCCCATACTTTAATGGCCATGATATAAGAGAAAAGAAAATAAAGGCGAAATGCCGCCAAATTTTCACACAAACAATTAAAACTCAAATAATCATTAACAAAGGACAATAAAATGAAAGAAAAAAATATATACATGATGAATAACAAGAATAATAACAATGGTAACAAATAATGAGCACATAAAGGGAATTTGGGATCAAGACGTGGACCAAAACGGAAATTTAGGCCAACAGTGCTTGCTCACCGCCGACATGCACCCGCTCACAGTCTGTGTGCGTCCTCTCTCAGCTGATGAGTGTCCGCTTTTAGACAAACAACGCCCACTCCCAACCGACGAGTGCCCGCTTCCAGATAAACAACACCCGCTCCCAACCGATGAACACCTGCTCTCAATCATGTGTGTAATGGGAGGATGTGCTCACGTGAAAATAAGCTCAGACATACTCAAGCGGTCATTTAAAAATCAACCATGTAAGAAAGATACCTATATTGGTACACTGTTTATTAATATGAAATAATGTACGATCTTAGACGATCATACACGGATTTTTCGAAACAAACAATGTATGATTATGTTAAATCTCCAAACACGGACTTGTATTAAATAACCGTGCATGCTTTATTCGCGCTCTCTCAACCCAAACAGGCCAAACCCCCTCGCTATGCGTTCATGCCTTTCCTATTCCCGTCATCAACCCAATTTAAGTTCTAGCTCTTCAGTGTCATTTTCTCATTGGGTCCATGTATATCTTCATTTTCACTCTTATCTTTCTCATATCTCATTCAATCCTCTCACTGTGATAAGGAGATATATCTCCCTTTGACTCTGAGTCTCCAAGATTTAGGCGATATCGGTGGTGCCCAAAGTCATCGGAAGAATAATCTCGACGATATATGTGTTTTGTTTGATTGTTTTACACCCATACAGAAAGGGAATGACACATCATATATCATGAATTGATCGGCGTGGAGGAAATAGTTGAGCTTTGCCCTTCATATTCAGCTTTTGTGGTTCTTTAGCCCATTTGTAAAAATAAAGGAGCCAAAGAGCCACAAAGACCAACTATGAAAAGGGTTTAAATCAATATTTAGTTGTTTAAATTTGCGAACTATCATTCTTTTGTTTTTGCCTATCAATTCAATAAGTAGCAAATATCTTTTCTGACAATACATTTTTGTTGTTTGTTAAATCCATGTACATATATGTTATTTAATTAATTGTGTTCTATGTAAATCTCTACATATGTTATTTGATTCATTTATGATAAAAAGATAAACATGAATTCACAAATAAATATTGTCACTCATAAAATTATCTCACTAGTGAATTGATAACGGGGCGGGTCAGTCCGGTCCGGTCCAAACCCGCTCACAGCCTGCGTGTGTCCACTCTCAGCTGATGAGTGTCCACTTTTAGACAAACAACGCTTGCTCCCAACCAACGAGCGCCCGCTTCCAGATAAACAACACCCGCTCCCAACCGATGAACACCTATACTCTCAATCAGTGTGTAATGGGAGGATGTGCTCACGCGAAAATAAGCTCAGACATACTCAAGCGGTCATTTAAAATCAACCGTGTAAGAAAAATACCTATATTGGTACACCGTTTATTAATATGAAATAGTGTACGATCTTAGACGATCATACACGGATTTTTCGAAACAAACAATGTATGATTATGTTAAATCTCCAAACACAGACTTGTATAAATAACCGTGTATGCTTCATTCGCGCTATCTCAACCCAAACAGGCCAAACCCCCTCGCTATGCGTTCATGCCTTTTCCTATTCCCGTCATCAACCCAATTTAAGTTCTGGCTCTTCAGTATCATTTTCTCATTGAGTCCATGTATATCTTCATTTTCACTCTTATCCTTCTCATTTCTCATTCAAACCTCTCATTGTGATAAGGAGATTTATCTCCCTTTGACTCTGAGTCACCAAAATATTTAGGCGATATCGATGGTGCCCAAAGTCATCGGAAGAATAATCTCGACGATATATGTGTTTTGTTTGATTGTTTTATATCCATATAGAGAGGGAATGACACATCATATATCATGAATTGATCGGCGTGGAGGAAATAGTTGAGCTTTGCCCTTCATATTCAGCTTTTGTGGTTCTTTAGCCCATTTGTAAAAATAAAGGAGCCAAAGAGCCACAAAGGCCAACTATGAAAAGGGTTTAAATCAATATTTAGTTGTTTAAATTTGCAAAAGACTGTCATTCTTTTGTTTTTTGCCCATTAATTCAATAAGTAGCAAATATCTTTTCTGACAATTAATACATTTTTATTGTTTGTTAAATCCATATGCATATATGTTATTTGATTAATTGTGTTCTATGTAAATCTCTACATATGTTATTTGATTCATTTATGATTCTTTTATGATTAAAAAAATAAACACGAATTCACAAATAAATATTGTCACTCATAAAATTATCTCACAACATGGAAATAAAAAATTTCATGAATTCATAGATAAACAACGTTCAAACAAAAAATTGTCAAGTAAAAAAAAATGTTGCTTCTCATCATTTAATCAAGAAAAGACAACACTTGTGATTCATATTCACACAAGTAAGAGAAACGTCAATGTCTCACTCTCGGCAATACACAACCATAATATTAATTGTTTTAATAACAATAATAAGGAAAGAAAAATAAAATATAATTTCTAATGCTTAGGTCTGATCTCAATTCCTTCCACGATTATCTCACATTTCAAATATGACCTACGATGTATTTGCAACTTCATCTCCACCTCTCCATCTTCTTCTTTATTAATGTAAAACGCTCCCATCTCCACCTCTATGAACTTATCATTTATTTCCTTAGCTATTATCTTTTCATTGCCGTAGAATGGTTCAAGGTAAACCATGTTTTTGTTGACATGTCTACCGATAGTCACTGATGTTGGTTGCCTCATTCTGCCAATCCCATAGGATATATCTCCATATGTTTCAGTCAATATGTAAATTAGGTATGCACCATATCTTGTTTTAGAAGAGAGTGCTTTTACTGTCAATTTTACCTATGATGTCCAATCGACTTGGCAATATTATTCGTATTACCATCTCAGCTAACCTAGTTATGCATTAGATCGGTTAATTACATGTGTAAACAAAGTTAAATATTCAAAATTAATTTAATTAAGTAAAAAATTAGTAAGAAAATTTGCAAAATGATCTATTTAAAATATACAAAACTATATATATATATATATATATATATATATATATATATATATATATATATATATATTCTATTTTATCTTGTTCGCAAAAAAATTTATATAAGGTACTTTCTTATTTTCCAATATTTAATCAGGTCACAATTTCTAAACTTTGTACTAGCAGAAGTTTCATAATAATATGTTCTTCTGTTCTTCCTAACTATCGATTTAAATTATTTTTATGAGATATTTACAAACAACACAAGTGTTTAATTAGCCCATTGCTTCAAGCGATGCATCAAAACCGTTGAAACCGATCTACTTCACGAGTAATGAGTTTACATGTCAAATTTAAACATTTTCAAATTAATATAATATAAAGTCAAACGGTCAAAAAAGAATGAAAAATGAACACATTAAAATTAACTTATAAACCATCTTTTTTAGACCGCTTGACTTTATACTAAATTAGTTCGAAAATTTATAAATTTGACATGTAAATGCATCATTCGTAAGGTACATCGGTTTCAACAGTTTGGATGCATCGTTTGAAGCCAATTCAATAGATTTTTGAATTAATTAAGCTCACAAAGAAACTTAGTAAGCTTAAGAACACCCTAGTTCTACTCGATTTATGACATATTTACAAACAATACAAGTGTTTAGCCCATTGTAAAAATATATGTACTAAAAATAACAGTGAATAATTTTTAGAGTGACAAGTGACAAATGCGGACTTGGTCTGATTACTTCACATTTAATAACGTGATGTATACAGAATCGGACATAAAGCAACCTTTGTCATTAAACTAAAATTTTGTTCTTTACTGAATAAAGAATGTATTCCTAATTTACATTTCCGCTCTAATAATGAGCTGTAGACACACACTTCTATATTAAAATTGACATTGACAACACCAATGTAACTAAAAATACTTAAAAATACTTAGAGGTACTACTTTTACCCGATTACTCGGATCTGATTCGGAATCGAACCGGATCCGGTTAATTTGGATAGGGTATGGTTTAAAAAATATAACCGGTTAAATTATGGTTACGTTTACAAAAATTAATAATTTAATATCCAATCCAGATCCGAACCTGAACCGATATTGTAATGGATAGGATATTAATTTGATTTAGTTATCCGACCCGACCCGTTACCCATATAAATACCCGATAAAACATATATTAATAACTATGAAAATACAATTTTGCATATAATCAAATGAACAAATGTCACGCCAGTAATCACATTTTGCATATTAATTTTTTGAATAAAATTTATTGCTCTAAATATATCCTTCAATATTTACCTTGTATATCCTCCGCATAATCATGGAAATTTATTGCTCTCATTGATATGTCCTTTGCAATCAATCTCATTGAAATCAAATATCTGCCATATATCCTTTTTTTATCTCTTTGTCTACCATATATATGTCTTTCTACACAAATTATTGAAATTTAATTCTCTATACATTGATTGAAACAAATTAGTATTAATATTCTATTCATGGATTTTTTGAACCCTAGAAAAGGAAATCACCATCTCCCATATGTATTATTTTGAGAAAATGTATATTAATTTTGAGCAATGAAACTCATTTTTTTTATTTTCTTACAGGTCCGTTCAAATGAAAATAATTTTGATGTTAATAAGTATTGGAAGAGCAATGAACAGAAGTACCCAATCATCTCTTATATTGTGAGAGACTTGCTAGTTGTTCCAATCACAACAGTAGCTTCAGAATCCGCTTTTAGAACAAGTAACAGAGTAATTGACGACAAACAAGCAAGTTTGGAAGTATCAACAATTGAAGCTCTCATTTTTTACAGCGATTGGCAAAATTGTAATTGGAATGATGTACTTGCAAATGTTGAATCAATAGGATAGTGTTTTTTAATTTACATAGATAACTAATTAATTTAGGGTGTTTATTTTAATTTTGCTATGTAGCATGATATATTGTATTATTTATGAATGCGAACAATATTATAATTTATATTTTGCACCAGCTTTTAATTTATATTATAATGATTTATTATGTGAGATGTTTAAGAAATTATAATTATATTTAAATGTAAATTATTTCTCAAATGCTTGAGAGTTGTGACATATACCCGCTCCGGATCCGGAACGGCCCAGTATCCGGAGCGAACCCGATAATCCACAAACAAATTATAGGTATCTATATATCTACCCGAAACTGAAAGATTGAACCCGAAATATCGACGGGTAAATAGGTATCCGGATCCGGACCCAATCCGATTTGAAACAAATAAGTATTTGGATCGAAATTCGGACCCGAACACTTTTAAAATATGAGTCCAAATATAACAGTATCCAGACCCGACCCAATCCAATAGCACCTCTAAAAATACTAAAGAAGTCAAAAATCATTCTTTCTTCTTGACAGAAAAGAAGAAAACTATACCTAGATTCAGGGGGAGAAACTTGCTCCCAATAGAAAAGAGATCCATCTGGATAAGGTATTCCTCCTGATATCATATAGCATTTCGCTCCACTGGATTTCTCTAGTCGAAAGCTCTACGAACAAATTAAGGAATTGGTCATCTTCATTAGAAACTACATATACAACAAATGTATTAATTTCATCGTGAGCGGGCTTAAGAAAGAGAAAGAGAAAAGTACTGTTGTGCCCCCGTCGATGAGCACATAGCTTTCAGAGAGCTTGAAGAAGAGATCTTTCAAAGAGGTGAACATGACTGGATTAACAGCCCGAGATAGAATGACAGCATAATCTGACGGAAGAAAAGCTTGCCATATGGCATCGACGTCCACGACTGATCGGAAGCAGATGGAGGCGAGGGAGAAGTTGTAAACATCACGCGGAGAGGTGAGAGAAATCACATGACAAAGACAATCATCAGGAAGAGAATAAATAGGAGAGTCCATCTTTGTTTAGTAGGATTAGGATGAAAATTACAACTAGTTTGGTGAAGTTCTATAAAAGAATATTTGTTCTCTTATTTATAATCTCTTTGTTTTATTCTGGCAGTTGAAAATATGCATGGATGCATAGTGTTAATGACAAAAATAACCACACTTATATTAGTAATTAGTAATAACCTCATGAAAATAGCCCAACTAAGAGACTTCCCTAGCTAGCGCAGTATAATTATTAGTGTCACTATATTTAATTAATTAAATAAAGAAGAGTTGTTTTTAGAAAAAGAAAAATAGCAAATAAGGATGACAAAGCAAAATATTTGTAAATCTTAATATTTTTCTAATTAAGTCATTTAAATAATAGAAAAATAAAAAAATTGTAAACACGTTGCACTCCTACAGAAAACATATTTATCGATCATCGCCTCTTTATTATCGGTTGGCCTAAGGCATCGATAGTTTGTAATTAGGGGAAACGTTATAACTACTTGAAACTTTTTACCTATTGTTCGGGTTTAAGAAGCCGATGGCGTTGATGGACCCCTCTTTATTTGCATTAATTTTATCCTACAGGTGGTTTTGAATATCTCTGTGATATCGGTCGGGAAGAGAATGAATACTGAGAGAAATAAAATAAAGAAGAGCTGTTTTAATTAATGTCACAAAATTTAATTAATAAAATAAAGAAGAGCTGTTTTTAGAAAAATAAAATAATTACAAATAAGGATCACGAAACAAAATAATTTAAAAATCTTAATATTTTTCATATTAAATCCTTTAAATAATAGGAAAATAAAAAAATTGTAAACACGTTATTGCCTTTACAGATTTATAATGCAGAAACTTTCATGGAATTTAATTATCATCAATTATTACAAGATTTAAGTTGTTTATGAGGGACAAATATAAATCAAGTTTCATCATTTATCATCAATTATACTACAAAACATATATCGATTAGTTGTTTTTTTCTCATAAATCCTTGGTTTCAGCACTTAATTGTTTGTCCTAGTTGAATTCAATCTTCTTTTATATTTCTAATGCACTACTCTTTTCTGATGATTGCAGAGAAGAACAAATGGCGGCACTTGAAGCTCATTGCTTTCTCAATTTAGCCTCTTTCATAAACATCTTCAATCAATATCAAAGATTTAGTTTGAAAGGTATCATAAATAGAGAACCAAATCCTTATACCATTTTCAAAATTTAATTAAAGCATATTCATAATATCAACATGTTTAATAGTTTATTATTTAGGGAGAATTTCATGTATTCTCCTCACAAACTTTGAAATTACGTATCCCCCCTCTAAACTCATAATATCCATTTTACCAATTATAAAAATATGTAGCAATATTTCAGAAAAGCTCGACATTTAATTAATCAAATAATCAATATGCAAATAATGCAAGACATTTGATAATAACCAGATGCTTGAATCAACTTTTTGGCTACTGAATCTATCTTACATACATGCTCTTTTCTTCCTTGCCACAGAGAACAAATTTATATCGGTTAGGTCGAATAATCGGTCTCCTCAGTCGACTTCTACGCGAACCATTCGATCCTAGTGAACTTCTGTTTTACATAATTGATGTGTACTGTCATCACCTCGGGGAAACGAGTGTGAACATCCCCAATTCAACAGGACCTGGAAATCCTATGCAAGAATGCATCACCGATCAACGTACTTTACGCCTTGAACATGAATTCAAAAGGAGCTTCAACATAGGACCAAAGCCGAAAACATCCCCAAATTCAAGGTATTATGTACCATTGATAAGCCTCGACGTCAGGCAATGCCACGGAAGATCTGAAGTCTTATGTATTTAATTGTTCATATTAGTTGCTCAGAGAAGAGAAACATTCAGTACTAGTTCTCGTTTATTTATACATCATAATTCAAGAAGTGTACTAGTTGCTCAGAGAAGAGAAACATTCATTACTAGCTCAGTTTTTTGTAACATTTACCTGTACCAGTTCTGTTTTTAATTTTCTAGTTTTTTTTATAAATAAATAATATTTTGGGTGAACAAAGTAGTGTTAATGGTGTCCTTTGATTTCTATGATTATTTTAATTTTTATCTAAAACAACAATTAATTAATAATGAAGTTTGAATTGTTCATGATGTGTGGTGTATTCCTTTGCTTTATTGACCAATCTCCTTTACTGTCATACCATTCCCCTGTCTCAGGTTAATTAATTATTAGTACCAATATAATCAAGCATCTGGAATTTATATTTCAAATGTATAGTGCATATGACAAAAGAATATTGCAGTGGGATGGACCAATTCTTTGAGTTCTTATTTATATCACCGAGTTGCTTCTCGACAAGACGACAAACCAAGCTGTAAGCCTAGCTTCAACTGATCAGCTTGAAATTTTGTTAAGGTACTCATGAAGAGACTGCCAGATGATTTCTGGCTCCAAATATTCAAACTCGGAATAGACAACCGCATATTGGAACAAACCGACATCTGTTCTCTTGCAATAACATGCCACCATTTCGATCAGATAACGCAGGAACCTGATTTGTGGGCTTCACTTCTTGCTCAGAATTTCCTCTCCAGCGTTTTATCTGACCAGCACGCTTCAAAAGCCCTTTTCAGGACTGAGCATAAGTAAGCGCACTCTGGTAAATCCTTTTGTGGTTCTTAAGTTATGCATCGTAAGATTTAATAGTGTTCCGAAATGGATTAGTATGGCCATGCATGATTCTGTTAGGGAGCACACATATTTTGACAAAGAACCTTCTGAAATTCAAGCTATCACCAGCAGGCTCGCAAGATACTTACCAATGAGCAAAAGTGATCCCGGCAAATTTCAAGCACAAATTCAAATTTGTCCTAATCAAAAGGGGATGCTCGGTCGGCTGGGAATGTGCCATGTGTACCACAAATGAGTTTGAAACACGAGACCACCTGTTTTGGAATTGCAATTTTGCTAGGGGATTTTGGATGGGACTCTTTGCGACACTTAATCTGCGACCACCTACACACACCGACTTGGCTCCAGAGGGGTGGTGGAACCATAGAGTCACTCTATCGGCGGATCAGAGAAGAGGATGGGATGGGGCTTGCGCGGCTGGCTTATGGACTCTATGGAAGGAGAGAAATCGGAGGATATTCTCCCAAGACCGAAAACAAGCGCATCGTTTAATAAATGAAGCTGCAGAGGAATCTCTCTCTTGGGCTGCTCACTGTTAGGAGGAGGAAATGCAGGGGCAGAATGGGCACAGAAGACCATGCGCGCTCCTTCACAGTGTTAATTAGTGGCCTTTTTAATAGCTGAATGCGTGTAATTTAAAACTGAACTCCAGTGCGGAGATGTAAATATTTTTTATTATTAATATATTGACGGCCGGCTACTGGCCAGCTGTCCTTCAAAAAAAAAAAAAATTCAAATTTGTAAATTGTGAATTATTTATAATTAAGAAAAATGGCTTCACACTTGCAAGTAACATGGTGTGCATCCCTTTATGAGAAAGTCAAGGATGAAATTATCCCCAACGACAAGAAGCACACATAGCTTTAATAACAAAATATCTGTGGTTGCATTTACTTTCAGGAAAAAATAATAACCACATCTCGGCCCGGCCCATAGTTTCAAAGTCAAGATTGGGCCCGGCCCATAGTTCACCATTTCAACAGTCCCAGTTTTTTATTTCTTATTCCTTGAATTTGTATAAAGAAGAATAGAAGATGGCTTCTCAGTTCTCAACATCTCAACCCAAAAAAAAAAAAAATTGAATGTCAACGCAAACAAACTTTTTAAAATAAAAAGCAACAAAACAAATTGTCCAGATTCATTTATCTTCTTCTCGAAGGAAGCAACTTGGGAGATCAAAAATGGAGTCCCTACCAGACGATGTTTGGCACAAGATCTTGCAAATTGGCATTCAAGAGGAACGATTGGAACACACCGACCTCTGCTCCCTTGCAATTGTAAACAGCCACTTTGATCAGTTGACGCAGGACCCTGCCTTGTGGGCCACCCTCATTTCTCGTGATTTCCCCTCATTCTTCTCTTTTTTTCAAGTTCCTTCAAAAGCCCTCTATAGGAGAGAGCATAAGTAAGTTCATTCATTCTCTCATTGCAAGTTCATTGTAAGATAATCAAACTTGTGTGGCAAGTAGGGGTGCAAACGGATCGGATACGGATCTGATATTAAACGTATACAAATACGGATCGGATATTAATGGATACAAAATATGTATATAATTTACAAAATTAATTACTAACTTAAAATGATATTGCAGTTACAGTAATAGCACAGAGATAGAATCCAATATACAAAAATGCAATTATGCCATCTTTGTTTTCTTTTTTGAAATGGATAAATTGGCTTTCAATAAATCTGTGAGACATGGTGTCAAACTTCATTGTTTGATAAAATGTTACTATTATGCAATTTTGTCTTTCTGACATAATCTAATTATCAACTTGGATAAATTTGCAACTTTTACCCTTTATATTTCTTTTGTTGTACACAAGTCCCTAGAACAACCAATATAGCATACCAGTAAGCACCCCCTAATATTGGTACCAGTATTGGAGAGACTTACAGAAATTCAAATACTTGTTTTACATAGTAACACAAAAATAATCAACAGGGAAATAAATAGCTATGCATCTGTATAGCAAGAATTTGAGCTCGGTAAAACCAAAAATCAATTCAGACTAGGGGTCCTAAGCTTAGCCCACAAGAAATCAAAGGGAAAAGAAGAGAAATTTCAATCAATGAACTTGCTCAACCCTGATTTACAGAAAAATTAACCTGCTTACATAGTCCTTTACAAATAACAAACCTAAAATGAGAGAGAAAAATCAGAATCAAGGAAGAAGGGGAAGATAACACAAGCTCTGTTGAGAGAGAAAGAGCAACCCAGTCAGCGACTAAATCGCAACCCAACCAATGATTCAGTTTGCAACAAAGAAAAAACCTAGCAAACCGAAGAAGAAGAAAAGGAACAAAGGAAGAATCGGGGAAAGAAAAAGGAGAGAGAAGAAGGCCAGTGAGAGAATTTCTCCAAGCAATTCGACTGACGATTAATCTATTCGGTGGAAATTTGATGAAGCTTTACGAGAGAAGAGGTTTGAAACAGCGAGAATTGGGATCGAGAGAAGAAGTCGAAAGGGTGGCATACCGGGTGCTAAACTCCTAACAGATATCCGTTTTAATTAAACTTATGGTATCCGAATCCGTATCCGCTTCCGAAATAGAAACCGTATCCGCATCCGCATCCGTATAAATCATATCCTTATCCGTATCCATAAACTATCCTTATCCGAATATCCGAATCCGCAATAATTTGGATACGGATCTGGATCCAGACGGATAATATCCGATCCGTTTGCACCCCTAGTGGCAAGTGTATAAAAAGTCTGATAATTCAGAAAACTTATTTTGCTGACAGGAGGGGATCCTTAGAGTGAGCTCACCTATGTTGCTGACAGGAGGGGATCCTTATTCACTATTGTAGAAAATTCAGAACCATTAAAAAAAAAAAGAGCAAAACAGATTCTAATCTGAAGCTCTCAATCACACAATTTGTGATATCTTATTGCCTTCACTTTGAATAAGGGAGATATCTTATAGTTATATTGTTACTTGCAACTAATTCTTCTTACAACATTCAGGGCAAAAAGAGAAGATGAGCGTCTTCTGAACATAATATGGAACAATGACCCATGGTATGATGAATTTTGGCCCTTTCAACCAATCGACTACACTCCAATCCAATTTTCTCACTTGGAAATCCTAGTCAACTCCGGACCCCAATTGAATTTATCTGATGATGAACGTTTGAGCATTTTAAGTTTCCGTGAAGAACGTGATCAAGTACTGCCTCAAGCCAATCAACCCAGTTTAAGAGAAGCACGCAATCGCTACTATGAAAGCAAGCTGAGTAAGCGTTTTGATAAGTCATCAAGGACAAAGGTCATTCCGAACTCTAAATCATACATACCGATGAATAGACCACCACGCAGGTCTATGCCAAGGAAAATTTGAAGAACTGAATCTTGTACTGCTTGTTCTTCTTTAATGATCTACTGTATATTGCAATAATATTTGGGTATAAATCTTTGTTTGATGAGTAAATAAAGAAAATAAATCATACATACCGATGAATAGACCACCACGCAGGTCTATGCCAAGGAAAATTTGAAGAACTGAATCTTGTTCTGCTTGTTCTTCTTTAATGATCTACTGTATATTGCAATAATATTTGTTTATAAATCTTTGTTTGATGAGTAAATAAAGAAAATAAATCGTCATTGATGTGAATACCGATTACTTTGGTTCTGAACTTTTTATAATACCGGTTACAAATTTTCATTTTGCAAGTCTCGATAAGATTTCTGAATTTCTCTGTGTAAGGAAACAATTTTAATTTTGTAATTTTTTATTTTGAATCTTTACATCAATTCTGAAATCAGTATTTTTGTACATAACATATATGATAATAACCATGCATGTAAAGAATGATCAGATGTGAATTTTTTTTAGCAGTCTAAATTTGCAAACTTTGGTACATAATAAAACCAACTCTCAAATTTTATAAAATTCAGTAATAGGCTAGATAAAAATGTTCCATCACACGCAGATAAATTTATTTTTAATTTCGGAATTTTCTACCTTGATCTTGTTCAAAACAATAAACTTATTTGTGCAATGTCCATGCTCAATATGAGCATGTGTTATATGTGAAGGTACATAAAGATGATATTGATTTGTGGCCTTATATTTTGATGATTTAATTTTTTTTGGAAAATAATAGAGAAATGATTGAAAAGTTTAAGTTGGAAAAATGACAATGGAGTTTGAAATGACCGATTTGGGTCATGATGTCATATTTTCTCGGGTTACAAGTGAAGCAAGATGAATCTTGGAATGTTTGTGTTTCAAGAGACATATGCCAAGGAAATTTTGTGCAATCCCGTTAGCACTCCGGTTGAGAGTGGTACAAAATTATCCCAATATGATGAAGGCAAAGGCGGTTGACGCAACTTTATATAGAAGTTTAGTTGGAAGCTTGTGTTACCTCACATGCATAAGGCCGGATATATATAGCATATGGAGTCGGCTTGGTGAGCCGATATATGAAGGAGCTCGAAAATGACACATTGCAAAGCCATTAAACGAATTCTTCGTTACATTAGAGGTACATTATCTCATGGTTTATTCTACCATTATACTAATGAGTTTGATCTTGTTGAATATTCCGATAGTGATTGGAGTTGAGATGTAAATGATAGAAAGAGCACATCGGATTTTGTATTTTCATGGGAAACACGGTATTTACATGGCTCTCGAAGAAACAACCGATTGTTACTTTATCAACATGTGAAGTGTAATATGTTGCTGCATCATCATGCGTATGTCATGCTATATGGCTACGTAAGTGTAATTATTGAAGGAGATGAATTTTGATCAAGAGAAGCCAACCAAAATTCGAGTGGATAACAAGTCGACGATTGAACAAGCAAAGAACCCAATGCATCATGAAAGAAGCAAGAACATTGATGTGCGTTTTCACTTCATACGAGAACATGTGAAGAACGGTGACATGGCGATGACTCATGTGAAGAGTCGTGATCAAGTGGCGGATAATTTTACAAAACTGTTGCCGGCTGAACTTTTCAATAAATTCAAGAAAATGCTCGGGATGCAAGAAAGAAAAATAATTAAGTTTAAAGGGGATTTTCAAAATAATAAACTTAATGTAAGAACTCTCTAGAAGTCTCATGAATATATTAGTTAATGTTGAAATTATCTAGAAGTCATGTTGTAGTCGTCTATGTTGTCTTGGAAAGTTGGAAAAACATACTTATGAAATAGATAGGGTTAAATGTCATTTAGTGATTGTAGAGTGTGTAGAAAATTCTTATGGATCTATATAATATTTAAGGACTTTTTATAATGTAAGAGTAAAAGAATATTGATAATAGCAGATAAATTTATGTGTTCTCTCTTTCACTATTAAATTATACTAAGTTTGCCTCAAATATTAAATTGATCCTATCGTTCGACAAATTCTTACCTCTATGAGATGTTTGGCAGGTTTTAGTTGGCGTCAGTGGTGTGGCCAAAATTTGAATCTAGAGGTGGGCAAAATATTAACAGTAAAAAAAAAAAAATATGGTTACTGATAAAAATTAAGGGTTACCAATTCACTGATTGTGTGAGCTGGAGCCCTGAGCCACCTGTCGCCTCCTGTTCCACCGACCACCGCTCTACCCACCTCTTATTTGCGTCGTCATCGCTGACCCTTTTTTTTCCCCCCCTTTTATGCTCCTGTTTTGTTATTTTTACTGCTATTTCTGTGATTATTTCACAAGCACTCACAGCGAAGAGGAAAAGAGGAGTTAGAAAAGGAAAAAAATAAATTAATCCATGACAACCTGTAGTGAAGAGGTGAACTGCCAAAGGTGAGTTAGTGGGCGACGAAAGAAAATATGAGTTGTGTGGGAAATCGGACTTCACAGGATAGGGCAAAACTTTTTTCAGAATTGAGCAACAACTTAATAAATATTGGCTGAAATTATTTTTTAAAATTCAGGATAGAGCAGCTGTCTAACCCTGAACCAGTCTAGCTTTGCCTTTGGTTGGTGTCATTCTTGTGTGTTGATCAACATGTATGTTGAAGCTATAAATAACTAAACATCTATAGTTATAGTTAATTTCAGCAATATATAGTTCTTCATATGTGATAAAAATAAGATAAACATTCTGACCCGCGCATATGTGAGGAATTTTACAAATCTAAAATTAGTTACATGCATCTTGTACTTAATTTTCTCTTTCAAATGAGATCCATGATAAAGTATTTTTGGATTATATTTGTTTCTTTGTGTTTTTCATCTTGATATATTATGTATAAAAAAATAATATGCTAAGTATAAAGACTTGATCTCCACTTTGAACCTTTTAAAACTTGCACTTTAAATATTTAAAAGACTTAATATGTATGTATAAAAACTTGACATATTAGGTATAAATACTTGATATGCTAAGTATAAATTCTTACTATTTAAAGTTTAAAATCAATGATTTTTATAATATTTTACACTAAGTAGTCATACTTTTGATACATAGTATTTATGAAAGATTCCAATTCAAATTAAAAACTAACTAGCGTCAGCTCATAGTTTTCATAAAAAGTTAATATGTCTAATATTTACAAAGACTTGATATTTCATATCAAAGAAATAATACATCTCCACAAATTTTCAGTGGTAGAGAAGATAACATTAGAAAAATTGTCAGATACATATCTCGGCCCGGCTCATAATTTTGATTTCAAGTTTGAAGCCCAATATTGAATTGGTTCCCATATTACCATATATAATATGGCAAGGCGCATGAAATCTTCATAAATTTAATGCAGTGTAATTTTTATCTTTCCAATTTTGGTTTTGCATTGGCAAATTTAAGGTAAAAAAAATATCGTATCCTATCTATTTCAAGGGTAAGTTTGGGCAAAATCTTTCTTTGCTATTATTTTGTTCTTAATATGCTAAAACAACAACAGAGACATTAAATTAAGAAATATTGTCCAAATATAATAGAACTTACAAGGAAGTGCCAGGAGGCAGTATATCCTTGTAATTTCTCTTATATATATATATATATATATATATATATATATATATATATATATATATATATATCTCAACCTTCCATTTCTTCCCTACCTCCGTGCATGCTTTGCTTGTGCAAACAAATCTCTCTCAGAGCTAACCATGTCAAGTCTCCCAGATGATGTGTTGCTTCGAGTTCTTGAAATGGGAAACAAGACGCGCCGATTGGATCATAGAGATCTCTGCAATCTTGCCATGGTGAATTCCCAATTTAATGAACTGTCAAACGATTCTAGTTTATGGGCCACCCTTCTTTCTCGTGATTTCCCTTCATCACATTATCCATCTTCTGAACCCCCTTCAAAATCATTATATCGCAAGAAGTTCGAGTAAGTTCGTATCTTTTAGTCTTATTTAATTTTTTAATTTTTTTCTCATAAATCCTTGGTTTCAGCAGTTAATTGTTTATGATAGACTTAATAAAACATAACGTGTTTTTACAATTAGAATACGTAATTCAGAATCCGTAAATCCAAAATGAAATAGCAAAGGAATTTAAATCTTACAGTTCTGAATTGAAGACATCTTTAGGCGGAAGCGTTAGTACTGATCTTCAATAGTTTTCCTTAGATCTGATGATGGAGACCTTTAGCGTTTTCTTTACTTTCTCTTTCAAAATGGATGAAATTTTTCAGAAATAATATCCCTCAAAATCAGTGGAGAGACGTTTTTAGAAAAAGATCCCTTAAAATAAATGGGCAGAAAAATGTTTTTGGAATAATTTCCGTCCAAATAGAGAAGATGACTTTTTATATTATCTGAGGCAACCTTTGGAACCAATACATTTATATAGCAATCCGAATTTTTCCATCAAAAATTCAGATGCATTTTCGTTAATTTCTTTAAATAAAATTGATGTACAGTAGTAACATAGGCCACATAATAAAATAAAACTAACAGTTTATCCTAGTTGAATTCAATCTTCTTTTATATTTATAATGCACTACTCTTTTCTGATGTACGTGAGCAGAGAAGAAAAAATGGCGGCCCCTGAAGCACGAAAATATGTGAGTTATTGTTAATAATTTTTTTTTTTTTTTTTTTCTAGTTGCTACCCTCCTCACCAGTTCGGTGTTTTCCTCAATAAAGCCTCTTTCGTAAACATCTGCAATCAAAATCATAGATCTAGTTTGAAAGCTGGAATAAATAGAGAACTGAGCATTATTCTAACATACATGACCCATGGTTAAAAACTCATTTCAAATTTAATTAATGCATTCAAATTATTAACATGCTTAATAGTTTATTTTTACTGAATAAGGTTAATATATATGCCTCATTGTTTTTGTGTTCCGATAATGTCTCACGTCGTTGTCTCTATTTTCAAAATACAAACAGTTGATCCGAATTGCTCAATATGATCTCCATATTTTAATGTTCTTGGAGACCAAACTTTTATATTTTTTGAAAAAAAAAATTACTAATTTTTAAGATAGGTACAAAATCACTTTCTTTTTTATGGTTCAAAATCTTCTAAAAATCAGTTATCTTGTACCTGTCTAAAAGTTGGAAAATAAAATAAAATATATATATAATTTGATCTTCAAACATATTTTAATATGGAGATCATGTTGAGTTGTTCAGATCAACTATATGAATTTTGAAAATGAAAATAAGGATGTGACACTGAACCAATAAAACATTTTAAAAGAATTTTCTTTTTTTATACAAAGGTCAGCACAGAGACAAATTGCCCCAACTCAGGGGCAATCTACTTTCCATCTTTCTTAAATCCAGGATATGTTAATTAACTCAATAATTAATATGCATTACATTTGATAGTAACCAGATGCCTTAATCAACTTTTTGGCTACTGAATCTATCTTACAATACATGCTCTGTTCTTCCTTGCTACAGAGAACTGAGGGCAACGGATTAGGCCGAAAGATCTGTCGTATCCCCCGAGTACCTGATCTACCCGCAAGATTTCATCACCCCGGGGCAAGTAGAGTGAGATACACTATTAAGATGAAACCTCCGCATGATTGCATCACCGATCAGCGTACTTTACGCCTTGAACATGAATTCAGAAGGAGCTGCAACATAGGACCAAAGCCTAAAGCCATCCCCAATTCAAGGTATTATGTACCATTGAATAAGCCTCGACGTCAGGCAATGCCACGGAAGATCTGAAGTTCTCTGCTTAAGTGGGTACTCTGTTTAAGTGGATACTTTTTCAACTCTTTATTGTCTATTGTTCTCTGCTGGATACTCTGTTTAAGTGGGCAGTATGATGTGTGAGAGAGCAGATTAGTTGCTCAGAAGAGATACATTCAGTAAGTGTTCTATCTCAGTTGAATTTGAACACCTGTTTTCCATATGTCAATTAATGGACTTCATTTTTTTTTTCTTAATGTTTGCTGAGCACTGTGAATTGTATCCAATGGTTAAAACAAACAATTTGAATTTGAATTTAATCTACAGTTGATGGGTTAAAATTTTGAAAATCGCTGATCCACTGTGAACAGTAAAAAACAGTAAAATTTTCTGGACCACCGGATCAGCGATTTTCAAAGTGGCTTAATAAATAGTAAAAAAATTCCCAAAAAATATAAAATTTAGTCTCAAAGCACATTTCAATATTTAAAACATGTTGAACGGTTTGGATCGGTTGTTTGGATTTTCAAAAATGAAAATATGGCCCGAAGTAAACCTCCCCATTTACTTCGCGAAGCACAATAGCCCATCTCTCTCTCTCTCTGTATATATCATGCTTCTAAATAGCTAGCTATAGCTACGCTATAGCTGCGCTATAGCTGTTTTGGACCCTAAAAGCTATGGCGCTATGGGCGATATATAGCTAGCTATCGGTGCTATAGCTAGCTATAGCTAGCTACTTAGTGCAATGGCTTATTTTTTTTAACCGTCCCGCTATACCGCTATAATCGCTATTTAAACCATTGGTATATATATATATATATATTATCTCTTCTCTTATATATATTTATTGGTTGTATGCAATCTTCTAATACTTTGTTTAACATAATTTGCAAAACATACATTAGTTAAATTTAACCATTTACGTGATTGAGTGAGTTTATAAGTCCAAGACCTTAATTGCAATATTTACTATATGAAGAACTAAAGATAGTTTCAAGATCTTAATTGCAAGATTGATATGAAGAGAACCAAGGTTAATGAAGATCTTAATTGCAAGACTTATTTGAAGAACTGATCGAAGAAATCAACAAAACTTTCTGAAACTATATATTTGTAATAATAAAGTAGTTAAGTAAAGTATATTTGAGAATTGTTGATTTCTGGAGCATCCGTTAGGAACAGACCAAACAGTATGGAACATATTAAATTATAAAATTACAGAGAGTTCTAGTTTGGTTACGTCTAGGACGGATGTCATCCGTTGGAATGCTTATTAAGTTTTGTGGATAAATTGTACTAACTGTCCTGAACGGACATAAACGTTCAGAACGATTAATATTAATTTATTTATTACGGAAACCATAATTTCAATATTCGTACAATTCGTTCTGAACATATCACTTCCGTCAGGACGGATTTGGCAAATTTGGAGCACCCACTATAAAATGAGTTACCCCACTTCAGATTTGATCAAGCTAGTCGCCTCTCATATTAAAAAAATATTTATTGTGCAACTCTTGAAAGATTCCATTGTTGAGTGAGCTTAAGTTTTAATATCCTCTCAACACTCTCAAATCCACTCGACTTATCTTCTTGGAGATATAGTTTAGTGTCTAAGATTTATTCTAGAGTCTTTTCATCATAACTAGTGTAAGGAATTCACTAGCTCGAGCGTTTTCGTCCAAATATATCCATAGCTGTGTGACGATCCTGAGAGACTCTCCAGCTTGTGCTTCTATGCTCACCTTGTACACGAGTTAGGCCATGACTTCCCACTGTTGTTGGACTCACGTGTCACAAATTGTATCATTTCTTTTTGGGTAATAGGAAAGGGGCACCGACGAGATTGCTCTACCCCAGAGAAGTAGGCATTTTACGCCGAACTCTGTTATCATCTTGCGTGTCAAATTTCTCTATCTCTCTAGCTTGAGCTCCTATGCTCACCTTGTACACGCTGATTTGTTGTTTGTTTGACTTGTTAATTTAGAGAATTTAACCGAAAAACATCCAAAAGTCCTTAAGACTCCCTATTCACCCTCCACCTAGGTGTCGTTAAGGACTACAATATTAAGCATGTAGATGTCCAGATCCATCAATGGCTGTGATTAAAAAGTGAAATTTCAGATTGAATATCAACTCACTGATCAAATAGTCTGCCTTGCCTTTGTTTTATTCTATGCATCTTTTCTATGTTTGACTTTTTTCGTGCAGAAGTCTAAATTTATTTGGACACGTACTCGCCGACGCCTCTCCAACACTCTCTATCTCACATAAGCATAATTGTCAGATACTCAATTTATAATTGTTCATGATTTCTTTTCATTTTTTTTAAATTTTATTTAAGAAATTTGTGGATTAATAGGTAATTGGCTAGTCATTTCTTTAGTTCCTTCCGTAATATCAATTAAGAAATATTATTAGTAATTTAATGATCTAATTTAAGTAAACATGATTTTATTTGCACATGATTTATTTCATCAGTTTATTTTCTTTTATGAAAATACGTCATTTGTATGACATTTTCCTTTTGAGAGTATTATCTTGTCTACTTAGACAGAAGACAGAGCTGACTATTTATAGTGGAATTCAAAAGGACAACCAACGGTTCTATACAGATGACAAGATCTACAACATAATAATTTAGTCTATTTTTCTTGCACCTAGTTTCCAGTATTGACCAGGCCCGGTAATTTGAATTTTGAATTTGACTGCCAACCATGCAACGGCTAGACTTGGGTGGTCTTAATCTCAAATCTACTTTAACATACATTTTGACATAAATAAAAATAACGAGACAAAATGGTAAAGTGTGATATTCATAATCTTCATGATCTCGATCTTCTATGATCTTTCATAATCTTCATGATTCAGCATCTCATTAATATCCGACATTCCAAATAGCTCGTGTGAATCTTTCATCATATCATTTTCATCAAATCATTCCTTGTAGCTTGAGGAGATCATGCAACAGATTATCTCGTGCAGCTTGTCACGTTCTGACTTGTCATGATATGCTCGTTGACTTGCTTTGACTTTCGGACGCGACTTGTTATGCCAACTTGTCATTATATGTATTGTTAACTTGCTTTGACCTTCGGTCGTAACGACTAAACCTGCATACATCTCAAACAGAAAAATTGTAAAATTCAATATTTATTTGTTTTGCAAATTAGTCAAATAGCACAGAAAATTGTTTACAACAAGAAAGGAAATTTTTGTTAAATTATTAAATTTCAAAAGTTAATTTTTTTATATTAGAATTCTCATACATCCGACTAATAGTTTTTCAAATCTTTTCAGTCCGTTTCCATGCTTATCTCCAAATTGCATGATGAATTCTATGTCAGCGAAATTCTACATATGTGTCTAAAAAGTGGCACACATTTAAAATAAGAGAATCGGAGCCATAAGTGAAACAGAAATAGCTCATGATGAAAATATAAATAGACATAAATTCACCAAATAGTACGTTGTTAGTAAAATTAGTTCGCCATGAAAACAAAATTAGGTATGAATTCATTATTAAACTTCCGAACAGAAAGTTGTCAATTAAAATAACAACATTTGTCACCATAAAAAAAATCAGACTAACAAGAAAAATAATTCACTAATAAATAAAACTCACCAATTGAAAATAATTCCATATTAACTCAGAAGACACTACTAGAATCTCCGTTTTTACCAAATGCATTTTCAAGTGTGTGAAGGACTCATGGAAATAAATCGACTTATCTGACACCATAAACTATTTCCAAGAGGCAGCCCATGGAAAAAGTTACGCATGGAAATATTTCCTGCTTACCCATGGAAATGTACCATTTTCGCCTTTGGAAAAAGTTTTGCATGACCCGCAACCCGCCAAACAGATCAAAAATAATATTTTATTGAAGGCCCATGGAAATAATCAACCACTTGCGCATGAAAATAAATCTGAATAAACTGGACAAAGTTTTTCCATGGGCTGGCCGTTGGAAATGTTTTGTTCATTCATATTTATTAAAGTATGCCTTGATATAAATGTCAACGTGTCGGATTCTCGACAACACAACCACAACATGTTTTCAAAACAATTAATAATAGTAATACTAAGAACAATACAAAATTATAAAAAAAAAAATTCTAATTCTTAGGCCGGATCTCAATTCCTTCTATTATTATTCCGCTTTTTAATCCTTGCGCACCATCCTCTTCCAATTTCATGTGCACTTCTCCATCTTCATCTTTCTCAATATAAAATTC
Source organism: Carex parvula (assembly GCA_025461045.1). Classification (NCBI taxonomy): domain Eukaryota; kingdom Viridiplantae; phylum Streptophyta; class Magnoliopsida; order Poales; family Cyperaceae; genus Carex; species Carex parvula. The sequence continues at coordinate 868,554 of JAJGRW010001004.1, read as the reverse complement.
TCCGATTTCCACCTCAATCCATCCGTCATCTCTTTCCTTAGCTGATATTGCTTCCTTGTTATCGAACTCTGGATCCTCATATGCGATCTTCCATTCACTGAATATTTTTCTCACATATTTGTCATAATTCGGCTCGAGATACACTGTTCTTTTAGTAATATTTTTACCGACGGTCACTAATGTTCGTTGCCTAATTTGCCCAATCGGATGGCGATGATATTGGTCATCTGATATTTCAGTGAGCTTGTAGACTAGATATGCACCATACCTTGTTTTAGAAGAAAGTGCTTTGCAATCAATCTTACCACAAATGGCTAATTGGCAATGGAACATTGGCTCCGCCACCTCAGCGAACCTATTTATTTAATTGAGTTAATTTCATGCGTAAAGCAAAGTTAAATATTTAAGATTTTGATCAAATTTTCTAGTAAGATAAATTTTTAACAAAAACAGTATTGAAAAACTAAATATATAAATTCTATTTTATCTTTTTGCAACAAAAATATTTTGAACTTACATTTCTTATCTTCATATAGTAAATCAACAAATCTTTTTTCAACTGGTATATATTCCTAATAACGATTCAAATAGTTTTGATGCCATATTTACAAACAACACAAGTTCCTAGAGCATTGTAAAAATATGTACTCAACATGATATTAGTATCAAATAATTTAAAATATTAGAGAATAATATGCTTAGACTGCTCACAAGTGACAAAAAATAAAAGTAGAACTAAATAAAGTGAAAAAATAAAATTAGAACTAAATAATTTTAAGATATTTTCTGCAATCCATATAATATTTCAATTACTACATTATCATCTATGTCTGTGAAGTAATATTTTGATTTAATTCCAATCCTTCCAACTATATAATTCCAAAAAACATAGTTTCTATTTAATTATACTAATGCCATAACATATGTTATGAATTAGAGAAGTTCAAAATTCTACTGATCCGATATTCATACTATTTTCGGATTTTTACTAATTTTACAAATGATATTGGTATTATTTATCATTTATTCCTCTAATAAATTCACAAACCTAAAATTAATTGCCCGTATTATTTAGGATTTATAACGAATAAATTCATAAACTTTATAATATCCAAATAAATTACCAAATAACTTTCGAAATATACCATATTATATTTATGAATTTAAAACTTTATTGGATTATTTATTATTTCTAACTTAGTACTATATATGCACTAAATTCACGCAACTTAAAAAAGTTGTTAAATAAATGACTTTTCCAATAAGATAAATTCTGAAAAATATATACCTTCCTTTCTTCTTGACAAAAAAAAAAAAAACTTTTCCATATTCAAATAAAATTATACCTTGATGATTCAAGAGATATGCGCCTCCAATAAAAATGAGGAGCATCAGCAAAATCTATGTCTAACATGCTTGTCGATAGCATGTAGCATTTAGCTCCATTGCCTCTATCGAGTCCAAAGCTCTACGGACAAAAGTAAGCACTCAATCATTCTTTCATTAGAAACCACACACACACACACACATATATATATATATATACAGAGAGAGAGAGAGAATGGCTAATATACAAACGTTTGTTTCTGGACTCAGGAACAAACGATTCGGTTCTCTAATTTTCAAAGTCCAAACAATCGATCCAAACTGTTAGATATTCAATCTATATTAAAATGTGCTCGGAGACCAAATTTTACATTTTTTGGAATTTTTTTACTATTTATTAAGCTGGTTTGAAAACCGCTGTTTTTCAATGCTGCAGAAATTTACTAAAAACAGCAGTTTTCAAACCATCTTAATAAATAGTAAAAAAATTCTAAAAAATGTAAAATTTGGTCTCCAAGCACATTTTAATATAGATTAAATATCTAACGGTTTGGATCGACTGTTTGGACTTCGAAAATCGAAGAACCGAATCGTTTGCTCCTGAGTCCAGGAACAAACGTTTGTATATTAGTCATTCTCTCTCTCTCTCTCTCTATATATATATATGTGTGTGTGTGTGTGTGTGTGACAGAAGTATATATTAATTTTTGCATGTCAAAGAAAAAGAAATAATTAAAAGTACCATTTTGCCTCCGTCGATGAGCACATGGCGGTTGGAAAGCTGGAAGAAGAGATCCTTCTTAGAGGTGAACACCACCGGATCAACGGTTCGAGATAAAATGTCGGCATAATCCGATGGTAGAAAAGATTTCCACAAGAAGTCGGAGTCCGCCATTGATCGGAAGCTGGTGGAGGTGAGAGAAAAATTGTGAATACCATCCGGCGAGGTGCGACGCATCACTTCATAAAGACAGCCCTCCGGGAGATAATTAATGAGACCTTCCATTTTCGTCTTGTTTGGTTATGGCTGAAAACTTCTTTTTTGAAGGTTGGTTATGGTTGAAAACTTGAATTGGTTTCTGTGGAATTTACAGCGTCGTATTTATAATATGCAAATATCTATTTGTGGAATGATAATATATATATAGAAACTTATTACTGGAGTGCAAATCTAACTCTGGAATGGTAAAATATATGACAAAATTAAATATACTTTCTATATTTGGTGGATGTTACTGTTTTAGACCGTAAGAGGAAGATAGAAATTATGCTTGGTTTTTTTTTCAGCCCATAAAGTTGTAAATGAATCTTTTAGCCCATATAAATAGTATATGAAGTAACCTCTTGGAAATAGCCCAAATTTAGTACTTTGTAGATTTAATTAATTAAATGAGAACTGCTAGTTTTAGAAAATAGTATAAAAAATGAGGATTGCATCGTTAACTAACAAATTAATTTGATAATCTTAATATTTTTCAAATTAATGATAAATTAATAGAATATAATGTAACCACGCTGTTGCCTTTATGAATTGACAAGGCACAAAAGTTCATGGAATTGAATTGTCATTTGAGGTAAATTGAAGAGAAGACAATCAAATGGATTTCAATAGAGTATCCAAGTTTGGGTTGAGAAAAAGGAAATTGTCATGAAAATATCATAATTGTTTGAAGCAGTGTTGTAAAAAAAGGATGTTTAGGCCGATTAATCGGCCGATTAGTCGTTGACGGTGACTAAACTATCAAGAAATTTTCCGATTAATCAGCCAATTTTTTCCAATTATGACCGATTATTCTCGATTATTCCTGATTAATCGCTTGACGGTATCATGTCCGTCTAACGAGCGCATACCGTTATTTACAACACTGGTCTGAAGTGTCAATGAAGTCCACATGTTGAACTAGAAAATTGAAGTTGAAGGAACTGAATAAATTATTGTTATTATTTTATTTTATAAGAGATTAAAAGGTATGAAGTACTTATAAACATTGTAAAATATAGGGGACCAAGCTACTAATTGGTAATTTACAGGATGACTTTGCCCTTTTGATTACCAATTAGATCTGTCTCTGAGCTAGTAACAATATACGCGATTAATTCGCGAATAATTCGTGTTTTATTTATTTTTTTGACGTTTTTGAACCGAACTCCGAATAAAACGCAAAAAACGTATAATACGTTTTATTCGCGAATCACGGATCATTCGCTATAAACACACGAAAAAAATGTGAATTTTTTTTTGGGGGAAATTTTTTTTTTTGCTTTCTTGTTGTACTGAATCATTTCCGAATTATATCCAAATTATATCTGAATTACGAATTTTTCTCCGCCGAACCGAACTCAAACTATTCACTTGTCACTATACTACTGAGTGAAAGTGTTCAATCTCTTGTGATATGATATGAATACGACATATTATGCAGTCATGTTATTAGTCCGAGTATGCGCAAGAAACATCAGTGGGCACCTACATAGATATTGTTGGAACTTGGAAGAACCTCATGTGGGTTTTTAACAACCGTTCTTTTCATGAGGATGGATCCCTTGATAGTGATCATTTTGACAATTGTGATTTTATATATATATATATATATATATATATATATATATATATATATATATATATATATATATATATATATATATATATATAGAGTAGAACTAGGGTGCTCCTAAGCTCACCAAGCCCTTCTGTGAGCGCGACTCTAAAACCTATCGAATTGACTTCAAACGACATTTCCAAACCATTAGATGTTCAATCTATATTAAATTGTGCTTGGAGATCAAATTTTACATTTTTTGGAATTTTTTTACTATTTATTAAGATGGTTTGAAAATCGCTGTTTTATTAAAATTCTGCACCATTGGAAAACAGCGATTTTCAAACCATCTTAATAAATAGTAAAAAATTCCAAAAAATGTAAAATTTGGTCTCCAAGCACATTTTAATATAGATTGAACATCTAACGGTTTAAAAATGTCGTTTGAAGTCAATTTGATAGGTTTTAGAGTCGCGCTCACGGAGGGCTTGGTGAGCTTAGGAGCACCCTAGTTCTACTCATATATATATATATATATATATATATATATATATAATATATATAATCAAATAAAAGTAGCCAAATAATCAAATTTGAGTGAGACTATGGTATTATGCATAGCGCATATTGGTCCGTGCTATAGACTCAAATTTTCAATTTAAAGGTCATAACGGTTGATCTGAACCGTTCAATATGATCTCCATATGAATATGTAATTGTAAACTAAATTTTACTTTTCTTTTAAAAAATTTTACTACTTTTTATGTGGGTAGAAAATCACTTGATCTGAAAATTATGGACCATCCAAAAATAGTGATTTTCTACTCATTTAAAAAATAATAAACAAATTCTAAAAAATAAAAAATTTATTTTACAAGTACATATTCATACAGAGATCATGTTGAACGATTCAGATCAACCGTTAACATTTTGAAAACAAAAATATTGATACGTAGTACGGACCAATCCGCGGAATTTTTTTTAAAAACAGTAATTAAAATAATTAAAGTTAAAGAACCAACATGATTACTGACTTTTTTACAAAAACAGCAAAAACCGAATAGCCTATTCGGTTAAGGGTTTTTTTTTGCTTCACCGAATAGCCTATTCGGTTTAGTGGGATTTTAACTGGGGTTGTAGGATACGATACCACAGAAAATCCATTTTATAGGCTTAACCGAATAGGCTATTCGGTTTGGTGTTTTTTTGGGCTTAACCGAATAGGCATTTCGGCTTAGATTTTTTTTTTTTTAGACTAAGAAGAGCAAAATAAAGAAATCTACTACTGAAAATTTGAATTTTTTATTTAAATTATTTGACTTCTTTTGATATATAATTAGCATATTTATACTAAAATACGCTAAATTACTTAAAATTATGTTGAATTACACTATATTAAGTTAAATTACACTAAATTACATTACATTACGCTAAAATACGGTTAATTACACTAAATTACATATGAATAGGGACGATATCTTCACTGAAAAAGCGAAAAACGACGGCGAAACTTCAAACGGTCATAAAACGGCTCTCGAGTGTCCGATTTTAGCAAATGACCACTTTTCGGAAAGCTTGTAAAAATATGCATGCGTCCGTGCCGCGATGCTGGATTCCAAAATTCAGAATCACCAAAAAACTAAGGAAAGAGCCTCAAAACTTGAGTTGAAGTTTCCAATTAAGATTTCAATTTCTATTATTCAATCCAAGTAGCTTAGTAAATTAGTTACATAATGAACTTGTAGAATACCAATTTTTACTATTTTTGGAATTTTTTTACTATTTTTTATGATTCGTGAAAGATGGCACAGAATCGGTCTATTTTAGCGTAATTTTGCGTAGTTTAGCGTAATTAGCAGAGTTATTGTAATTTAGCGTAATTTAGTGTAATTCAACATAATTTATTGTAATACAGTGTAATTCAACATAATTTCAAGTAATTTAGTGTTTTTTTTTTATTGCTAATTATAAATCAAAAGAAGTAATCTAACAAATAATTTAAACAAAAAATTCAAATTTTTTTGTGTTAGATTTCTTTATTTTGCTCTTCTTAGTCTTAAAAAAAAAAATAGAACTAAATCAAATTGCCATCTCAGTTTAGGGGTGTTACACGAAAGGTTACATAATTCGGTGATTTGTTTTTGTGAAAATAGGGTAAACCGAATAGGCTATTCGGTTAAGCAAAAAAAAAAAAAAATTCTGAACCGAATAGCCTATTCGATTTTTGCTATTTTTGTAAAAAAGTCGGTAATCATGTTGGTTCTTTAACTTTAATTATTTTAATTACTGTTTTTAAAAAAAATCCCCAACCCGCGCTATGCACAGTAACATAGCCTCATTCATCAAATTTAATAGAATATACATATTATTTAATGATGTATCGTTAAAATTTTAAACCACTTAATGCATGCGAAACAGACATCAAATCTCGTGACTATTTCGTTGGATTTCAAATTTGAATTTTACTTAATAATCGTCAAGACCAACAAAATAAAAAAATAATTCTCTTCTTTTATAAAGAGGTTGTGGTATAAAGTAGCTAGGCCTCTGAGCAGGGGAATGAACTCTGCTGTTATTTCAATTGAAAAGTATGATTCTATTTTTTCGATTCCAACTATTCAAAATTTTTCATTCATGTATCTCGATAAAAAAACTTTTTTCATGCACGAATCTCAATTAATTTAATAGTTGGAATTGGTAAAAAGGTTCCTGCTTTTTCATTAGAATAACAGCAGACTGAGAGAATTGAGCAAACTCTCTTCCCTTCCCTAGGTTTTCCACCAGCACTTATTTTAATATAAATTTTAATTTTTAAATCATTGAGATTTTATAAAATAAAAATAGTAAAGACATAAAAAATTAATGTATTAAATGCCTTCCTATTAAATTTGTTTTTAAATATAAAGAGCCATACTTTGGCATAATTAGGTTCAATCATTGAGTCTTGTACAATTCAATTCCCTAACGTGCCAACCATTTTCCTTCCATGTGCCATTGTACCCTCAACTTTTTTTCCTATAGCAATAAAGTCCAATTATTCATACAAAGTAAATTCGATTTAAATCCGTTGGCTAATTTTTTATTACCATTTAAAGAAGGTTGGGGTAAAGATTTTAACAGAGCAGTTTTGGCTTCATACAGTACGAATAATATGCTGCGCTGTTTTGATTCTATAGGCCTTGCGTTGCTTGAAGTCAAAACTGTTTTGTTAAAATCTTATCTAAAAATTGCAAGCAAAATATTACAAAAAAGCTCGTAAACATCGTGACAAGACATTAGATATGAATTACAAGTGTAGCAGAGTAGCAGTACATGAATGGTTTCACCAAAATCGCAAGTAGGAACATGTATCTGGGAGGAACGAAGTTCCTATCGAAAATTCAGGGAATGGTGAAGGTGCACTGAATCGAGCAATCATAGTACAAAGCATTGGGAGCCAAGCCGTGAAGCCGTGAAGCCGTGAAGCCGTGAAGCCGCGAAGGTGGTTTTTGATGAAAATCGAGCAATCATAGTACAAAGCATTGGGAGCGAAGCCGTGAAGCCGTGAAGCCGTTAAGCCGCGAAGCTGCGAAGGTGGTTTTTGATGAAAATCGAGCAATCTTTGTTACCTCTAAGATTTAGACCATCTGATTTGTGTAAGTTTCGAGAATTTTACTCAAATTTACAGAGTAATTTATTGTTTTAATTCGCACACAAATATTAATGTGAATTAAAACTTTTTTAAAATTTAAGAACACGAATAGCATAATCGTCTCTTTTCATATCTTGTATCTACCTGACTTAATTCCAGTCGTGAGATTTTAATTTGGAAACACCTGACTTAGATGAAATTGAAATTCGTATCAGATTAAAATAAACGATTAGATGAATCTGAAGTCGTTAAAGATGAATAACATTTAAACTTCTCTCAAAGAAATTGATTGTTAATTCTTATCGGAAATAAATATGTTGTATTCTAAAGGAATAACAGGAACCTGTTATTCTGATTCTAACTATAAACAAAATTTGCGTATGAAAAACTTTCTTTTGATATTTGTGCATAGAAAAATTTGAACGATTTAAATCGAAATAAAAGTTTCCTGTTATTCCTTTGAATAACAACAGACTTGTTTCCATTCTTATCATCTCACATAGGGCTGGTAAAAAAGTTCGTAGTTCGTGATTCGATTGAGTTTGATTCGAAAAAAAATCGCAATTAACTCGCTCGATGGAAATTCGTTCTGAAACAAATCAAACAAGTTCAGTTCAAAACTGGATTTGGTTTGGTTTGAAATTGATTTGGCTCGATCTAAAACCTCCAACTCTGATTCTCCTCCGATTCACCTCAATTCGAACTTTAACGAACCAAATCAAACTAGTTCGAATCGCACTGAATCGAATTCAAACTCTTCTTTTTAGTTTGAAACCCTGCTTTAATTTCAAATCAGCTCGGTTCGAAATAGGACACACCTATACACATTGACATTGTGAATTTAGTAGGTGTTTTGAAATGTGTGTTATAATTTTTTAAAAATAAATGGAAGGATTCAAACTACCCCAGAAATAATTTTTGAGTTGACTTTAAAGGAAACAAAACTTTTGTTGGAAGTTTTCTGATAGAATTCCTTACAACCGAGAGAATTGCGGTGACCATGATTGGCTTAAAACACATAAAAATTGTATATAATCTTTGTTGCTATGGTAATTATAAGGAGGAGGGATCCACTTACAACAAATTTGAGTTACAATAAAGTTACAACATTCATTTTTTTCATTTTCAAAGTCCAAATCGTCGATCCAACCGTTCAACATGATCTCCACAATAAAATGTACTTGCAGATCAAATTTTACATTTTTAATTTTTTTACTATTTATTAAGTATTTTACAAAAAATAGCCATACTTAGACCATTGAATTTTGTACCCATCTTAATAAATAGTAAAAAAATTCAAAAAACTATAAAATTTGATATGCAAGTACATTTTATTTAGATGATCATGTTGAACGGTTTGGATCGACGATTTGGACTTTGAAAATGAAAAAAATAAATGTTGTAACTTTGTTGTAACTCAAATTTGTTGTAAGTGGATCCCTCCTCAATTATAAGTTTCATATAAATGATGGCAATTTTACCACTAAGCCACCACATTGTTGGATTTCTTCATTATTTCCTGCTTTTTATTCACACCTGTTTCTTTACTTGCTGGCATTTTTAAGATGGGGAATTTCAAGTATACCCCTCAGAAACTTCAAAATTACGTATTTCCTCCTCTAAACTTTGAAATTACGTATTTCCTCCTCTAAACTAACTAACAAATTTACCCATTTTATTGTCTATTATATTAAAACTCATTCTAAAATTTAAAATTTCCATTTTACCCTTTATTAAAAGCATATAAAAGCCCATCGGACTCAAATTTGAATCTGAAGGGTTCCTCTACCGTCTGATCTGCACGCATGTCAATAAACTTTAGAGGGGGGAATACGTAATTTTGAAGTTTTTGAGGGGGTATACGTGAAATTTCCCCTTTTAAGATTAAGTTCTATTAAAACATTTTGTGTAATTATCTAAAGAGTTTGTCAAAAAAAAAAATTTATTCATGCATTTATCATATTAGATAGATTATGTGTAAAATTTGATACAACTAAAAAAAATCAATTTATTGTCATCTCGAACGAATGTCAATAAAATAAGAACTCATATTTTTTAATAAATTAGAAATCAATTTATAACTGCAACAATTTTCTAATACAAAAATTCCAAATTAATACATGACTTACCTAAATTAGTAAATTATAAAGAAATGTAACTAAAATAAGAAAATATAATTTTTCATTATTAAAATTTCATGACTTACCTAAAGTTCATTTTAATAAATATCATTCATGACATACCTAATAATTGCTAAAAAAAAATTTAAACCTTAACAGCGGCTATCAAGTATAATTTTTTATCTTACAAAATAATTGCTACGAAAATTGCATATTGGTATTATCATAATTAGAAATAGCTATCTTGTACCCAGTGGCCAATTTTAATATTCCAAACCATGCAAGTTGCATTTATCAAATTTAAATAGATTATGTGTCAAATTTAATACAAATAAAACTTATTGTGATCTCGATCGATCGAACGATAAAATAAGAACTTATGTTCTTTGATAGTTTAAAAATTATTTTTTAAAATGCTCCAAACTTATAATAAAAAAAATTCCAAATTAATACATGACTTGCCTAAATTATAAATAAATATATTTAAGATAATAAATTCATTTTAATAAATATTATTCGGATTGTCATAGTAATTATAATTTGATTATTAAATAAATACTATTCAAACTTTATTAAAATTTGATGACTTACCTAGATTTCATTTTAATTAATTATTAATGACATACCCAATAAGATTTAATTATTAAATAAATGTCTTGTATATATAATTTATCCCATTAATTAATATAGATATACAATAATCTGGACCTCACCTTTTCATTGTGTGAAACTGTGAACAAATCACACAACCTTACTTGCCAATTGCTAAGGAAATTGCATATTTGCATATTATAATCAGAAAAGGCTATCTAGCACCAAGTGGCCAATTAAATATTCTAAACCATGCAAGTTGCATTTTCATAGCACCTAAGCTTGACCAATCACCAACAAATCTAATCTCTCTGCCGTAGCATTGTCGCTATATGAACACGTAATTAAGTCAACCTTCGAATCAACTTTATGACATAAATTGGATATATAATCCCTTTTATGCTTTTCTACTTTTGAGATTTGTAAAATAAAAACCGGACAGATTATACGACTATGGTTTAAACTATTTGACGGCTCCATTATAATGAAACGATATTTTTTTTAGTAAATTATAACAATAGTTATTAAAGTGGTACTCGGTTAGGGGTGGCAACGAGTTCGAGCTAGGTCCTAACTCAGCTTGTTAATTTTGAACCGAGCTAAGTCTAGCGAGCTGGATCTAGGGCATCTGAACTAAAATCTCAGTTTGAAATCATGACAAGCCAGTCCGAACTAGCTCGCGAGCTGACGAGCTGGCTTACTGGGTCTGGCTGGATATTGTTTTAAGAAGAAAAAAAATTCTACAAACATTTTGAATCAAGCTAAACCGAGCTGGGCCGAGTTAGACAGTATAAAATGCACACAAATTCGTACAAATTGATGCCTAGCCGAGCTAGCTTACGAGCAAGCTAGGCCTCATCTTGAACTCGTTAATTCTAAACTAAGCTAGTGACGAACTGACTCGTTAACAGCTCGGTTCAATAACGAGCGAGTTGTTAGCGAGCGAGTCAGGTGCGAGTCACGATCCACGACCTACGAGTTTTTTTGCCACCCCTATAAATCGGTCTTTAACCTTTAAAAGTATCGTTTTGGGACTTAAATCTCACCTCGTCTATAATTTTGATTCTTCAAAATATGTATAAAATTAGTGCAATGCTTAACATTATTGAAAAATATAACATTTTCATCTATCAGAACGTTATTTTCGGTATTTGAATTATATGAATGTATTCATCAAACAGTACAAATTATGTGAAAATAAATGTAATTAATTGATACCTTACATATCAATTTTAAGTGACACTACCACCAAAATTAATTGCGCCGTCATAAATTAGTTAAAATATTACTTGTGTCAGTGTGTGATCTTATCATAAATATCATTATAACATGATTGTAAATATGGATCTTTATCTACTTTAGTTGACCATTTGTAAATGGTGAGAATAATTTGTGTATATCTTTATCTACTCGTCATGTCTGAGATGCCTATTTGCGTCAAGATAGAAGCATATCTTAGAATCTTGCAAGAGAATTTATCCGAACTCTCAAATGAATATTTTCATATCCTTCAACCACCCGAAAACAAATCCAAACTGCTTACTTATTATTTGCCCAACAAGGCCTCAGCCTCAGCACAACAACCAAATAAAGCTAATTAATTGTACGAGAATGCAACAGCACAACAACAAAAGCTAATATATTCTTTTCATATACGCATAATATGTATTTACAAACGCTAATAGAATTGTACGAGAACGAACGAACCAACAAACAAACAAACCACACACGAAAAATTGCAAACCCACTGGAGACCAGTACTGAGTACTGACTACTCACTGGACAGACAGACAGTTCAACAAACCAACCAACACAACTTTTCCTATCATAAAAATAGACATTAGTAAAAAGAAAAGAAAAAGAAACAGGCGCGCGCACTCAAGAAACCTGTGAAGGCTTCACGGTTTTCGGAGCCTCTGTGTTGGTCAGCGCGACGCTGGTCACCGCCTGGTGATGATAAGCAGTAGGCACCATGCTGGTATAATACACCGCCCGACCAGTATTATCATATCCTGCCGCCATATGCCCCGCACCGTACCCAGTTGTCATGTCACCTCCCCCGCCTGAATGATTCGGTGCGGGAGGAGCCATAGCATACACAAATGACGCAGTGCCAGGTGGCCCCGTCGCGTAGTAGCCGTGTGGAGCATGGGATATCACATAAACTGGCTGGTGGTCCCCACCGGCAATGGATTGGAACCTAGGCATGTATCCAGTCGGAGCGGCCATGGTAGGCTGAGGCACCGCTGTGGCAGGAGGGGCCTGTGGGGGAGGTTGTTGTACCGATTGTACCGACGCCTTCTCTTGAGTCATTGGGAGGAACGCTCTACTTGCTAGGGTTTCATCAGTTCCATTCTTTGGCATTGTAGTAGCCACGGCTTGGGGCTGAGTCTGGGGTTGAATCTGAGGCTGGGATTGGGATTGCGGCTGGGGCTGGGGCTGGGGCTGGTTATCAGCAACCTGGAGTTTCTCCAGTTCTTGAATTTGTCTTTGGATCTCAGGTGGAGATCCATCAGGGGACGGGTCCGACCCGATTTGACGATCCTCCTTAGCAGGAACCTCAACTGGGGCACTGTCACGTGGGACCGGCTGGTCAGGTGGTGTTGGATCCTTGACTTTCACAGCAGGAGGCGGCACAAATCCATTGTCCAGTCCGAAGAGATAATCCGGACTGGTCTGACCATTGGACGCCGGAGAAGCAGAGACCGGGACTGGAGGGGGCAGTGGCGGAATGGAATTGAGAGCATCAACGAACCAGTGACGCTCCTGTCTCGGCTCGAGGAGTGCGGGGGAAGGAGGCGGAGGGTTGATCGGGAAGACGAAAACTCTGAGGCGAGGGGTGGATCGGGAGGAGTTGGACGAACGGTGAAGATGGAGGCGATCAAACTCAAGCACCATGTGTTCAAGATCCTCATCGTTGGTGACAGAGATGAGCGCATCAAGATCCTCACCTGGGAGCTGGTACTTTATGCAAACGTCGTCGGAGCCGGAGATGGAGGCAATCTTGGAGTGGAAGTCGGCAAAGCGCATGGAGCGGTCTATGGAGAGGATCTTGGTTTCGCCGTTGACATAAGCGAGCTGGTTGTCGTGCGGTCGAAGCTGGATCCGGCCACAATAGCTGATCATGAGCTTGACCTTTCCGGCGACGGAGGTGGCAGGAGGGACTTCATCGGAGACGGGATGGTGGTGGCTGCCGTTGTCGGAGTCGATCTCGCGAGATCGAGGAGAGGAGTCGCCGGAGTCGGGGTATGTGGAGTAGGGGTAGCTCTCCATCTCCGGGTTTTCTTGAATTTTTCTATTTTAATTTCGGAGAGAAAAGGAGGGGAGACTCAGGAGAGGTGAGACTGCGGGGTGGAAGGAGGGTTTTGAGGGATTTATGAGAAGTTTGGTGGGAAACGGAAAGAGACGCTGGGAACGAGATTTTGGTAAGGATCTTCTGCAATTTTAGTAAAATTATCCAACTGGCAGTAACACAAAATGTTCATGCCACCATTGTTTTGTGAATTGTGAGAGATTTTTCAAAGTATATTCTAATTTTAAATGACTCTTTTATTGGTAAACAATTTAAATAGCATATCTGGTAAATTTGCAATAGGAGGAAATTGATTTTATTTCTAAGTTTATATGTCCCACCATTTATAATTTTTACTTTGTAATCAACGACAGCACTAATAATAGTAAGAAATGATTATAAAGTTTTGAAATAAATAATTAAATCTCTTTAGATTTGATCTATATAGTATTTTGAAATAGACAAAAAAAATTATTAGACCGAAACATATTTCGCTATTTATTGAACTACGAGCATATCTTTGTAGAAAAGAAGAGAAAAAGTATGTGGAGGTGAGTTTCACTGTTCTAGTCAAGCCTTATTTTTAATGAATAACATATAGATAAAAAAAAATTATGATGTCTCATTTGCATGTTTAAGATTTTAAAATCATGACAATCGTTCAGTATATATTGTTCATCCCGTGCAATAAAAACACTTGCAATATTTACTATATTTAAATGCACCCAAAAATATAACAAAATAGGCCATATCTAAAATTTTATCTGTGAATTAAATTATCGATTCTTTTATTAATGTCTTTATAAAAATAAAAAATTAACAATTATATTAATCATGGCATTTAATGTTCTCTCTTTATTCACACTATGCTATCACCAAAAAAAAAAGGAAAGATGCTTCCTGTAGTATCATGCAATGCAAGCAAAAATTGTAGAGGTTATTCGGCTGTATACAGGGAGGAGGTTACTATTTATTTGTCCATTTGCAGGGAGATGCTGACCGAGTAGTACGACCCCTTCTCCAGTCTCCGTTCTGATTCGACTTACTGTAGCCAATTACATTGCTCCACGTCACTGACGAATGTATGTAGAGTAGTTAACAGCCGCTATTTTTACCTGGAGTCTCCTTTGTCTGTAAATAATTCTACCAGTCTATTCTTAAATGGAGAGGATAATTTTTTTTTTCCTGCTGCTCAGCCAGCTCAGGCGCCGAGTAGGACGTTGTAAATCGTGCAGTGACAGTTGGGAATGGGCTGCCTGCGGGCCCCACCTTCTGGCTTTGTAAGACCACACGGGAAGCATTTATGCTCCTCTTTTATTTTTCAGTTGCCAAATGGATATAGTCACATGTGTTTCAGTTCTCTGCTCAAAACATCATACTTAGAAGTTAGAACTTTTATACACTGGACTACAATAGAATTGCCGCAGTGTTTCAGTGTTTCGAAGCTTTAAATTTGTTACATATATAAATTGCACTTTTGTTCCTTCGTCTCGCTAATTATGTTTCCGACTGATGGTGCACAGGTGCAGTGCACTCGTGGATACATACACTTCACTAATCTCCTGTTTATATGAATGGAGATGTCCTGTTACTATATTTCCTCTCAATAAATTGACTGGAGCAGCTAGTTACTGGATAAACTGGTGAGGATATTAAAACTATTTGGAAGAAGCGTGTGGGACCGGTGGTAATGAAATGAAAATAACCTCAACATGGGTTTGGACTGGAATAGCGCGGTTTGGGGGAAGTTATCCCATGTGCGTGCCAGCAGTATAGTACACTCACAACCTCGCTCACAGTCACAGGGCGGGAACAGTTATGGAATAACTAATTTTTGGAATAAATTATTCCAGGAGGGGAGAAAACTGGATTAAAGAATCCAATGTAATTCAAGGTTTTCATCCTCCGGTTGCTATTTGTGGGGTTCAGATTCTTTAAGATTTGTGTTAGAGCACCTTGGACGGTTTGGATCAAAACTCAAAAATTGGGTTACTGCACTGGATCTGAATTCCGGTTGTTGACGGGTACATATATTGACAGAGTAGTTTTTGCTTCTTACAATAAAGTCAAAATAATAGTGTATGCAACTCGTGCACAGCATGAAAAAAAACTGCTCTGTTAATATCATTACCGTTCTAAATAGATAGATGCAAAGGTTATCACCGAGTTAGAAGAGTCAGATCCTTTGTGGCGGATAGCAACTAACCCTCAATGTATCAAACAACTGACACACTCTATTTGCTAGAAAGGAAAAAAAAAATTAATGGGCATGGTTGTGCTTCCTAATCAACCTACATGCACAGAAATTTAATAAATTATGGTGTATGGTACTATGGTTGATTGGTTGTCTAAATCCCGAAATTTTTATTTTTAACATTTTAAATAAATTAATTAATAAAATAACCATCGTTTCTGGTCAATTCTATATTTAACACGGCCGCAGAACACCGGAGCGGACCCATTTGAGGGAGGCCGCAGAATGCCGGAGCGGACCCCCATATGGGGCCGCAGAATGCCGGAGCGAAACCGGGTCCGCAGAATACCGGAGGGGACCCTATTTTTTTTTTTTTTTATCTGATTATG
Organism: Carex parvula; assembly: GCA_025461045.1. Taxonomy (NCBI): domain Eukaryota; kingdom Viridiplantae; phylum Streptophyta; class Magnoliopsida; order Poales; family Cyperaceae; genus Carex; species Carex parvula. The sequence goes on along the minus strand of JAJGRW010001004.1, from coordinate 852,471 downwards.
AAGTTGATTATGATTTTGTTTTGGAAATTTTTATCAAGTTTGTACTGGAAGTTGTGTGTACTTATGTTTGAAATTGTTGTTCGTCGTTTAATCTGAAATTGTTGTTCGTCGTTTGTTTGATCAAAAGAAACATTACAATAGAACAATGAGCCATATAATTAACCGAAAATACGTCTAATTAACCGAAAATAAACAACAGTTTTACAAGTACAAATACGTCTAATTAACTGAAAATAAACAACAGTTTTACAAGTACAATTAAAAAAGCAACATTAACTCTCAATCTCGTGCAGCTCGAGCAGCTCTGTTTTGTCTTTCTTGCGTATCTCGGCCGGCTTGGTGTCCTCTTCTCCTATTATGTAGAACGGCCATCCACATCGGAATTCTGTCGTGCTGTCTTCTGCCAACAGAAATATTTTTTTTCTCTGGAACAAGGACCGGGCCATCACGTGGAGGCCATTCCGACTGATTTTCATACACATGCCATTGTGCGCTCCATGTGTTGATCAGTGTATGGATGTGATAGTATTGACTTACAAAGACGCCAGGGTCGATGCCTCGGAGACGACACACGGACAGAACATGAGAGCACGGTATTCTCTCCAATTGAGGCTTCTGGCACGTGCAAGTTACCGTGTGATCATCCCCGATTATCACCGTGTATTTGTAATTGGCCTTGGTATACCGACCAGAATCGTCAGGTATGAAAGCGTGAACTCTCTCCTGTGTGGCGGTTGTTCACACAAAAGCGTATGCACAAAGTTTCAGTACAGCAAGCTGTACCTTTTAACCTTGGGTACACCTTTCGAGTCGGATTGCAAGTGTACAATCCTATCGAGCAGTATAATCAGGTATCGATCCACAGGACGGATGAAAATAGATTGGACTCTACTTAGATTATATGAAAACTCTAGAAGTCTGCAAAGGTTGTTTTTGGTTGTTTAAATTCCTAAACAGTTCAATGAAAAGAGTTAAAACAGTAAAGTGGTTTTGTAATTAATAAAAAGGGGTTCCTAGGGTTTCAGATTTCGTCTCAGCTTTGCCTCAAGTGCCCGGTCCGTGCACTCTCATGCACGGGCCGTGTGTAATATGCACGGGCCGTGTGGCCCTCAAGTTGATACAGCAGCTATTAGTTTCTGTATTGATTTCCTGTGCAAGGTTATTTTGGCCGTACCTAAGTCAATACTCCTCAACTCTCGTTTATTGGCTTAATTGCTTGGTACGAAACTCAATTTATACCTTCTTAGGGTTCTTAAACTTCAACTCTCGTTTATTGGTTTAATTATCCTAAGTTATTTGTTGGTTTACTAAAGATAACCTCGATCTCTCGATACGAGGAAAACTTCGCCTTTCGGCTACCGTTTGGTTTCACCTCTCGGTTCACAAACCTATCTCAAATACTTAGTTTGGTCGAATGAATGTCAAAGCCTTGAAATACCATCTAGATGTGGTCATGCATCTAACGATAAACTAATCAATTCAAACAAGTTCAATCTAAGCAATAAAATACTACACAACAAACAAGCACAAAATCCAATACCAATAGCTAGCAAGTAAAACAAAGCATTCAACTACATCTTAACCCTAGAAACTAAGAAGTCTACTCAAACATAGTTCTAAAGCAAATAAAAGAGATGATAAAGATAGAGCTCATGGCAAAATCCGAAGAATAAAGAAGATCCGTCGCAAATCTCTCGATTTTCGCCTCTCTTCTTCGTCTCCAAGCTTAGCCGCAAGCCCCAAACCCTAGATGTCTCTCCTCAGATCCAGAATGAGCTCTCCCTTGGCCAGAGAGGCGCTTTAATGCCCTCAATTCGCGACCTTCTCCAGCTGGCACCAATTTCCAACTTTGGATTCTGTTTCCGAAAATGTCATGCACGGACCGTATGCAAGAGTTCACGGACCGTGTACCTGTTTCTCTGGCTCAAATTGTAGATCTTCTCGCAAGCTTTCCGAAAAGTGGTCATACACTCAAAACGGAGTTACGAGTCAAAAGATATGACTGTTTTAAGTTCAGGTGCTGAAATTTCAGCATCATATGCAGGTTGTGTCCTGGTCGTGTCTGTGGTCGGGCAGAGGTTTGTACGTCCGCATAAGAAGGTACACGGACCGTATATAAACCTTCAGAATCCATATTCTTCCTCTGTTTCGTCCGTTTCCTGCAAAATAAGAAATAGAAGCGCAGCAGTACCACATCCTATAGATATTCAATGAAATAAACACGACTTAAGAGTTTTAGGCACAGGTTTTAACACAAAGTAGGGTCGGAATATGGACAAAATAGAGGGACATCAAATCCCCCCAAGATGAAATCTTGCTTGTCCTCAAGCAAAAATTCCAACCTAGGCATCGGGCCGGTCTTTGGACTTACCTAAATGCAAAATTCCTAAATGCGACAAATTTACATGACCTTGCTATTGTTAAAAACCCGGATAATCTTCTGGATGACATTTGGACTTCTCTTGATCAATTTTGATTCACCCCATAATTTGATTAATCAAACTTCATATTCCGGAATGCCTTAGTATTCGCAAAAACTAATCATTTGAATTCATCAATATTTCATTCCTTTACCGAAATTATGCCCTCATTTGTGGTGATTTTTTTCTTTTTCGCCCCCCCAAGCTTGAAACAAGCTTAGGTTAGAAAGTCATGGATCTCGTGTGTTGATATCATGTAAAATTCAATTTTTCTTTTGTTTGTTGCTTTTAGTTTTATGACACTTTAATCTTTATTCTTAGTACAAAATCGGCTAGTTATAGGTAGTTAACCATACCCAACCGTTTTAATTCAAAAGTGCATTTTGCATGCTCTTGGTTCAACCCTTCCATGACACGAGCTCACACTTGTGATGTAAATTCGGCAACTTTATCGGGAGAACTAGCGGAGCAGAGTGTCAAAGACTCATTACCATAAGTAAGCGGAGCCCTTATTTATTCTTTTCAACAAATTTTTGCAATGACAACATGAATACACACATCCAAAAGTATTCTTTCATATTGATGGTTATCCCAATCTTTCTATTGTTTAAAATCCCCAATTCCCTATTTCAAAAGGCACAATTCGGTTTCAAAATGTTTTTTCAATACAATTCAATCTTTCATTTTTTTTTAGAATCTCAAAACATCCCATCCTATGCAATTCTTTTATCAAATATGGGGTTATTTCAAATTTATTAAGGTCATCCAAATTGTAGCCAAATTTTTTTCACAAGAGTCCGTAACTCTAGCAATCACACAAATTTATCGCCTACAAGTGCAAGAAAAAGTAAACATGATCTAAGAAAAGGTAAATTTTTTTAAAAAATGACCTAAAAATGACCTAAGATACAAAGTTCTCCCCTCAAGCTTAATATGAGCATTGTCCTCAATGCTTCAAAACAGATAGATAGAAAAAAGTAAAACCTGGGGAAAAGAAAACACACCTGATCAGTAGTCTGGAGGGATCGTGCACGGACCGTGTGAGTTGGCGTGCGGTCCGTGTGCCTTGCTAAACTTCGAAGGCCAAAAATTGATGGTTGAGCCTGTCAGCCTCTCGATCAAGTCCCCGATCACAAATTGTTGAGCCTTCAAATCCTCCAAGAATCTGAGGTTGCGATCCGGGTCGAGATCTGCATTCAAAATCACACGACAAAATTTATTCGGGTGTAGGAACTCATACCTGAGGTTAGCTGGAAGAGGCTTAAGTTCAGGAGTGGGCTGCTCTGTCTGGGCTGATGCACGGTCCGTGTGAGACGTGTGCGGTCCGTGTTCTGCCCCCGTGTGAGCCTTGTGCACCCCGTATGCTTCCTCATTCTCCAGCTCCTTTGACTGTGGTGCACGGTCCGTGCAAGTTGCGTGCGGTCCGTGTGTATGTTCCTTCAGATTGTCAAACTTCGCTAGTGTTGCACACATCTTTTCTTTGGCAGCTTTCTTCACCTGCAAATCAGCCAAATAATCAGGATAATTTTTAAATGAATTACCGTATTGCTCCCGGAGTTGCTCCTTTGCCAATTGATCCACCATGTCGACCGCGCAGCATGTCGCCGGCTCGGGTGGGTACTTTATGGCTTGGTTTAGATCAAACTGAACTTTCTCGTCTCCAATCCGCAAGGTCAGAGTCCCCTCCTTCACGTCCATGAGTGCCCCTGCGGTTCTGAGGAAAGGCCGTCCCAATATGATTGGCACTTCCTTGTCCTCCTTCATATCCATCACAACAAAATCAACGGGCACATAAAACTTGCCAACTCGAACTGGCACATCTTCCACTATCCCAAGTGGTCGCCTCACAGAAGAGTCTGCCAGCTGCAGGGTCATTCGCGTAGGTTTGAGCTCACCTACCCCCATACGATCGAAGATTGTGCGTGGCATGAGACTCACGCTAGCTCCCAAGTCACATAGAGCTTTCTTGATCGTTGCCTTCCCAATTGTGCAAGGAATGGAGAACTTGCCGGGATCTTCCAGTTTTGGTGGGAGCTCATTCCTAAAAATTGCGCTGCATTGTTCTGTCAATCTCACCGTCTCATGTCCCCCCAAACTTCGCTTGTTCGAGAGGATGTCCTTGAGAAACTTGGCATAAGTTGGCATTTGAGTCAATGCCTCGGTGAATGGAATGGTGATGTGCAGCTCCTTGATGACTTGGATGAACTTGGCGAACTGATCATTGAGCCTGTGCTCAGCTAGTCTCTGTGGGAAAGGTACAGGTGGCCGGTATGGTGGTGGTTTCTCAGCCTCCTTCCTTCTCTGGTTGTCAGCCTCTTTATGCACGACCCGTGTACCAGATGCACGGTCCGTGTATTTTGGTACTGGTTCTGTTGGCACGGCTGGTCCCTGATACTGAGTCCCGCTTCTCAATGTGACTGCTTTGACCTCCTCTCTGGGGTTGAGCTCTGGCTGGCTGGGCAGCTTCCCGTATGGCGGTTGGCTAGAGGTGGCCCGGTGACTCAATTGTTCCTCCAACATCTTGTTGTGAGCAGCTAAACCGGCCATTTGTGCGCTCATCGTTTGCATCTGCTCGAACATCATTTGATTCATTTTGCCTTGTTCGTGCATGAAGTCAGTGACAGCTGGAGTGATGTACGGCTTTGGTGGTGGAGGTTGTGGCTCCCGGTTGTTGAATGAGGCATTCTGATAGAAGTTCCGGTTGTTGCTGCTCGAGGGGCTGTTGAATGGCGCAGGATTGTTTTGCTTCCACATCCAGTTTTGTTGCTCAACCAGATCCTTGGAGTAGGTTCGGTTGAATGGAGATTTCGGGAAGTAAGATGGCTCGCTGTTAAGAGAGTTGACTTGCTCGGTCTCTCCATCCCTTTGCACCGATGGGCAATGCTCATAAGAGTGCCTTTTATCTCCACACAAGGCACAAGATTGTGGTTGGTGGTTGCTAACTGTTTTCGCGCTCATCTTGTCGAATGCCTTTTGCATGGCATCCAGTTTGGCAGATAGCGCGGTGATCTGATCAACCTCGTATCGGCCGCCTACTCCTGCTCCTCGAGAGTTTTCGCGGCCGGACCACTGTTGGTTTGATGCCATGTTGTCAATCAAGTCCATGGCCTCTTGAGCTTCCCTGTCCATCAAAGCTCCACCTGCAACATCATCAACAGAGGTGCGAGTACTATCAGTCAAACCATCATAAAAGGTCTGAATAAGCAACCAGTCTGGTATACCATGGTGAGGACAAGAATACTGCAACTCTCTAAACCTTTCCCAAGCCTCATTGAGTGGTTCATCAGACCTTTGCCTAAAACTGGTCAGTTGGGTCCTTACCTTGGCAGTTCTTTTGTGAGGGAAAAACCTAGTTAAAAAAAGTTTGGACAGTTCCCTCCAAGTGTTTATTGAGTCCCTTGGTAATGACCCTAACCATTTCTTGGCCTTATCCCTAAGAGTAAAAGGAAATAAAGCAAGTCTGATATAATCTGAGGTTGCGCCATTAGTTTTAATGGTGGTGCAACACTCAAGGAAGGTTTGCAGATGAGCATGTGGATCCTCATGATCCAATCCATGAAAAGTGTTTTGCTGCACGATGTTGATCACACCCGGATTGAAATTCGGTTGTTGCCCCACAATCCTCGGCAGCCTGATTGCTCCCCTCACATCTCCAGATCTCGGCACGTTGAACTCCTTCAGAGTTCTTGGGATGAAGTCGGCCACATCATCATCAGAGTCGTGGCCATCATGGTTCTCAGCTCTGTCTTCTCCGTTCTGACTCATGTCTCTGTCAGGATCGGAGTGTACGGACCGTGTGTCCTGTGCACGGACCGTGTGAGGAGGTGGTTGTGCAGAAGTAACTGTGTTCTGGTCCTGAGTTGGATCGGGAGGCACTTCCGTGTTGGAAGGTTGTCCTTTACTCCTCAGGTTGTATGGAGGTTCCAGCTTGCTCCTGTGGTGAGAGAAAAGAAAGAAAAAGATACAAATTAAAATCTAGAATTTAGCAAAAATAAGCAAAAATCCAAAAATTTCCAATGCCGTCCCCGGCAACGGTGCCAAAAACTTGTTCACACAAAAGCGTATGCACAAAATTTCAGTACAGCAAGCTGTACCTTTTAACCTTGGGTACACCTTTCGAGTCGGATTGCAAGTGTACAATCCTATCGAGCAGTATAATCAGGTATCGATCCACAGGACGGATGAAAATAGATTGGACTCTACTTAGATTATATGAAAACTCTAGAAGTCTGCAAAGGTTGTTTTTGGTTGTTTAAATTCCTAAACAGTTCAATGAAAAGAGTTAAAACAGTAAAGTGGTTTTGTAATTAATAAAAAGGGGTTCCTAGGGTTTCAGATTTCGTCTCAGCTTTGCCTCAAGTGCCTGGTCCGTGCACTCTCATGCACGGGCCGTGTGTAATATGCACGGGCCGTGCATTTTCATACACGGTCCGTGTGGCCCTCAAGTTGATACAGCAGCTATTAGTTTCTGTATTGATTTCCTGTGCAAGGTTATTTTGGCCGTACCTAAGTCAATACTCCTCAACTCTCGTTTATTGGCTTAATTGCTTGGTACGAAACTCAATTTATACCTTCTTAGGGTTCTTAAACTTCAACTCTCGTTTATTGGTTTAATTATCCTAAGTTATTTGTTGGTTTACTAAAGATAACCTCGATCTCTCGATACGAGGAAAACTTTGCCTTTCGGCTACCGTTTGGTTTCACCTCTCGGTTCACAAACCTATCTCAAATACTTAGTTTGGTCGAATGAATGTCAAAGCCTTGAAATACCATCTAGATGTGGCCATGCATCTAACGATAAACTAATCAATTCAAACAAGTTCAATCTAAGCAATAAAATACTACACAACAAACAAGCACAAAATCAAATACAAATTCCAATAGCTAGCAAGTAAAACAAAGCATTCAACTACATGTTAACCCTAGAAACTAAAAAGTCTACTCAAACATAGTTCTAAAGAAAATAAAAGAGATGATAAAGATAGAGCTCATGGCAAAATCCGAAGAACAAAGAAGATCCGTCGCAAATCTCTCGATTTTCGCCTCTTTCCTTCGTCTCCAAGCTTAGCCGCAAGCCCCAAACCCTAGATGTCCCTCCTCAGATCCAGAATGAGCTCTCCCTTGGCCAGAGAGGCGCTTTAATGCCCTCAATTCGCGACCTTCCCCAGCTGGCACCAATTTCCAACTTTGGATTCTGTTTCCGGAAATGTCATGCACGGACCGTATGCAAGAGTGCACGGACCGTGTACCTGTGTCTCTGGCTCAAATTGTAGATCTTCTCGCAAGCTTTTCGAAAAGTGGTCATACACTCAAAACGGAGTCACGAGTCAAAAGATATGACTGTTTTAAGTTCAGGTGCTGAAATTTCAGCATCATATGCAGGTTGTGTCCTGGTCGTGTCTGTGGTCGGGCAGAGGTTTGTACGTCCGCATAAGAAGGTACACGGACCGTATATAAACCTTCAGAATCCATATTCTTCCTCTGTTTCGTCCGTTTTCTGCAAAATAAGAAATAGAAACGCAGCAGTACCACATCCTATAGATATTCAATGAAATAAACACGACTTAAGAGTTTTAGGCACAGGTTTTAACACAAAGTAGGGTCGGAATATGGACAAAATAGAGGGACATCAGCGGTTACCTCGAACTCGTTGTTGTTTCCAAAGCCCCCCAGCGTCTTCATTTTATCGGACCTCTCGAACCGTTTGTTGATCAGCTAGGAAAAATTAAAAAATAATGAAGAAGTCAGATATTTTTTTTAACAAACTTCATTAAAATTTATGAAGAAATAACTACAAATAAAAGTACCTTATGCACACGACACGAGAATTGCTGACCTTGACTGACTTCCCATTCCGCTTTGGCCCTCCTTTGCGCAAACCATGTCATACATTTGTAAAATGTGTCTTCAATTATTGCTGCAACCGGTAGCCTACGAGAGGACTTGAAGACCTTATTAAGCGACTCGGACCCGTTTGTAGTCATGATGCCCCAACGGTAACCACCGTCCAGTGCTTGGAATATCTTCCATGGTTTGGGGCACTCGTTCTCATCTTGATCCAAATATTTACCCACACCGTCCAGCCAATTGAGGGCAATGTCACATGCCTGCCCCATTGCTTGCATTCCTTGCTTGTACCTCCTCATCTTCCTCTTAGCCACACATATTCTAAAAAAAGGGATTGCCTTATCACTGCAACCGTTCTTCTTCATGTTCTCGGCTATGTGAGTAGCACAAAGACGGTGAACACATTGATCCTCATCCTCCTCGTTCCACCCCATATCATCTTGTCTGAACACCTTCTTGATACCCTTTCCCCTATCAGTGATGACACACATGAATCTGGAGTGGATTACATTGATCCTCAACCATTTCATGAACCAGGCACAATCGTCATAACTCTCTGATTCTACCAGTGAAAAAGCCAACGGGAGGAGCTGATTTTCAGCATCGTACCCGGTTGCAATCAACAGCTTCCCTGTGGTAAAATAAATTTTGTAAGAGCCGAAATCAACTAAAAAAAATAAAGTGAAAACAATCAAATTAGTTACCTTTATACCGGCCTGACAGGAAACATACATCAACTGTGATGACCGGTCTGATATGTTGAAAAGCAGCTATGCACGGTCCAAATGCCCAAGCCGCCCTATGAAAATACCTCCATGGTCCAGGTTCACCAGTGGGATATGAGGTCACCTCAAACAATGTTTCTGTCAATAAATTTAAAAAAATAAGTTCAATTTTTGATTGATAATGAAATGACGTAAAAATTGAAGGAACAATGTAGTACCTGGGTTGCTTCTTTTCATTGCCTCCAACAATGGAACTACAAGAGCGTATGACCCCTCCCAACTGCCAAATTGACGGGCTATTGCCAACTCACGGCCACGCCATAATTTGTTGTACGCCGGTATCTGACCGTTGTACCTTTCAGCAACAGCAATTCGGACAGCCTGAATACTCAAGTCGACATCGTTCCTCATGTGAGCGGATATACACTCGGCAACCATAGCAGCTGACAACTGGGCGTGATCTGTTCTTGTCGCATCCGCGTGGCATGAATGTTGTGTTGGGCATTTGGAGACACGCCATTGTGGTCCATAACCGGTGGCCCTTGCGAGTATGTACCACCCACAGTAACTGTCCTTGCACTTGAACCTCATTCTTGTGCGGTCACTGTGCGTAGGTATTAACTCTTTGTTGCAAAGGATGTGAAACTTGGCAATTGCGCTCTTCATTTCCTCTTTTGAGTCATATGTTTGTCCCTCGGACAATTCATTCTCAAAATCTGCCCTACTTCCAAACAAACCCGAATTGGCTTCCATAAACCCTGATGTGTCGTTGAAAGCATGAATCGGGTGCTGAAACCCGCGATCCATTATCTGAAACCCGCTATCCATCTTGAATTTCCTTGATAGTCCGAGCACAGGCCCGGTATCTTCAGGGTCAGAATAATCGCTCATACCCTCAGGATCAATATGACCCCAATTTTCCTCTGCCTCTAGTATTTCTGGATCCACTTCTTCATCAGATTCATCCGGATTACAAGTTTGACCCCAATGAGCGGTCCGACTAGATGAAGGCTGGTCAGTCTGGGACGGGGCCCGACGGGAGGGTCGTTCCCTCTGAACTGGGGCCCGACTACTGGACGGTTGGTCAATTTGGACAGGGGATGGACTAGAGCCGGATGAGTTACCCCGACTACGACCCTGGATTAACCTCTGAACTGGGTTCGAACACCGGGCTCTGGTAACCTCCACATATAGGTCAATTATCTTGTATACACCCCCAGAAAAACTCATGGTTTGGTTATACAATACCTGCCAGACTCCCTCATTCTGAATTGGAAATAGTTGGAACCAGGTTTGTGCCGAACTAGTCGGCATGCTAATTTTGGCATCAATTTTAAGGTCATACTGACCCTGATCAAACCCCAAATTCCCACATATACTTGATTTAAGTTCCAAATAATCCGTACCTGGCAATACCGGGATCACAGTAACGGGTCCAATACTGTAGTAAACCCCATTAGGACCTGTTAATACATCCCCACCAGTGTAGATGGATACCATAAGAGCCATTTTTCAATTCAATACAGAAGAAACCTACAATTAAAAATTAACTAAATTAATTAATTTAAATTAATTATTCTAATTAAATTATTGCTAAATTAATTATTCTAATTAAATTATTAATCTACTGAAATAAAAATAAAAAATTTAAAAGAAGAGAGAAAAAACTTACAGATCAGAGCTAACTCAGGAGAGAGAAGGTGTGAGAGTGTGGAATGAAATGTTGCTGTCATTTTCGGGATATAAAGACTAGGGTCCGCTCCGGTATTCTGCGGACCCGGGTCAGCTCCGGCATTATGCGGCCCCATATGGGGGTCCGCTCCGGCATGCTGCGGCCTCCCCCAAATGGGTCCGCTCCGGTGTTCTGCGGCCGTGTTAAATATAGAATTGACCAGAAACGATGGTTATTTTATTAATTAATTTATTTAAAATGTTAAAAATAAAAATTTCGGGTCTAAATCACCATAATCTGCAAGATAACACCTAGAAAAAAATAAATTGTGACTCGTTATCATACAATTAATCCTGATTAAGCAAATCTCTATTTTTGTCATTATTTTGTCCTTACCAAAGATAGTTATAACAAGTAAATATGGTCAAAATTCAATTATAATTAAGAGGACAGATGGAGATAACTATCTTTTGTATTCATATACTTTTCTATTTCAATAAAATTTTCTATGTATCCGGTTCAAAGTATTTGGGACAAAATTCCGAATCACAAAAACACGTGTCATTCTAGTGGTTCGCTCTATATAATAATGAACCGGTTTTTTCCAGAAACGACCGATTCATCGGAGCCGGTATAATTAAGACGTGGCCAATCCTCATACTTTTTTAAGATGTTCTGCGTCAATATCGTGGAGAAAAAAGTGCGGTCATTTAGTTCCTTGCTTAATTCAGCGATTTTGACCCGCTATAAATAGGCTGCAGAATAACAAATACGGAAATCCTATTATAGCACAATACACATCATTTGCTTATTTAATCTCGAAGTCTGCTGGGGGCGTAACGTGTCGTACTGTAGATACGTACTATAAGTGTCGTGTCAAGTGGTGTTAAAGGTACACAAATTAAACACGACACTTGGCATGAACTGTTTTATCCTTTAGGTTTTTAATTTTTAAAAAAAGATTAATAATAGTAATTATAAAATAGAAAAGAATGCCCAAAAATAGAGAAAAAAAGTTTAATAAAATTATGACAAATGATTATGAACGTGAGACTATTATTGTAATTTTTTTTTTTTTCTCGTTACCTCGCCTATTTAAATTCAAATAAAAGGCGGGATTAAACAATATCCCGCTCTATGTCAACCTATTCCATATCGTGCTCCATAGTCCGGCCGCTCCAATATGTACTTCAAACGACACAACACGATACATACAACTGTTTGTGCCATGCTTGTAACGTGTCTAGATTTGTGCAATATGTGTCATGTTCAAATAGAGGTGTCAACGGGTACGAAACAGGTATGGTTGAAAGTATTTTCATACCCGTACCATTATAATAATGATTTTTTTTAAATTACATGTATCCGATAAGTTTTTAAACAAAAAAAAAATCTTACTTTTACTTGTCTTTTCGAATACAGTACGGGTCGGATAAATAGATAAAAAAATGTCATTGACATCCCGCTTTGTACTTTTGATAAAATATTTTTCAAAACAAGAACAAAGAAGAAAATATTAGTAATAAATACAATTAATTTGTATTATCAAAATTAACAAAACTTTATTGTAGCATGTATCATCTCTAGGGCTGCAAACGAACCGAACCGAATCGAACTTACCTCCAGTTTGAGTTTGGTTTGAATTAATTTCGAACTAAGTTTGGTTTGAATTAATTTCGAACTAAGTTTGGTTTGAATTAATTTCGAACGAACTCAATTTCGAATCAAATTTTTTACGAACTCAATATCGAACTTTTACGAACTTTGTTATGACTTAAGAGTTATGACTTATGGCTGGGCTATAGTTCGAAATTACAGCACTTCAATAAAAACTCAAGCATTCTGAATTCTAATTACACAGTACACCAAATTTTATATAAAAGTTCATTACAAATACGAAAATTTATATCAAACACCAAGGTTTAGTACAATTAATCAAAGTTTAGTACAATCACATAATCCAAAGTTTTCCAAATAGCCAACAGGAGCAACATTACCAAAGTTTTCAAATATCCAAAGTATTCAAAGTACAATTTAAATATCAATAGAAGTACAGAACAATTACCAAAGTCTTAGATTTATTATTACAAACCCAAATATTATCCTAAATAAAATATTAAAGTTCATTATCAGCGGAAATTAACGGTTCACGTTTGAGTTAATTTCGAACTAAATTTGGTTTGCGAACCTATTTCAAACGAACTAGGTCCAGTTTGAGTTTGGTTTGAATTAATTTCGAACTAAGTTTGGTTTGAATTAATTTCGAACGAACTCAATTTCGAATCGAATTTTTTACGAACTTTTTCGAATCAAACTCGAATCGAATTACGAACTACGAATTTTTTGTGCAGCCCTAATCATCTCCATACAAATATATATATATATATATATATATATATATATATATATATATATATATATCTCTCTCTCTATCTTTCTCTCTCTCTCTCTCTCTCTATATATATATATAATTTTATTTTAAAAAATATCTTATAGGAAATAAATGGTCTTATTCTGAGATGATAACGAAAAAAAAATTAGCCCTTACCCTTATCCAATATGCTAATGAAAAAAAATCGTACTCATATTCATTTTTTTTTAATACGATACGGGTCGATTAAATGGATAAAAAAGTGTCATTGGCACCCTATGTTCAAATGTAAGATGTCAAAATTAACTTAGTGCTAGTTATCGCTTCTCTTTATGAAAACTGAAGAACTAATGCACATATTCACCCTACTTTTTTCCATCAAAATGTACAAATTCGGAGATAACATGACAATTTTTTACCGAAATTTTTAAATATACCCTTCACCAAAAAATGATAACTCAAATAACCATTATTTTCTAGAAATTTCAGATAACACGTCCGCAACCTCAGGTTACAGATACAATTTTGGCATCCGCAACCTCAGATGGCTGGACAATCAAAATTCTCAAAAATTCTCAATTCAACGCATAACTTAATAGATTTGTTCATTAATATTCGAAATAAATAGAGCAACTTATAATTTGAATATACTAGAAGGAATATCAAACAAAATAAATAAAACATCTTATAATTTAGATGTACTAGAAGTACTACAAAATATTTTTGAAACATAATTTTTTGCGGTTGTAAAAAAAATTAAACTATTTGTTGGTGTGTTACTTGAGAAAAATAAAAATGTTTTGGATTTGGGTTATTGATTCTGGTTAAAAAATAACTTCTGGGTAAATAAAAAAATCATGGTTCTTCTAATACATTCAAATTCGAAGGTACTCCATCTATTTCCCTAGAAGCTATTTTATATTTTTAATATTTAGATATTTTCCTAAAATCACTTCTTGGAAAACAGATGGACTAATATAAAATTTGAATGTACTAGAAGGATCACGATAATTTTTTTATATACTCAGAAGTGATTTTTGTACCAGAATCAATAACTCAGATCCAAAATATTTTTATTTTTTTTCCAGTAACACTCCAAGAAATAGTTTAATTTTTTCTAGAGCCGCACAAATCTCTGCCTGAATAATGTTTCGTAGTACTAATAATACATCTAAAATTATAAGATGTTTTATCTATTTTGTCTGATGTTCCGTCTAGTATATTCAAATTATAAGTTGCTCTATCTATTTTTGAAAATTAATAAATAAATCTATTAAGTTCCGCGTCAAATTGGGAATTTTTGAGAATTTTGGTTGTCTGTCATCTGAAGTTGCAGACACCTTTTGTGTCCACAATGATGGTGGACGTGTCAAATATGAAATTTTCAGAATTTTGTGATTATTTGGTTTATCCTTTTTTTGGTGAATGGTATATTTAAAAAATTCGGATTCTTTATATTGACATTTTTAACATTATAAAGAGATCAAATTTTAATTTCAAATCCAATGTACATGAGTTAAAAAGTAATGAAATTAAGATATATTTTACTGCAGTTTTAATAATTTTAAATTTTGACAGTCTTTTTGCCTAAGTTGAAAACAATTGTCATGCTATTTCCTTTAGAGAGGAAAAGCATGGATTTTTCACCAAGCATTTTCAATCGAAAAGATAGTTAAGCCATAAATACTGTTTTGAAAATCTATAAAGTCCATCCGAACTGTTCAACATTATCTTTATATTAAATTGCTTGGAAATCAAAATTTATTTTATTTTTGAAATTTTTTTACTATTTTTTATATATGGAAAAATTCATTATTTTTGAATGGTCCAATCCTCTGAAAAACAATAATTTTGTAACTATCTAAAAAAATAGTAAAAAGTTTCTTAAAAAAATATAAAATTTGGTGTCCAAACACAGTTTAATATGGAGATCATGTTGAGCATTTCGAATCGACTGTTTGGATCTTTAAAAAGAAGCACGAAAACTATAGAGCATTTTAACCCTGCCCATAACAAAATTCACATTACCATTTTATAATTTATCAAGGGTGAAGGTCTAAACAGAAATGCAGTGGCTTTCAGGCTTTCTCCATACTGAAATAAATGCCTCGCTCCACATTTGTCCATACCGATATCAGCTATGAATGGTCCCACCGGATCTGGAGGTGTGAAGGTCAAAAAACAAGAAATCCAGTGTGGGGTTGTGTGGGACCCACCATGTTACATGTCAGCTGCTTCCGCCAGGTTTGGAGGGTCCACAATGGACACTCCCCCACAGAGAGAAATGCGCATTTAATGACCGAGCAAATGCTTGACCTTGACTGCTATGTAAAAATTTAATCTTGAATTGGTCGATTTTCTGTTGCACTTATTGCCGATATTTTTATTAATATCCAACATTAAATATAAAATTATTTTTAAAAATGTCCAAACCTGCTATTTTTTGGCCGGTTGGAATTAAAATTAGAACCGACCATTTTGCCAGTTGGAACTAAAATTAGGACTAGGGGTGTCAATGGGTACGGTACGGGTCGGGTGGAGGAATTTTCATACCCATACCCATTAAAATTGACTTTACCCATACCCTACCCATACCCATTAAAAATTGACCTTACCATATCCTACCCTTACCCGTTAATATTATCGGGTAACGAAACGGTAGCGAATTAATAACGGATATTACTAATATAATAATTAGTTTTATTATATTTTACAAATTAAATATAAAAAACTCATTCATTTCACACATATGTAATTACATTTCTAATAAAAAATAAAAATGAATGTGCAATCAATTCCAACTAAATTGTTTTTTTATAAAGGAAGAAATTTAAAAACATGAATACATAATTAGGTGGGTTGGAAATTGAATTGAATATATATTTAGATTTTATAATTACCTTATAAGGTAACGGGTACGAAATAGTCATTACGCATACTCTTACCCATTTGGTTAACGAAAAAAATTTCTTATCCATACCCATACCCAATAAGCTAACGAAAAAAAAACCTTACCCATATCCGTCTTATCGAATACGATGCGGGTCGGGTAAACTGCTAAAAAGGTACCATTGACACCCCTAATTAGGACCAACCAAAAAATGGCCGGTCAAGAAAGTTTTTTTTTTCTGTTTCAGACCCTATAAATATCCCGTTTCTCTCTCCTCCCACTCACAACTCACTCAAACTCACCAGAAGAGAAAAAGAAGAAGAGAAGGGCGATTTCGGAGGAGAAAATGGCAAAATTTGAGGCGATGTTCCGGAGTAGAAAAGGATAAGCAGTATCAACCGAGGTAGATCATCCAATCGTGGCGTAGCGAAAGGAGGGTCAAGTAGTGGTCGAGGTAGAAATGAGGGAAAAAAGAATTGTCAAGTATGCTTTAGTGATAACAAGAACTGTCAAGTATGTATGATGGAGGAATTTCTTAGACGGCCTATTCGGTTTGAAATTTCAGACGATGACTTTATGGAAAACCTCTCTCGCTACGGTTTGAAAAAAAGAAATTTGATCCGGAGCCACCAACATCGGATGATGAGTTTGTTCACTGTATTTATACTGTTAAAGCTAGCACTTCGTCTACTGTCACTGATCCAGAGCCGCCTACTAAGGAGTAGGATTACTAGTGCTTAACTTATGATTTTAGGGTTTTAAGTTTGATGAATTAGGATTTTAAGTTTGATGAATTAGGATTTTAAGTCTGATGAATTAGGGTTTTACCATATTGTACCGGAAGTTTAATTTTATCAATTTAATTTTTCTGCTGTAGGCTGGATGTGACATTGTAACTGAATCTTAATGTATTTTGGAAGTTCATCTATTAAAAATTCCAGAATTAATTTTTGAATATGAAAAAAATAGTAATTTATAGAAACTGACATTCAACTTACTCATAACTTAATATACATAAAGTAGTTCGAACCATACAAATAAAGTTCACACAAATTGCAAATAAAATAGTTCTCAAGGCTGCATCTAATTAAATAAGTTCACAACATGCATACAACCATGGACAAAATCACCCACTACGCGTAAAATTAATTCCGAACCACCGACCATTTTCAGAAGATGGCCTACCAGATGCCCCTGCTTGGCTTCCAGATGCCTCTGCTTGGATACTAGATGCCCTTGTACGCTTACTAGTTGAACTTCTTGGTTGGCTACCAGATGACTCTTCTTGCACACCAACCGCCTCTCCTCCCATGACAAATGCCTCTCCCATTGCCTCTGCATACATAGCAGATGCATCTAAACGGCTTGTTGGTGTGCTTCGCCGTGACCCTTGTGACCAAGTGATGGGTCAAATTAGAGCTAATAATATTTATAACCCTAATTGTCTACTTTACAATCGATTAACAAGCGCATGACCTATTGTATAGTATAGATCGGGGTGTCAATCCACAGGGATAGTGTATTAAGAGATCTAATGACAATCAATTCTAGGTTTTTAGTTGTTTTGGTTATTTGATTTGATTAGTTGGGTTGTTTAGTTGTATGAATAATTAAAACAATAAATGAATATTTTATGTATAGAAAATGAGCTTCCATGGATTAGGCTATCTATCATTTTTATCTATCTAATCTAGTTTCTGGTCACTAATGCAAACGCATGTGGTGCTGTCACTAACCGCATGTAAGTTCAATACCTGTCAATTATGATTTCTAATTCCAATCAGTGTCGCATGCGGTTTGATAAGAACCGTGTGCGTCCTGTACTGGTATCAAATGCAAATCTGAGAGTTGCTAATCCTATCTTAGTACTAATCACTGCTACGCTAACCTCACTATAATCAATCGCATACAGTTTAATGATAAGTCTTCATTACCAAGACTAGAAGAATTTAAGTTCACAGCTACGTCCATCCTTTATACCTTCTGTAGTTGAAATAACTGAGATTACCCTACTATCGGTCTATAAAACGTGACATTCGTCTGCATATCTATACTCCAATAGGTTTCTAACTGAGATCGGATCACAATGGATCAACTGCTACGTCTATTTCCCTATTCCTAATTAGTCAACTCTATATGCCTAAGCATTATGGTGTAGCTATCACCATACAGACGAGGTTAACATGCACCAAATTAAGTAGTAATACAAAGATAAAGTGCAGAAAGAATTCAGATCAAACACAAATGATAAATATAAATAAAACCTCTAGATTAAACTCATAAGAATTCTAGTTACATGCCTTCACCCTAGAAAGGTATAGGTTGGGGGTGTTCCAAAGTTCATTTGGGTTGCCGATTCTAAGTTACACTTTTTCAGGGTCATAACCAGTGCATTCGTAAATCATATACTTCAAGTTTCAAATTGAGGTATCATCATCAACCATGAATGAATTAATTGTCTCTTTGGAGTAATAAACCCCATATGTATTAGTAAAAAATTTCCACCACAGTGTAATGAAACGATTATGGACATGACCAACAAACTACATTTTGGTAAATGGTAAACAGTTGTCAGATTACTAAATTTAAAAAGAATTATATGTTTGCTGAAAAAATTTAAAAAAAAAATAATTAATTAAAAAGTACCTGAAAATCTCCTCCAAAATTGTCATTTTCGCCTCAGAAATCACCTTCTCTTTCTCTCTTTCTCTTCTGATGAGTTTGAGTGAGTTATGAGAGGGAGGAGAGAGAAACGGGGTATGTATAGGGGAAACAGGAAAAAAAATATACCACACCGGCCAAAAAATGGCCTGTCCTAGTTTAAATTCCTGACCGGCCATTTTTTGGTCGGTCGTAAATAAAATTCCAACTGCCCATTTTTTGACTGGTTTGGGTATTTTTAAAGAACCCATAAAACCTGAGTACATTTGATATTTTTTATTTTATGTTGGATATTAATAAAAATGTCGGCACTTATTGTGTTTCCATGCGTGTTTTGTTCTTCCGGTAATGTATCTCTTCTTTTTAATTTTTAATTTTATGATTCCTTGCTACTTGCATGCATCTTGACTTCCACGCAAGTAGGATTACATGTCATACTATGGTATAAAGATGGGTAATTTTAAATTATCTTTACAATTATCTGTGAAATTTCTTGGATTTTGATAGTTTGAACATTAATTATTTGGAACAGTTATATCTAACAATATATTTACTTAATACTGCCTCATAAATCCCAGGTAAATTATTTATTAGATATGATTGCTAAAGGCAATGGCGAAGCTAAGTGGTGTCAGTGGTGCAGGCTAAAAAAAAATTAAGATATAATTCTATTTTTATGTTTTTTTTTTCTATAAAACTTATAAAAGTATACTCATACTTAAAAAAATGATAAAATTGTTCCTGCGCTGAAATTTTTTTCTGCAAAATATACTTCTAATTCTATATATTTCTCAAATTTTTTATTTATAAAAATATACCTAATATTCAAAATGATTATAAAATTGAGGAGGGTTCAAATGCCTCTATTTTTTGTGCCTCCACCATGCCTCCAATTTTAAAAACTTTAATAACTCAAAATTTAAAACTTAAAACTCAAAATAAAACCGTTGGATATGATCTACATCATTTTATCTATGTGCTCATCAAAAATTACCACATTTCGATTTTGTTTTTATGTGAATCAATAAGTTGAAAAATTAACGTCTAGAAATTATCCACATTAGTATGTTTTTTACAAGCTCTTAATGACCACCAAAGTAAAATTAAATGTCATAATTTTTTTACACGTGTATAGATAAAATGATGTAGATCATATCCAACGGTTTTATTTTGACTTTAAATTTTAAATTTTGAGTTATTAAAGTTTTTAAAATAGAAGCATAATGGATGCATGAAAAATAGAGACATTTGAACCCTTCTTGTAAAAATTTCTTCTCACCTAAATTTTTTGCTCACAAATTATCCTGCTCCACACTGGCTAAAGGTTCCTAGCTTTACAAAATAGGGGAATAATTTTATAACGGAATCAGTATTAATAATTCTAACCACCTTTTACTCTTTAGTATTGCTTGGTTGATTATCATAAATAAAATATCTGAGATCTTTTAGAAAGGATCATGCTTTAGAAATATGCACATGCATATCTAAATGATTGTTACAGACTTAACAGTTATGGTTAATTTAGTATATGTTTGTCGTATACCAATAACACATGCATTGTACAAGATGGCATGAGATTATATATTATTAGTACTAAGTATTTTATATATTTTTTTATATCATACTACCTTGAGCCCCTAACTTTAATTAATTTGTTCTTTGTCGTTTAGCAGGGTTTCTGTACTTAAAAAATCCATGAAATATATTTTAAATTCAAAGGGATTTTTGTTTACTTTTTCATTTCTATTAATAAATTTGATGGTAATTCAATTGGGAAGATTATTTGATTATATCTCAGATAGATGATTGCACATTTTGAGAAACTAATTTTTAAATTAAGAATAAAAAATTTCTAGCTCAGTCTTAGTGTCAGGGATAACATCATACTTTGACCCCAAAAGAATGATCAATTGAAAAACCTATTCCTTCCAACTGACTCGCCATTAATACATTGTACAGAGATTGGCAAAATGAATTTCTGAGGTAGACAAAGCCTGAGTTTGGGCTTTAATTTCAATACTATAGTTTTCAAAATTCAGAGAGATAGACAAGTACCTATCTATATCAATACGTGGGTCCGCCATTGATAGTTAGTTCTAATATCAAAAATTTATATGTAAAATCTCAACATAATTATAGAATAAATTTTATGATAAAAAATGTTAAAGTGAAACATAATTTTCATAGTTACGGGGGTTATTCAGCAAAAGAAACAATTCATTAATTGACAAATCACAACACACTACGGATTTTTTTTAAAAAAAAGTAATTAAAATAATTAATTTAAAAAAATAACTTGATTACTGATTTTTTTACAAAAACCATAAAAACCGAATTGCCATTTCGGTTTGAAGCTTTTTTTTTTTGCTAAACTGAATTGCCAATTCGGTTTAGAGGTATTTTTAGTCCAGACCAAATTGGCAATTCGTCTGGAGGCTTTTTTTTTTAGATACTAAGAAGAGCAAAATAAATAAATCTAACACTGAAAATTTGAATTTGTTTGTTTAAATTATTTGATAGATTACTTCTTTTGATATATAATTAGCATATTTATACTAAAATACGCTAAATTACTTGAAATTATGTTGAATTATACTATATTACAATAATTATGTTGAATTACACTAAATTATGCTAAATTACAATAATTTCGCTAATTATGCTGAAATACGGTAAATTATGCTAAAGTAGACTGATTTTGTGCCATCTTTCATGAATGATAAAAAATAGTAAAAAAATTCCAAAAATAGTAAAAATTGGTATTCTACAAGTTCATTATGTAACTAATTTACTGAACTACTTAGAATGAATAATAGAAATGAAAATCTTCATCGGAAACTTCAACTCAAGTTTTGAGGCACCTCCCTTAGTTTTTTGGCAATTCTGAATTTGAAATCTTGAATATCTAGCACGGACGCATGCGTATTTTTGCAAGCTTTTCGAAAAGTGGTCATTTGCTGAAATCGGACACTCGAGTGCCGTTTTATGACCGTTTGAAGTTTCGCCGTCGTTTTTCGCCTTTTCAATGAAGATATCGTCTGTAATTTAGCGTAATTTACCGTATTTGCGTAATGTAATGTAATCTAGTGTAATTTAACTTAATATAGTGTAATTCAACATAATTTCAAGTAATTTAGAGTATTTTAGTATAAATATGCTAATTATATATCAAAAGAAATAATCTATCAAATAATTTAAACAAACAAATTCAAATTTTCAGTGTTAGATTTCTTTATTTTGCTCTTCTTAGTGTCTTTAAAAAAAAAAAAAAAAAAAAGCCTCTAGACCGAATTGCCAATTTGGTCTGGGCTAAAAATGCCTCTATATCGAAATGCCAATTCGGTGTAGCCTAATAAAAGAATTTTCTGTAGCATTGTTCCTACAACTCCATGAAAATCCTATAAACCGAATTGGCAATTCGGTTTAGCAAAACAAAAAAGCTTCAAACCGAAATAGCAGTTCGGTTTTTACGGTTTTTGTAAAAAAATCAGTAATCATGTTGTTTTTTTAAAATTAATTATTTTAATTACGTTTTTAAAAAAAAATCCCATTCCTACTATGCAAAATGAATCGTTTATATGAAAAAGTCAGCAATGGAACTAAAGAAATTCAATTAAGAAAACATTTTTTTTATTTCCTTCCTATTAATTATTATGCACATGAATATGAGCAGTACTCTTTAAACTTTTCAACAATAGCAGCCCGAAATATATTTCGGCCCAATATTTGAGCAACTTTCAATCAATATTTCCAAAGAGAAAAAAGAACAACTGGGCTGATACTTTTCTTGTTTTGGGCTTTGATAGTCTATAGGTATTATTTCCTTTATTATTTCAATGGGCTGATAATTTTTTCTTGTTATGGGCTTAGATCCACTAGACATTTTATTTTCTTAATTTTCTCTCTTTGGTAATTATGATCAAAATCCATGAGCCGAACCGAGCTAGCTTGTTAACAAGTTGTTCATGTTGTGAACTACGTATAGATCAAAGATTTTTGCTAATTTGATGTTGTGAGTTGCGCTTAGCTTAGTGCACAGACTAAAAATTAATTTTCGCTGATTTGTTGTTGTGACTTGTGAGTGATGCATAAATCACGAGCTGAGATTTTTTTTGTCTTCTTGCAACAAGCTTCATCCTATTATGGTAGGCACAAAGAGAGATAGGGATCAAACTGTTGGGAAAGAGTTTCATCTTCTTTTTGCGACGAGTTAAAAAGCGAGTCGATTCAGCACAAGCAGAACCGAGTCATAATTGAGCGAGTTAATTACGAGTTTTTGTCGAGCCAGGAGCTATGAATTAGGGTGTGATGTGCTCACCGAGAGGAGTTGGTGAGCACACCTCCAAAAGTCTATCGGATTGTCTTCAAACGACGAATCCATATCGTTGATATTCATCTACTTCATGAGTGATGCATGTACTGAAATATTTTGAAAGTTCTGAATTTCAACGGTTTAGACTCGTCGTTTGAAGACAATCCGAGAATCTTTTGGAGGTGTGCTGACCAATCTCTCTCGGTGAGCACATCACACTCTCTAACTTTGCTCCTGTATTAGTATATATCATTTCATTTGTCTCGCCAGGAAAAACTTAAAAGGAAATTTCAAGAAATCTCACTCAATTTCTAAATTTTGCTTTATTTGGAGGGCTTGTATAGGTCCTTGCTCTCTACAGTACAGTGCAGCTACGTGTCGCCTTTCAATTCAACTATCTAAATAGCACAGAAATCCCTTATGGCAGCACCGCACGAATCTTAATGCAAAGGATGTCCGTGTGTGATACCGTTTGTACAGCATCAGAAGGATCTACAAAATACAGCACGACACAAATCTTGATGCAAGGATTAGCGCAGAATTCCTTGATTTCCAACAGAAATTTGCAAAAACATGCATGTATTCGATATATTTTTAAAATTATATCTTTAATTTTTTGTTTAATTCTCTACTATTTTATGACTCCGTTCCCTTTTTTCAGAAATGAACGGCTCTGATCTGGAAATTCTAAGTTATTTTATGACTCCGACACTTTGATAATCTACTGGTAATTCTTTAATCCGGAAATGAACGGCTCTGATCTGTCTAGAACGGTCTGTGAAGTGAATACATATACCGGTTTGAATTCGTCGTTTGAAGACAATCCGATAAACTTTTGGAGGTGTGCTGACTAACTTCTCTCGGTGAGCATATCACACTCTAACTTTGCTCCTGTATTAGTATATATCATTTCATTTGTCTCGCCAGGAAAAACTTAAAAAGGAAATTTCAAGAAATCTCACTCAATTTCTAAATTTTGTTTTATTTGGAGGGCTTGTATAGGTCGTTGCTCTCTACAGTACAGTGCAGCTACGTGTCGTCTTTCAATTCAACTATCTAATTAGCAGAGAAATCCCTTATGGCAGCACCGCACGAATCTTAATGCAAAGGATGTCCGTGTGTGATACCGTTTGTACAGCATCAGAAGGATCTACAAAATACAGCACGACACAAATCTTGATGCAAGGATTAGCGCAGAATTCCTTGATTTCCAACAGAAATTTGCAAAAACATGCATGTATTCGATATATTTTTTAAATTATATCTTTAATTTTTTGTTTAATTATTCTCTACTATTTTATGACTCCGTTCCCGTTTTTCAGAAATGAACGGCTCTGATCTGGAAATTCTAAGTTATTTTATGACTCCGACACTTTGATAATCTACTGGTAATTCTTTAATCCGGAAATGAACGGCTCTGATCTGTCTAGAACGGTCTGTGAAGTGAATACATATACCGGTCGGCCACTACACACACACACACACACACACACACGCAGTCTTATTAAATAAGATGTTGAACAAAAAACCAGACTGATCATTGATTGAGAGCTAACTAAACCTAGTAAATCAGCAAGACCTGTTTACCAGTACATTTTCTCTACTTGTTTACAATTTTGGTGGTACTTTATTTTCCATTTAGTCTCTGTCAGTTGTCTTTTTCTTCTTTTATAGTCAGCAAGAGACGCAGGAGAGTCCAAATCTGCTGAAATTCGAAATCGTAAACAGTAATTCTGAAATTCCGAATCCAACCGTCGAACTGTTTCGAAATGTGTGCACAGAAAAGCCAGCTGTTTCGAGATGCGTGCAAAGAAAAAATTAGACGACTGGATTCGGGATTTCAGGATACTGTTCATGAATCTCGAAGATCATGTTCACCGGTTCGGATCGGCTTGAACTTTGAAATAAAAAATATGATGTGATGTAAGAAATGCCTCTTATTTCATAAAGCACCATATCCCAACTCTATATATATATATATACTCAAAGTTGTTAAATAAAAATCTACAAAATATATTTTCTGCATTTGTTCGAACCAACAAAAACAATCAGATACTTGGTTGCATAGATTCTGATGTGCTGAACTGCTGATACAGCACCAAATCTTTATTTCCAGGTAACACTCAAGATCTATTCTGATATCACAAACTGAGAACAGATCATATCTGGTACATGGATATTATTGTTTCGGTTTTGCAATTGAATAGGTAATTAGTGAACCATGTTAATTGAAAATGTAAATTGCTCTCAAACTTACAGTAGATATGTTGGATTTTTTTTTTATTTTTGATCAAAATATATATTCAATTGAAGCAGTAAATGAGAAAGGAGATGAAAATAATGGGAGAGAAAAAGAGGATAACTTTCATCTCTTTCATTCATCGCCTATGAGTTCAGCCATCACTGAGTGTTAAATGTTAATACAATTTTACCAAAAACACCCACAAATATCACAATTTATATTTATGCAATAACAACGTTATATATCACAAAATATTACCAACAAAATATAATTTCCAAACATAAAACCAACTTTTGCTCCAATTATAACTCTTACGTGGACAAAAAAAAACGGACTCATGATATAAAATTTTACAAAACTAACAAAATGAAATTGAAAAAAAAAAAAAAAAAATGAAAAGAAAAAAAGACAAGGCCTGTCTTGCTACAAAAGCTGGGGAATATTTTTTTTTTTAGTGAAAAACATTCTTAAACAAAAAGCAGAAGAAGAAAAAACACCATAATGGCTGAGAATTTGAACATTTTCACAAGTCTTGCCACACTTAATTAGTTGTACCCAGTCAACTAGGGTTTCACACTTTCACTGTAAAAGTCTTGATCTCTATGTTGATTGTATTCTTGCACATTTGCTCCTGTTAATACCATTGCAAAGGGCAACTGGTACGAGGTCGAAGTTTATGACGATTGGTCGGTGCTATCTATTCGAGTCAGGATTTGCGCCATTTGGCACCTCATGCTTGCTCTCATCAAGTTTGGCTGTACCATTAAGCCTATGATCATGCAACTCCATTGACTCTGACATAGATGTAAGGAGAAGCCGCCGCGCAGAGGTTGCCGCATAAGATCTCTCAACTCTTTGAACCAACATAAACAAAACTAGGAGCAAAAAGAGAGCAGAGAAGAACAATCTAACAATTCTACCAAGCCATTTATATCTTGCCATGCAGAGTATGAGTACAAGAACTGGTTACTCTATCTCCATTAAAAAAGAGAAGTTTCTAAGGGTGTTTGTAACTGGTAAGGTCAAAAGGAGAAAATCTTGGTAGGTGTAAATGCAAAAATGTGACACGGTAAAGGAATGCATGTAAGGGAGAGAAGCCAGAGTTATCTTAACACCTTTTATCTCTGCTTTGGATGGTCATTTAATAGAGCGTACATCCTCTGCAATTCTGTTAAAAATAAATTATACAATTTACAGCTAGCCAATTCATGGGAAATTTTTTAAGGAAATAACGGCCTATTGTACAATGTGTACAACTTAGACTACTGAGACTTTTCTACTTCAAGTATGTAAATGTTGAAATTATTAATATTTAATTATTAAAAAAATTATGTTATTATAATTTTTTCCTTATATATTTTTTACCCTCATTACTCAAAAATCTGTCTCCGTCCCTACTTTAATCTATCTATTTTCATATCATTTTGATTTAAAAATTAGTGTATTTATATATCTCTATGGTGCTCATCTAGCTTATGTTAGAAGATAAATATTACATGCTACTTTTACCAGTGGCGGACCCAGAGTGTTCCAGTTTTAGTGGAGATTTATCGGTTCCGACCGACTTTG
This sequence comes from Carex parvula, assembly GCA_025461045.1. Lineage (NCBI taxonomy): Eukaryota > Viridiplantae > Streptophyta > Magnoliopsida > Poales > Cyperaceae > Carex > Carex parvula. The sequence goes on along the minus strand of JAJGRW010001004.1, from coordinate 825,762 downwards.
TCCCCCTTGAAATTTTTTTTGTTCCCCTCTGTACGTTAAAATTGAAATAAATCTGTTGAAATTTGATTAGTAATTAGAATTATAAGTCAGAGCATCAAAAATTACAAGTCAAAGCATTGAAAAGTACAAGTTAAAGCATTGTTTTTATCGAGTATTCAATTGGTTAATGAATTTAAACCCGATTAGATATTTAAACCTGATTCGATATTTTTTGCCCTCTGAGATCCGCCTCGGACTTTTACGAGAGTGTGAGATAATAATATACAAATTGCACAGCGTTGCAATTGAAGAGCGAAAAACAGATGATAGGGTCTCCGTTTATTTAGGGGACCATGTGACAATAAAGTAGGGGCAGGGACCTGAGTGCAAAATAAAGTTAAGAGACTCGTGAATTGGTGATCTGACGGTCAACACCAGGACAAGTTATGGCGTGTTTAATCTTGGAAGATTAATTTAAAGATAAGATGTACCTTTTGGACTTTAGTGTTTATACAATTGCTTATGTTTGGGATTTATTGTTGCGCCATTTTTTGTTTCAAGCCACCACTTGATTTAATTGGAGATCACTATACATAGTAATAAAATTCGCATATAATTCGTTTTCTCGACGTTATCGAACCGAATTCCGAATAAAACACAAAAAAACGTATAATATGTTTTATCGCGAATAAAACGCGAATTGACGAATTATTCGCGATAAAAGTGCGAAACATTTTTTTATAAATTTTAAAATTTTTTTTACTGTTTTTTTGGGTTTTTTTTTTGCTTCCTTGTTGTACCGAATCATTTCCAAATTATATCCAAATTATACTCGAATCACGAAATTTTAACCATGCCGAACTGAACCCGAACTATTGATTTATCATATGCACTATACTCCTCCAATTCAACTTTCTTGCCATAACATGTTACTGCATTTGCATGGATATGCATGAAGAGTGAGGCTATGTGCATAGCGCCAATTGGTTGATATTATGGATGAATATTTTCGTTTTCAAGATTCAAATAATTGATCTGAACAGTTAAACATAATTTTCATATGAAAATGTATTTACAGACTAAATATTACAGTTTTTAAAGTTTTCGTACTATCTTTTAGATACATAAAAATCACATAGCGCCAATTGGTTCATATTATGGATGAATATTTTCGTTTTCAAGATTCAAATAATTGATCTGAACAGTTAAACATAATTTTCATATGAAAATGTATTTACAGACTAAATATTACCGTTTTTAGAATTTTCTTACTATCTTTTAGATACATAAAAATCACTACTTTTAAATAATCTAGAATTTTTAGATCAAATGATTTTTACTTATTTAAAAATAATAATAATAATATTCTAAAATATATATAAAATTTGATCTACAAGTACATTTTCATTATGTGATCATGTTGAACGGTGCAGATTGATTGTTTGGACTTTGAAAAATGTGGTATTGATCCATAATATGAATCAATATATACTATAAAAGAAAAACAACATATAAAAGTTTTATATTGTAAGGTTAAGCTCATTGATAGAGTATGTGAGCTTATCGGCTTGATTTCAAACGAGATTTGTTGATTTTGATCAAGTTCTTAGATCAAGACTCATTTAGTAAACGTTTGAAATTATATAATTTTTTTTTCGAGTTTGATTTCTATAATATAATAAGGTCAAAATAATTAATAATGAATACATTACATTACCGAGTTATTCTCGAATTACTAACTTATTACTCTATGCCCATCTAGGTGTGTGTGTATATATATATATAGATGGACTATGGTTGATCAGAGTCAAAATAACGATAATTTACGTAGAGTTTTGACTTAGGTTTTACATATTTTCTCACACTTACGTTTAATTAATTAGAGAAAAAGGCTACTGTCACCCTTCTTTATGTTTTATTGCAGAAAACAGGTTTTGGGACTATTTTACATCAAATAGAGCTAGAATTGGGTCAATCGGTCAGCGACGCTTATCGACTAAGTCCCTGTTACAGTCCGTATTGACTGATACGGACCAGGCCTAGCACAGACCAGAAGATAGCGCTGGAAGCATTAAACCCTAACCGTCAAGGTTCTAATACGGACCGTATCACCTAATACGGTCCGTATCCGAAGGCGTCTCTTGGGGAATAACTGCCGACAGCTGTTTCCAGATCAGTTTCTTAGCCTCTACTCAACCTCTACACGTCCCTCCACTCCTATATAAGGCCCCTGGGCAGAAGGAATAGTTATCTTTGTAATTAGGGTTAGATTTGATTAAAGAGAGAAGAGAGGAGTGCTGGTAACAATGCCGTTCCGCGGCTAAGTTCCATTTCTTAGGGCTATGCAGTAAACCTTGTTACTCTTGATGTTTTGATATATATATTTCTGTTGATTATGGTTTCTTGTTGTTGTAACAAAATGCTTTTGTGATTTACTATCTCTTCATCTAACTTCAATGATCTAGTTTGAGTCCGTTAGGGTAGTGACAGTACTTTAATGGTAAGAGAAACCATTTGTATGAATTAGCCTCGTTGAGATCTATTAGGTTTATGTGAAGAAAATCTTAGCGGAGAAACTATAAACCAGACTAACAAAACGCGTACCAAATTCCATCACTTGCGTAAAATAAATCGCAGTGATCTGTGTAGTAATTTGGGATATTTGAGAGATCAGACATTTGCGTAAGGTAAATCGCAGTGTCCTATGTAGAATCTCGGTGAAAGATCTGTCATTCTTGCGTAACATAAATCGCAGTGACCTATGTGGTGTCTTTCATTAAACAGCAACAGGAAATCAGACGCAACATGAATATATTGTCAAGGCGGATTGAGTGGCAATGGTGTGCCGAAACCCTAGAAATTCTCATCTCTATCTTTATTTTAATTACTTTTAATTGCTTCCTAATTTACATTGATCACAACAACATCTCTCAATTTACAGATTTCATCTAGCCTTTCGAAAGATTGTGATTCGATCGCTCAAAGCATTGAACCAATATTCCCTGTGGATCGACCTCGTATATACTACTCGATAGGATGCAGTCCGAATCGATAGCATTTCCGAGTTTATAAATATTAAAAGAAACATCGCTCTCTTTTGAGTGATCAATGGTGCATTGCAATGTATAAACCCTCTTGTACATTGGACTGTAAACTGTTGGATTTGAAATTCAAACAGTCGATCTAAATGACTCAACATCTTCTCCATATTAAAATGTACTTGGAGACAAAATTTTATATTTTTTGAAAATTTTTTACTATTTTTTCAGAATTTTTGAAAATCATTATTTTTTAGAAATTTCTGGACCATAGAAAAATAACGATTTTTAAAAATTCTAAAAAAATTGCAAACAATTTTACAAAAATATAAATTTTGGTCTATAAGTACATTTTAATATGGATATCAAATTGAACGGTTTGGATCGGTTGTTTGAAAATCCAAACCAACAATTTGTAGACCAATGTACAAAAAGACCTATACATTGCAATGCACTATAGCCCAACTCTCTCTCTCTGTATATATATATATATATATTTATATAATGATCAGGATACGTCCTACTTTGCTGCAGACAATCCAAATCAAGGTTAGCACAAGAAGAAACATGACATGTATTAATTAATGTATAATCATTAGTTTTGTTGACAATCTTGATTATTTTAGCATTTAAATAGACTAAATGAGATCTCCTTTTGCTTGATTACTTTACGCGGTGAACATAGATTTATTGCTACGTTCAAGTCATAGAAATAAATAAAAGCTAAAAGAAGTGATTCCTCCTACGAAAAAGGGAAAAAATAACCAAACACGGAATCAAATGCAAACTTTGCTTTTATAAAAAGCATGCAAATATGAGCCATGTCTCTTCTTATTTGACACATTTTGCTCCCCTCACACTAACTTTACAGGAAATAAATCAAAGTATATTATTAGAAATTTAAATGGTGGGCAAAACAAATAAATTAATTAACTTAGTATACACTTGTGCTTATCAAGGTAATTGGCAAGGTTAATTTAAAAATTTATCAAATTGACTTTAATTTATGAATCCTTTGAACCGAAATTTTTAAAGTTACCATTATCTCAAAAAAAATAAACCAAAAACCATAGTTTTTGGGCAATTCTGGATTTACCACGGCCGCAGAACACCGGTGCGGCCCCAAATAGGGGAGACCGCACATGCGTTCTGCGGCCCCAGCCAGGGGTCCGCACAGGCATTCTGCGGCCCCTCTTTTTTTTTTTTTTTTGCAATCCCTTTGACTTGAACGTATTTTAATGGTTGAGAATCATGCATAAACGTATTTGAACGTTTGAAAAAGGGTTAAAGGGTCAGAAACCAATTTGAACGGTTTTTGCGGATGAAATTGCTCCATTCAAAAAAAAAGAAAAAGAAAAAAGGAGGGGCCGCAGAACGCCTGTGCAGTCTCCCCTATTTGGGGCCGCATCGGTGTTCTGCGGCCGTGGTAGATCCAGAATTGCCCAAAAACCGTGGTTTTTTTTGTTTATTTTTTTTTAACAAATGGTAACTTTGAAAATGCCGGTCCTTTGAAACCGTGATGTGTATATATGCTAAATTTGTTCATTTTAATTTTATTATAATATAATGTCAAGTGTTATAAAAATAATAAAAAAAGAAAAACAACTTAGAAACATTATTTTTAATTTATCAATTTGAAACATAATTGTATCATTGATAAAGTTAATTGATTTCAAAGATTTAAAATTTTCTGTTGAAACTAATCTGATATTACTTTTAAATCTACACTCACCAACTATCTTAGATAAAATATTTTAGATAAACTTAAGAGTGAGGCTACGGTACTATGCATAGCACGGATTGGTCTGTGCTACGGCTCTATATTTGAGTTTTCAAAATCCTAACCGTCGATCCGAACCGTTCAACATGATTATAAAATTAATATGTACTTGCGAACCAAATTTTACATTTTTTCGATTTTTTTTACTATTATTTAGATAGGTAGAAAATCACTGTTTTAATATGGTCCAGAATTTTCAGATCAAGTGATTTGTAAGTATATATTCATTTTATAATCATGTTGAACAGTTTGGATCGACTGTTAGAATTTTGAAAACTCAAATATTGTGCCGTAGCACGGACCAAACCGTGCTATGCATAGTACCGTGGCCTCACTCTAAACTTAATCATATACTAATTACCTTATTTTCTTATATAAAAATAATAGAATTTAAAAAAAAAAAATTAGAAGTCTGAGACACTGAGTCCCTATTCCCTAGAAGGGGAAAAGCTGGTAGAGAGGGGGGAAGCCTAAATTTACGCCTTTTGCAAAGACATGAACTAAAGCAGATCTCAGATCATCTCTGACAAATTTCAGATACTGTCACCATTTTGGGCTAATATTTTATTATATCACCTCCTCATCTTGCCACACGTCTTACCTTTTTTTTTTTTTTTTTTTCATAATTAGTATTACCTCTGGCGCAAACAATTCTATGTGCAGATCAAAAATGATTTGGTACTGGTATCAAATTTTCCACCCCAACAAAAATATTTTTCAAATATGCCTTTATTTACTTGTAAACATAAAAAAAATGTATAAATGTTCTTCATATTACATCACTAGGCTTTGGTTTAAATTAAAACATAAAGTTAAAATTTCATATTTTCTTTTTTAATTTCTTTTTACCTTTTCACTTTCTGCTTGTTTTCTCCCTTTATTGTATTTATCTTTCTTTTTCTTCTTCTTCTTCTTTATATATATATATATTTTTTCTTTTATGTAAAATTGGTATTTATGTTGTTACTCATTAATTAAATTTGGAGACAGGATCTCTGTCTTTCTCTCCAAAAAAAAACAAATTACTGAAGAATTTTCTTCACCAAATAATTCAAATTTTACGACAATATGTAATTAATAACGTACATGTTACAAGAATATGTTTTAAAGACAGAAATAAAAATGCTTAACAGTATAGATATCCACGCGAATACTTTCGTCAAAAATAACCATTACCTCAAAGACAGAGGCAGAGCCAAGTGAAGAGAATGGGGTCAACTGACTCACATTTAAAAAAAAAAAAAAATTATATTAAGGTATAATTTTCTATATAATTTACAGTAAAATGTCATGGTATTGTAAATTATATTAAGCTATAATTTTCGATATTAGTCATTTTCTTATCCTCACTTTCAGACAGATTCTTGTAAGTACCAAATAACACAACTGACTTAAATTGGAAAGTATAAACTAGATGCATGATGCATCTTTTAGGCAATTATTTGGACACACATATATATATAATTGTATGCATCAACACCCCATTATTACCTTTGGCTTTCTTCCTGTCGTGTATAGTAACCAAATTGATCAAATGTCAAGTCAATCCATGTGAACTGAGTCCTTATACTTCAAACGCGTTCTGTTACAAGGGATCTTTTGATGGTGATATGAACAACTTTATATACCTATTAATAAAATTTGTTTTGTCGGATCCTGCAAAGAGAGAGAAAGAGAATTAGAATTCTATCTTGAAGCTATGGGGATCCAAATCTGCTGCTAGCAGGATTCTAGCTACAAAATCTGAAGGTACGATTATTGTTGACTGTTGAGGATAAATCGGTAAAAATTGTTATTATTGACAGAAATATTTGCGAGAATACTGATACAATTAAGTATTTTTATCCTCGTGTATATTCACAGATTCTTGTAGAGATACAGAGAGAACCGAGAGAAGGAGAGAGAAAGAGAAAAAGAGAGAAATTAGGCTATGGTAATATGCATATAATGAATCAACTTGTGTTATGGATCTATATTTTTATTTTTGTAATTCAAATAATCAATCCGAATGGTTAAACATGATCTTAATTTTTAAATGTATTTGAACATCAAATCTTATATTTTTTTTAGAATGTTTTTACTATTTTATTAAATAGGTAGAAAATTACTGCTTTCAAATCAAGTAATTTTCTACAAAACAAGATATTAACAATGACCAATTTGATTAAGAAAGAATAAAAACATATCCAACATGAGGTGCTTATGTAAGTATAATATAATATTGTGAGTTGATAGGATCATGTTCCACAGGTTTTTTAACTTATCTTTTTACGGGCCATGAAAGATCCGGGATTCGGACCTCCTTCAGAGGCCAACCCGGAGTACTACGAAAAGCCCAAGCTCTGTTTAAACAAGGTCCAATAAACGGTCTCATAAGGCTCAGCCCGAAAATAGCTTGAACCTCTTTCGTGCAGGATAACCGCTGATACTCCCCCATAACCATCCGGGATGGCGGTGATGGGCAGACTATATAAGGTAGGAAGTCTCATTAGGATCGAACTTTTTGCTAAGAGAGATATCGCATAGGTTAAGAGTCCGAATATCTCCAAACCTCTCTGAGTTCTCAACTAGGTCCACACTTCGGCCTGTCATTCTTTGGCATGACGAACTCAGCCCAATCCTCTTCTCATACGGCCTACTCTCTCCGACATAGAACGTATCAGTGAGTTTAACTAAGTAATGTTGAGATTAAATATTACATGTTTTTATTATAATATTTAGTTTTAAATTTTTAATTATTAAAAACTTGGAAAACAAAAACATGATGAAACTAAATATGAAAATAAAAACAATAGAACCCTCTCATTTTACAGTGTGAAATTATTACTGAAAAGTGAAAACCAATCAAGTAAAAAAAAATTATTACTGAAAAAAGGAAGAGGGGTCAAGTGATGGTCAAAGGAGTGTCCCAATGTCCAAAAGATCACTATCCATCCTTAGTGTGACAACTGACAAGGGGATTCTTTTAAGGCTACAACAAATGAAGGAATTATTTCATGGACACCTTTACAAAAACAACCAGGTACAATATTGCAATACTAGCCTGGATTACAATTAAATGTTGTACCAATGCTGACGTCAGCACAAAATCATGTGTCCAATCCCGTACACTGTACACATGATCTTTTGGAATTGGAGAACTGGAGATGCATCAACATAAAACATAGACTAACATAGAGGGAGTCTATGGTACTATGCATAGCACGGATTGGTCTGTATTACGAATAAATATTTTCATTTTCAAAATTTTAACGGTCAATCCGAACCGTTTAATATGATTTTCATATGAGAATATACTTGTGGACTAAATTTTTTATTTTTTAGAATTTTTTTACTATTTTTTTAGATAGGTAGAAAATCACTGTTTTTTGATGGTCCAGAATTTTCAGATCAAGTGATTTTCTACCTATCTTAAAATATAGTAAAAAATTCAAAAAAAATATAAAATTTAGTCTGTAAATACATATTCATGTGGAGATCACATTGAACGGTTCGGATCGACCATTAGAATTTTCAAAATGAAAATATGACTCCGTAGTACAGACTAATACGTGCTATGCATAGTACCATAGACTCACTCTAAAACATATGCAAGCAAGCAATTTTTGTTTGCTTTTTCACCCCAACTCTGCTGAATCAATGAGTTGATTTATGTTTGGTTGAGATCTAAAATGTAAAATAAAGAGTTTAGGTTTTCTGTCTACTTAAAGCGTAATAATTAGATGCAGCATAATTAGGTGTAAGTTAAAATTAGACTGGCCTAACTTAACAAGTTAGGTCTAGAGGCGGACTAAACTTAAACTATTCAAAGAGGTATTTTATGTTTAGTCCGTTTCTAGATCTAACTTGTGCGATTTTGATTTTCTCTCGATATATATTTCATTCCAACCTATCTTGGATAAGCAAACTATAGTTTTATAAATTCATTTCAAATAATTATGAATTAATTTTGTGAATACATATTATCTTTTTATGGTTAATGATTTTTATTCTCTTAATTTCATTATGTTATCAACAATGAATGTAAGCAATTTCTTTTTTATTATGTTCCATGCTGATAATAGACAATTTAATTTCAATTTGATTATCAATGTGCTGCTAATTTTGAGAATATAAATCAATGTATTGTTATTTTATATTTCAATTTGATTGTCAATTTATTTCTAAATTATATGATGATACCTTTAAATTTTTAATTAGGATGTTCTTATTTTTTCTCATATTATGTGATGTTATTTTAATTAAATTATCCTACTTCAAATTTATATCTAATCATAATTACATGCAAAAGAGCCAAAAAAAAAATCAACTTAAGCTAATCTAAATTGAATAACCAACTTTAACCTCAACCAAACACCAATTCAAAGACAAATATCATTTATCAACCCTGTATTATTGCCATAAAAAACATAAATAATAAGCTAACCAATGGGCCTCTGAACATTACAAATTAACCCTTTTGTAAACCTCTTTTTAATTCATAGGATATATATAGAAGTAGAGCTGCTTGGGTCCGATGGGTTTCGGGACCATCCGATTCACTTTAAGATTCATGCGCACGAATTTTAAAATATACGCGAAAGTTATGGGTGCGGATCTTAAAGCAGGTCGGACGGTCATCGAACCCTCGAACTCACTTTGAGTCCGATGAACATCAGACCCAAATTGACCTCTTATAGAAGTGGGCAAATTTTTCAAACCACTGTCAACCTTTATTGTGGGTTGAATAGCAAACTTTTGTTTGAACACCATTACTTTTCGATTGATTCACTTTATAGATGTCTCGTTCTTCTATATACCTTATAGTTTTACCACATTTTTTTTTGGTTCAGTAGATAAGAGTGATGCTACGGTATTTTGGAAAGTAAAGAGGATGCTTTATTTCTTGCTCATATTTCTATTTTGAAGTTTAAATAGTCGATCCGAACTTCTCAAATAATCTTCATATTGATTGTGCTTGGAGACCAAATTTTTATTTTTTGGAAATTTTTTACTATTTGTTTAGAATTTTTGAAATAAGTGTTTTTTTTTTTTTTTTTATTTAATAAAAAGCTGTGATTTTCAAAAATTCTAAACAAATAGTAAAAAAATTCAAAAAAATGTAAATTTTAGTTTCCAAGCACATATCAATAGAAGGATTATGTTGAGAAGTTCAGATCGACTATTGAACTTTGAAAATGGAGATATGAATCCCAAACTTAGTAGCTCCTACTAAGCTTTTTAAAAAAAAGAAAAGAAAATAGAGATATGAGCGGGAAGTAAAACATCATCTTTACTTTTCAAAGCACCGTAGCATCACTCCAGTAGATAAATATATTATATGGAGAGAATGTATACATTTTAGCAATATTTGTATGCTCAACTTTGATTATTTCATTCATCAATCATTGCATTTAAACTCTTCTTGATCCGTCTATCAATACAGAATTATATATATAAGAAAACTCATTAGATTTTATTCGTATATTTGATGAAAAATATGATAAAGTGATCAAATTTGAATGAAATATATAAAATAAATCCTTGAATCTAGCTGAATGTATTTCTAAGATCTTTTGCGGACATAACTAACCGAACGTCGCTGTAGCGAGTAAAGATGGGTGGAAAGTGATCCATTTCTTTTTTCAGGTGAATAAATACACCCAGCAACTGATTAGACAACAGGAGAGAAAAAAAGCGTGTGGGGCCCACACACCATTGCGGGCCCGGCACACGCTCTATATATTATTTCTGAACATTACCGTGTAGGCTTCCGTGTTAAAGATATTGAGAATTTGAAAATATGACTGCTACACAGGATATTATACGAAAAGATGTCGCAGAACCTATTTTCTAACCATTGACTAACTTTATGTATTCGGAAATTTACGACTTGGCTCCTGTAAAGTTTATAATTAGCAGAAATATGGTTGAAAGGACCTTAATTAAATGAATTTGTGCTGAAATACAAATATTGTGATTTCTTTTTTGTGCTCTTTTAGTATTTAGGTACAAAAAAAATTAATAATTCATAATGGAACCAACTTTCATCTGTATAGTTGAATATGTCTACAAGTTCATAATTGAGGGTTCAAATGTAAATTAACTATTTTCTATATACTGTGAACAAGCTGTTAAGAATTTAAAAATTGGAGGCATTTATACCCGAGTGTACAAAATTATGATGTGTTTTTTCTAAACTCTGAACAAGCTGTTAAGAATTTATTCTCGTTTTTGCTTAAAAATATGAATTACAAAGATGCCATTTTTTTTTACCTGCCAAAAAATGTACACAAAAAGAAGTCACCTACTACAAAAATCCTATGTTGCTTCAAAACTACTAACAATTATACCACACTTAATAATAAATAAATAAATTATAATTAAGAAAAATAAACAACCCCATTAAATCTAGGTAACAAATTAAAATAGATTTTTAGGGCTTTAGGCCCATGGGCTGCCTTGACTGATTGATATTTCTTTTCTGAAATTCATGAAGTTGGGATGAAGCTAATATAATAATTTAAATGAACTAAAGATACTAACATAAATAAAACGAAAAAGAATAAAGAACTAAAGATACTAACAGAAATAAAACGAAAAAGAATAAAGAACTAAAGATACCAGTAAATTTATTACATGTTTGAATTTTTACAGCTTTGCTCATTCTTTTCATTTCAGAGAGGAAGGTACAATATATTTGCAAACATGTAAGGGTACCAGTATGCTGTGCATCCTACAGCATGTCGTAGGGCTTTTCCACTAATTCCTGTAAACTGGTAACCCTACTGTTCTAAATCCTGTAAGGGTACCAGTATGCTATGCATCCTACTGTTCTCCTTACCAATCATATTACCCTGCTTATTCATAAAAAATAAACAAATTTACACAAAATTCGTTCAAAACAATTTACAAAATTTCACTGGACTACTAAATGGCTCCCCACCATTAACTGTACACTACAATTTCTGGTGGAGAACAAAGCTTTCACTGGTAACTCTATATATACATTTATTATGTACAAACTCACCAAAATATTTCTTTATTACAAGTTAGCTTAAGAATTTACATACAAGCACAACACTTAAAAATATTCACCAAAACCGATCCTTGTTAACCGACAGATATCCTTGCCTCCGGTATTTCTCATACCGTCTATTAGGTAGCACCAAGTCGAACCCAAAGCCCCGACGAAGAAATCAGCCTCGGAAGCCAGTAGGAAGTTGACAAGTGGATAATTGTGCTGAGCTGTCTTGCGAGGCTTGCCTCATAAGAAGCCATTGACCTGTTGCCTCATAATACGGAGGAATTTGAAAATTTGAAGAGGATTAGTTTGTTAAACTATCTAAATATCCCAATCAAAACATTTTGAGCCAAGAGATTATATCATCTCCAGTTTAATTGAGGGAAAAAAAAAACATTTGTAATTATGGGAATGAAAATAGTTTTGTTTTGTTAAAAATTATTTCCTTTTTATTTCATAGACATGGAGCAAGCGAATGAACTTATTTAATAAACATGTCTATATATGTAAAGTTGGTAATTTATTTAAGTCCAGTAAATAACATGAAGAAGGAATATATCTGGTGGCATTTATTAGCCCCTTTAAATGCTTATTGTTTCGAATCCAACCGTTAGATCAATTTTTAAGTATTTGTTTTGTGGGCTGAGTTTAAGGAAAGTAAATTCAATTTTATTTAAGTATTTGTTTTCACGGGCCCGTGCTGGGCACAAATAAGTAATTAAGAGTGACATTGAAATGGGCTTCACGGGCTTTAATAACACTTAGTTAGGCCCAAAGTTTAATATCCCGCCACCAGAGAGAATTCAGATCCAGTCCCTTCTATCTAAATAAGCACCGAAACAGCGAAACTATTAGATTCACATCAAGATTCGTGTTTATTTTATCTCTTCAATTTTGAAATTGTTCGTACAAATATTAATGTGAATTGAACAGAGAACTAAACTAACTAAAATAAGCAATATATAACAATCAATCATTATTCATTAACCAATAATAATTATAAAAGAGTGAGGCTGTGGTGCTATGCATAGCACGGATGGGGTCCGTGCTACGGCTAATAATTTGACTTTTTAAAATTCTAATGGTCGATCCAACCGTTCAATGTGATAACCATATGAATATGTACTTGCAAACTAAATTTTATATTTTTTCGAATTTTTTTACTATTTTTTTGGATAGATAGAATTTTGATGGTCCAGAATTTTCAGAAAACACTGATTTTTCTACCTATCTAAAAAAATAGTAAAAAAATTCGAAAAAATATAAAATTTAGTTTGCAAGTACACATTCATATGGTTATCACATTGAATGGTTGGATCGACCATTAGGATTTTAAAAAGTCAAATTTTTGGCCGTAGCACGGACCCCATCCGTGCTATGCATAGCACCATAGCCTCACTCATTATAAAATGTCGGAGACAAGCAGAAGACTGATCCTTATTCCTTAAAGCTAAAGCCAGTCTCAGTGAGGTAATAATAATTAATGTGTTGAATATTTCATGGATCGAATGCTTCTTTAGTAAAAATCTGAAGCTATTCATATAGGTACGTTTGGTTGTAATCTTAGAATAGCTAGAATAGCAAAATTAGTGTTTGTCTTATTAGAATAACTTGTTCTAACTTTTTGTGAGAATAACTTGTTCTAATAAGACAAACAAGTTTGGTTCCCTATCATAGCTATTCTAATCCAACCAAACACCGAATAACTTATTCTCAAAAATAGCCTATTCTCAATCCAACCAAATATACACCGATCGATCCTTACTTCGTTTTCGCATAAAGTATTTGAAAAAATTATCAATATCATTATTTATTTAAATTATAAAAAATCAGTTTGTACATTTAAAAATTATGTCAAATAAAATCAACATATTTAAATAATATTTTATAATGTTTGAGCTCCAAATGTTAAAAATTGCAATGTTAACATCTTTTAATTAAGATTACGCATATATTAGGTACGTACTGAAATGATATTGGTTTGCAGTAATATTCTAAAAGTCATTTAGACATTTTCCAAAACAATATTGTTTATTATTTAATATTATGAACCATGAAATATTGTTGTTATTGTTATTAATTAATTATTTAATTATCATTACTTATTTTAGTGTTTCAATATTTTTATTTGAACAGCATACGATGCTACAATTGGCTAAAATATGCTAATTGCGGTAAAAATATGCTAAAATACGCTAATATGCAAAAAGATGACTATGGAGTCAATCATAACATGCATTATGTCAATAAGAACAAAGAATCACTCCATACAAGCATATTTTTATAAATTTGTATTTTTTTTAAAGATAAGGTTTCCATTAGAAATGTTAGATGAAAAAAGAGTCTTAATCCATTTCTCTAATTCATCAATTTGGCTTAAACATTTCTAATGGAAATACGATCAGCAGAGAAATACGAGTCTTAAACATTTCCATTTCTAATTCATCAATTTGGCTTAAACATTTCTAATGGCTTAAACATTTCTCTAATTCACCGATCAGATCAGCAGAGAAATACGAAAAGAATTCCAATTACCTTCAAAGATGATTGAATCGACGACCGGCGGTGAAGAGGCAGAGGGACGGCTAGGCGGAGGGGCGGCGAGGCGGAGGGGCGGAGGCGCGCAGCCTTCTTTCTTTTTTCCTTTTTTCTGGCGGAGAGGCGACACAGAGAAGAAGAGAAGGGATCACGGGTTTTAGGTTTGAATTAACAATTCAAGCCGCTAGAAATATATGCGGCTGGAATTATTAATTCAAGCCGCTAGGAATATTTGCGGTTTGAATTAATAATTCAAGCCGCATATATTCCTTGCGGTTTGAATTGTTAATTCAAACCGCAAATATTATTTGCGGTTTGGGTAGAAATAAAATTCTTTTAAAAACGTGGTTATTTATATTAAAATATATTTTTTTTGGGTAAAAATAAAAATCACGGGCACAAAAGCTACCTTTTTTCTTTGCCCTTCTTTGTGATTAAATACTATTTTCTTAATTTCTGAAAAATTAGGTCCCTAATCCTTTGATAATTAAAAGATAGTTGATGTATAAAGGGGGCGAAGACAGAATTTTGAATAATGTGAGTCAAAAACATAAAAAAAATCAATAAAATATAAATCTTCTCATCTTTTGAAAACAAATAGTATAAAATGCTATAAGTCCTCAAGTTGTACACATTTTAATAGTCTATTTTTCTTGAAAAATGAATGGGGGTCAACTAAATTTTCAAAAAAATTTATGAGAGTTATTTTTTAGATACCCTTAACATTTAATTATAAAATATACAAAAGTAATATATATATAATTATTAGTTTTTGAAAATGAATGGAGTCAATTGACCTCCATTTGATGTACGTGAATTCGCCCCTGTGTATATATATCTTTGGTACAGTACTTAATTAGCTGAGTTTGTTACTCTGGTACACTAATATTTATGAGAAAGCCTAGCAATGGGCCACATCTTAACTGGCTGACCACCAGTGCTGTCAGTGACAGTTTAATCCTTTTTTTTTTTCCAAATGACAATCAATAGTTTATCACTTTATCATGCATGCATGATCCATCTAAACCAATATTGTTCAAGGTTTTCTTGATTTAAGCCATTATGTCAGTTTTGAAAAAAAGAATATATATGCCATATATTAAGACTGAACTCCATTTTCTCTTCCACAAATCGAGTTGCACAAATTATAATAGATGAACTTGAGTCCCTGGATTTTGTATCAAAGATGTAGCATGCAACTCCATTTGCAAATAATCATAATTAATTTTTCCCAAAAGCTTAATTAAATCCGCAATGCACAAGCTTTCAATTTCCAGGCAGGGCCAAAATAATTCAGAAAATAAATAAAGTGGAAAGGATTAATTGTGCTAAGAATCGTTAAATGACCTTAAATAAAATCCTCCTAGTTCTCAGATTTGAACAAGAACAAGCACGTCTGGTTGAAGTTGAAGGATATATATACATGCTAGGGGTAAAATGGTCAATTCTTGCTCAATTTAGTACCGGTGCATCATGTGATATGGTGCCCACAGGTCGGCTGCGCTCTCAGAAGAGATCTCCCAGCACCTGACCTATTTCCAATCAATGCTTTATAATATATGAACGTTTGCAAATATTCAAATATATAACGTAAAGATTTGAATATTTCATGTATAACCTCAAATATATGAAAAGACAATAACCTGTTTATCCCAAGATGTCGCCACAAGATGATTTGGAGTTACAGGGATATCATGATCAACACCCTAGCAGCTAGCGCCTGGTGCTGTGTGATGCGGGATGGAGGTGCTACGCCTGGTGCCGTGTGACGCGAGATGGAGGTGAGCGGAGGAGAGAGGCAGAGAGAGAGGGAACCCTAGCGGCGCCAATGGTGCAGGACTGAAAGTTTGAGAGAGAGGCCAAAACGTTGAGATAATTTGAAAATGAGGAGTGGGACTTGGCTAAAATGATGTGTGAAATTAAAAGGTTCGCTAACTGGGAGAAGATGAAGGGCTACTGAGGTATCAGGATTGGACAAATAAATAACTGTCTTGATATAACATTATAAGTATCGGTTACAAAGATTCAGCCAAGCTGATCCTGATATGTTGTGCACATCAAGAACGGTCGTTTATAAACAACCGATCATGTTTTGATTTGGACAATTAGAGACGGCTCTTTATAAAAGACCGTTCCTAATACCTCTTTCAAGGTCGGCTATTTAAAATGCCCGATCCTGAGAGCTATCAATATCATTCTTTTTTCAGAACCGATACTGATGGGGCGATACTATTTGAACATTGTTTACAAATTATGCAAACTTGTATAGCAACTACATGTTTTCAAACTTGTGGACCGATGCATTGTGCCGTTATATATGTTTCCTAAAATTGTTAATATATATGTACTGGGTTAATTATATATGGACCCACCTTAATTTTATTTATATGTCAATATAATTGAATATAATTGAGTTGATATGAAACTTGGACTAAACTTCTGAAAATTTAGCTTGTAATGTTAATAGACATTTCTTTTCTCTTCCATTCTTGTGGGTAAAAGTTTGACCATGCTTGTTTATCTATGTTCATTATTCATTTCAAATAAATTGGTTTTTCTACATGGAGGATATCCATATAATTAAATTATAATATTTCACCAATTAATGTTCTGATTCCACTACCAAATTAATCACGGACATGGATTTTCTTTTCCAAATTACATGTACCAAATCTATACTAAAATTTTCTTTTCCAAATTTTCTTTTTCTTAATTATGAGTAAATAATTAATGCCAAGTTTATGCAATTAACACCATGGTGATGAATTACTAATTAAACCTTCAAGTTTATACAATTCGAGTGGAGGCAGTAGAGAAATAACCAAACTTAATTTATGAAGCAGCTACTTATTTTCTAGCATATGTTTATATTAATTGTGTGAATGCATTTTTTTCATATAGAAGCACACAAATTTTTCGTGAGTAAGCCAATGTGAATGGACCATCCAATAAGTATGATGATTTCATTTTTTATATAAGCCATACTACCTACCCTTCAAAATATACTAGCTGAGAAGCATGCACAAAAAAATACATAAAAATATATAACATTTTTTATATTAAAAGTAAATATATATTGTTTCTAAATGTATCTAATAAAATATTGGATGATATCAAATTTTAACCATTTACACATTTTGGGTTCGAAGATGGTCGTGCAATCATTGCTGTTCCTTGGGTGGATATGGCGATAAAGTGCCTCCACTCGAATTGTTGGGACTAATTCCTTCTAACTGGTGTTGCAGTGCTGGATATTCCCACACTAGTGGAGAAAAACGGCATCAGAAATGATTAAGAATGTACATTAGCAACTGGACTTCTAGACGATTCTGACATTATATTATATGATTTTTATAAATATTTTGTTGAGTATTAAACTAACTTCTATTATAAATGGAGAGAGTACAAAGAATATATATTTCTCACACTCATTCATACATGTCTCTCACACTCACGGACTTGCTACTGCCTCTATTTATACACTACTAAGTCGGTTTGGACTTTTCTGGATTTTGACTACAGACTTCGGCTTTCTAGACTACATAATACAAACTCCATAAAATACAACAATGTAACAGTGAACTCTAGGTTATTCTCACCGTCATAACAAGTCGATTGGATATCTCTTGAATATTCTAGAATGGATTAATGGGCTTGGGCCTTAGTTCGATGCTGAACTTCAACATATTTATATATAACTTTTAACTCCCCTTGTAAAATAAAATTATACTATAACATATTTAGTTCTTCCACCCTTAATTTTCTAATTTTGTTGTCAATCTACGTTAAGCTAAAAAATTTTGCTAATAATAAAGTAGGCATCACAAGAAACGAAGTCATCAATAGAGGTGCTATTGGGTCGGGTCGGGTCCGGATACTATTATATTTGGATCCGTACCCTAAAAGTGTTCGGGTCCAAATTTCGATCCATATACTTATTTGTTTCAAATCGGGTCGGGTCCGGATCTGGATACCTATCTACTCGTAGATATTTCGGGTCCAGTCTTTTGGTACCGGATAGATAGATACCCATAACTTGTTTGTGGATTATCAGGTCCGGTCCGGATATGGGGCGGTTCCGGATCCGAAGCGGGTATATGTCACAACTCCCAAGAATTTGAGAAATTATTTACATTTAAATATAATTATAATTTCTTAAACATTTCACATAATAAATCATTATAATATAAATTAAAAGTTGCTGCAAAACAAAAATTATACTATTGCTCTTGTTCATAAATAATACAATATATCATGCTACATAGAAAAATAAAAATAATCACCCTAAATTAATTAGTTATCTATCTAAATTAAAAAATACTATCCTATTGATTCAACACTTGCAAGTACATTATCCCAATTGCTATTTTGCCAATCGCTGTAACAAATGAGAGCTTCAATTGTTGATGCTTCCAAACTTGCTGGTTTGTCATAAATTACTCTATTACCTGTGCTAAAAGCGGATTCTGAAGCTACTGTTGTGATTGGAACAGCTAGCAAGTCTCTCGCAATACAAGAGATGATTGGGTACTTTTGTTCATTGCTCTTCCAATACTTTAGAACATGAAAATTATTTTCATTTGGACGGACCTGCAAGAAAATAAAAAAAATGAGTTTCATTGCTCAAAATAATATACATTTTGGTATTTAAAAACTCCTTCCAAACTAAAGATGTTTTTCTTTTTTTCTCATTAGAGCCTTCAATAATATTTTGTGGAACTTGGGTAGTATTTTCAGGATTTGATTGTTGATTGTTTGGAGTACTCAAGGTGTAACAAAAAATATTCGAAAGTTTTTTGGTTTTTGTTAATAGCTTTTGAATTCAGGAGGCTGGAGATAAGTAACTTTTGAAATCAAAATATTGAAGAAGAGATATAATTTTTAGAAATTAAAATATTGGAGATGGGGATTTCCTTTTCTATGATTCAAAAAATTTATGAATGGAATATTAATACTAATTTTTGAATAGAGAATTAAATTTATGGCAGATATTTGATTTCAATGAGATTCATTGCAAATCACATATTAATGAGAGCAATAAATTTTCATGATTATGCAGAGATATATAAGGCATATATTGAAAGATATATTCGAAGCAATAAATTTTATTCAAAAAATTAATATGCAAATGTGATTACTGGCGTGACATTTGTTAGTTTGATTATATGTAATTGTATTTTCATAGTTATTAATATATGTTTTATCGGGTATTTATATGGGTATCGGGTCGGGTTTGGTGATGGGTCGGATAACTAAATCAAACCCATATTCTATCCATTACAATATTGGTTCCGGTTCGGATCCAGATCGGATAACTAAATCAAACCCATATTCTATCCATTACAATATATATATATATAGAGGAGGGTTCCACTGCACCCTCTTTTAGTGCACCTAACGTGCACCCAAAACTCATATGGTGCATTTTCAAAGTTTAAATAGTCGATTCGAACCTTCCAACATGTTCTTCATATTAAAATGTGCTTGGAGACCAAATTTTACATTTTTTGGAAATTTTTTACTATTTTTTCAGAATTTTTGATTAAACTAAACAATAATTTGAAATTCAGCAAAGTGATGATTTACAAAAATTCTGAAAAAATAGTAAAAAATTTCCAAAAAATGTAAAATTTGGTCTCCAAGCACATTTTAATATGAAGAACACGTTGGAAGATTCGAATCGACTATTTGAACTTTGAAAATGCACCATATGAGTTTTGGGTGCACGTTAGGTGCACCAAAAGAGGGTGCAGTGGAACCCTCCTCATATATATATATATATATATACACACACACACTACAAGTTAAGATTGGTTTTCAATGATGTGAAAATAATTAATCTTAATAAATAATTATTATCAGATCATATTATGATATGGAAAAAAAGTAGTGTTAATATATAGAAACTCTACTGCTAACCTTTTTTTTATATATATTTGAATTATCCTCAGTATTATTTGTCATTTTGTATATATTTACGAAATAAAATTTTGTTTTGTAATAAATTCAAGTTTGTTTGTAAACAAATTTTGGGGTTGGCTTTGGGGGATTGCAAATTTTAGTGACTTTTGAGATAGAATCAGATTAATATTATGTCCATTTCTTAAATCTGGTGATGTGATGCCACTAGCGTCCATCTCTGCCATGAAAAATGGAAGTGCAAAGTATACAAAAAAAACATAAATCTTTTTCTTTTCAATTGTAAAAATAAATTACCTCTGTTTTTTTTGTTTCTATAAATTTAATCAATATAACAAGTCTAGTGGCTAGCTCTAATTAAAGAGGCAGAGACTTTATCAGTTATATATTTTCATTTGAAACAAAAAAATAAAAGTTATATTGAGCATTAACGTAATCATCCCTTTTAGAGTGTAAGGGTTTATTATGTGAAATATTCCCATGCAAACAAGAAAAACTATGATCACTTTTTTATAATCTTTGTATGTACTCTTCTTAAAATTATGGTTTAACCAAAAACACTTCCTTCTTTAAGGAAAACTAACAACATTATTGGCACGATGGCAACGACAACAATCGGATATGAATGTGAATTCTACTGTAACCCATAAAGATGCCACCTTTGAGCAACATATAATTGAGCTTTCTAGACATTAAGGGCATGTTCGGCTGACAGGCGGGAACGGGAATGGACTTGGGTTCGGGTCCAATTTGAATGGCCGAAACATATGCGCGTGGGAAAAAAAAAATTTACTCTGAGTGATTTTTTTTTCCCACAGACACGGTGGCAGCCGAACATGTCCTAATTGCATGACTTCATTGTGTTATACGTATAGTCACATAATTTATACATATGAGAATTTGCTATGGGTCACGGACTCAGTAGTTAATTAAGTAATACCAAACACTAATTTGAATGACTAACCCAGTCGGACTAATAATATTCTTCAAAAGAAGCAAAATATATTATTTCAGTTCAATTCTCACATATAATTAATAATTATCGTTATCACGCTACTTTCAATCATCAAGCTACACTGACCAAATTGTGGAACATAAAAAAAATTCATAACATGGGAACATAAAAAATCCATGAAACAACTAATAAATGTCACAAGTTTATTGTGAATATATTCAATAATATCATGACATGCAATTTTTTCACGAGTAAATTATGAATGAAACATCAAGTATATATGACCTTTTCGTCCTTATATAAGTCATAAATTATCTCTATGTAATATTGTAGTAATCTAGTGCGCACTAAAAAATGAAAGTCATCAAATACATCCTAAGTAATTTTTTCTAACAATTTAACTAAATTGATTTAGAAAGTAAAATATTGGAGGAAATCAAAGCTCAAATCATTTTCACATGTTTCAGGATATCAACATCAGCCAGTATAATGTTGTGGAGGTATTTTCCTAAACACTTTGACACGTACTCAATTATTGTCAATGGTTCAATATAAGCCGTGGAAACAACACCTGTAAATTCAAGAGTTAAATATTCTTAATTATCCGAAAGTTGAGATAGGTGGTATATGTAATTTGGACACAACACTCACCAATACCTGAAAGGGAAAGTTGGTATAAGACCCATTTGAGTCTGACGAAGACTGATAAAATCCTTGCCATATGTCTGAACCATTTCCCACCTTATTGCTCTCATACATATCTGAGAAGAATGAACGCCCCACTGGAAAAATTGTTTTTCTGCATAAAACAAAATAAAATGTAAAGAATTAAATAAATGTATGTTTCTAGAAAATTGTTATAATAGATGTAAAATTATAAGTACCTGTTGTATGGTGGTTCATGAAGAGCTATGTTAAGGATTTGTATTCAGGTTGTACACCTGTCGAATCATTGGAAATATGATTCAAGACTACTGTAAAATCTCTCTTTATCCTGTAAAAAAAATAGTTTCAAATGAATAAAGTGCATCATTGTTATAAAAAGAAATTGTATTTAGTGACAATACAAAAAAAATTAATATAAAATACTGAGGTGGGTCATCATCAATGAGAGTGACATTAGAAATTTCAGATTTAAATGGAAGTTCTTCTATAGTGTATAGACTCTTCCTCCCATCATATACTGGATGCAATCCACCCAATTTGACTGTAGGTATGCTTCCACCAGAGTCTTCATCACAGCTCGGTTTATTCCACAGTGATGTCACTGGAGGATTTGTTGTGACCTGGAAGAAGATATATTACTCATAGCGGTTTTCATCAGATTAAGAAGAGGACAAATACCAAATTATATTAACATATGTTATAGTGGTGCAGCTTCTTGTTAGAAAACTGGACCAAAAAATGGTTAGCTTTGACAACCATAAGCTCACCACAGGTCCCCTTGCCCGCTCGGTGAGGGAGTTGAAATTCCTTGGTGCTCTGTGCTGCTGGTTGTACTGCCAGCTTCAGACATCTGATCCTGCAATCCTGCATCCAATGACTCTTGGACTGCAGCGTCACCAGTAACCACTGGTGTGACCTGAGGGATTTGTGCCAAGAGCCCTGGCTGACGTGCTTGGAGCAGATCGGGTCCTGTGTCGGAATAGGACCTGGGTGCAGGCTGCTGCTGACTTAAAGCAGTCCTATATATCTAGATTTGAACCACTACCCCCAACAAGCTTATTTCAATAGGACATCTTATCTCGATTGGACGACATTAGCTGATCAACAAATAAGATAGAAACAAGTTTATCTAGATGGAAGCAAAATTATCAATTTTTGAAAACAAGTTCATTTAGATGGATAGATCGATTTTAGAAAGCAAAATCATCGATTTTTAATATGTAAAAATATTACTGAGCTTATCCTTATCCAAAAAATCATGTCGAAATTACAAAAAAACAAAGTTCTTTAGCGAAAATCGATGGAAAAAATGTAAAATCCTGTCATTTAATGACTGTACATAGCAAATCTTGTTCTTACTTTTGATAGCAAAATCTCGATTTCTAAGACTAGATAGATAGATACCTGGAAGTAAGATCTCGTATCTAGATAGATCGATCTGTTTTATGGAAGCGATTTAGAGATGTGCACGAGGAGAACAGCTTGGGTCCGATGTGTTTCGGGACCGTTCAATTCACTTTAATATTCATGCGTACGAATTAAAGCAGACGCAAAAGTTACATGCGGGAATCTTAAAGCAGATTGGACGGTCATCGACCCCATCGAACTCACTTTGGATCCGATGGGCATCGGACCCAAATTGGTTCTGCACGAGAGCTACCTGTTAATGAGCACGATCACCGAGGGGCAGGGGCTCCGATAATTCGGTCATAAACTCACTTTTGACAAACGGCTCCTCTGTCGTCCGATCAAATTAAAGCTTTAAGATCAGTACCCTCCGTTTCTCATGTGATCTTAAAGCACATCGAACGGCGTACAAACCCATCAGACCCCGCTTGCAAGATACGACGGGTTGGTGATAAATCTTTCTATAAAGGACTAAACATTTTCCGGTTTTGTTTTTTAATATCCAATATTAAATACAAAATAACAGAATTGTCAAAAGTTTTTGAAAATTTTTAAAATGCCCAGGCTGCCAAAATTTTGGCCAATCCGTTTTTCTTTTCTTTTTTTGAAATTGGCTATAGAGATTGTGAAATTACATAATGCCAACATGGCATCAAATAATTAGTCCTAGTCAACTTTTTTTTTTTATATAATATAAATATAAATTTTTTTTACAGTTTTTTATGGTTTATGAAACATGCGACAGTATGAATTATAATTGAATTCACATATATTAATAATTTTTTATATTTATAAAAGTAATTGAGTTTTAAGATCTCACTAACAATAGTATAAATAAATTTAAGGTTGTTATTTTATATTTATCTAGTTTATTTATTATGTTTAATTGTTATTTTGTTTAAGGTTGCGACTTTGGCAATTTTCTTTTATTTTTATGTCATTTTGTGCTATCTTTGATAAATCATAAAAATAAAAATTCAAAAATAGTAAAAATTGATATTCTACAAGTTCATTATATGACCAATTTACCGAGCCACTTAGATCGAAAATTAGAAATGAAAAACTTAATCGCAAATTTCAACTCAAGTTTTGAGGCTCTTTTCTTAGTTTTTTTGCAATTCTAAATTTTGAAAAACAGCATAGCTGTCACCGACGCATGCATCTTTTCGGCAAGATTTCCGAAAAGTGATCATTTGCTAAAATCGGACACTTAAGCACTGTTTTATAGCCATTTGAAGTTTTATCGTTATTTTCCGTCTTCTCAGTGAAGATATCATCTTTCTTGTCTTATCTCTTCTCTTAGCCTCGCATGTTTACGAGAGATGTCTTAGATAAATATATGTACAACATATAGGTGCTTTAGAATGAGAGAAATGACTTACCAAAAAATTGATAGAGATGCATTATAATAGAAATACACAGTCGATGACATGGAAAAATATTATATTTCTTTTATCACACATGGATTATACAATAAAACTGTATATAATTGTTGGAACATTCATATATAACCGTTTGAAAAAAACTCGTGCTTCATTCTAAAAAAGATACTACTCAATTATCCTTCCTTGAATAGGACTAATTATTTGACGCCACATTGGCATTCTGTAATTTCACAGCCCTCTATAGCTAATTTAAAAAAAAAATAACCCAGGCCGGCCAAAATTTTGGCAGTCCGAATAAAAATTCAGGCCGGCCAACCTGTATTTAAAAAAATTTAAAAACTTTGGACAATTATGTTATTTTGTATTTAATGATGGATATTAAAAAGAAAATCGGAACATTTTTTAACAACCTGTATTTTACTATTTCTTACTAATTTATAATGTGGACAGAAGTTCTATTTTATCAGAATAAGATCCGTTCTATCATTCGAGCAAATTAGATGATAAATCCAACAATTTTCAAACTAAAATTCTCGATCTAAAAAGTTAATGCCAGATACAATAGAAGTACAGAATTTTACCAGTCAACAAACAGCCCATATAAAAAGTAATCTTGCATCGATAAATTTAAGAATCCAAACAGACATCAATCCGTGATCATCAACAGTAACTCTGAAATTTCTGAAATTCCGAATCCAGCTATTGAATTGTTTCGAGATGCGTACACAGAAAAACCAGCTATTTCGAGATGTGTGCACAAAAAAAGTTGGACAGTTGGATCTCGAATTTTAGGGATTTCAGCTGATATGAATCCGTCTTTTTTTCATCTATAAATACCAATCAGCGAAATAGAATTGATATTGTTTGAATTTTGACGCGAAATAGGATTTTGGAGAGCTATGCGGAATCAGTGAGGAAGATGCAATTAGTGAATTTGTTCACAAACATAATAACAAGTATAAAAATGTCATTTTTACTTAAATGAAATCATTTCCTTTCTATTATATAGATAGACTTTCCAATAATTATTTTGAAATGAATTAAATTTTGTTTGATTTTTATTTCGATCAACAAAGTTCAATTGAAAATTGAAATCAATTGAACTCTACAACTAGTTGTGTTCCGATCACAGCCTGAATTAGCCAAAGAGAAAATAGAAAAGCAATGGTGAATATTTATGAAATTCTTGCATAATAATTACATGTACCAAATCTATACTAAAATTTTTATGAGAAATTTTCTTTTTTCTTATGAGGAAATAATTAATGCCAAGTTTATGCAATTAACACCATGGTGATGAATTACTAATTAAACCTTCAAGTTTATACAATTCGAGTGGAGACAGTAGAGAATAACCAAACTTAATTTATGAAGCAGCTACTTAATTTCTAGCATATTTTTATATTAATTGTGTGAATACATTTTTTTCATATAGAAGCACACAATTTTTTCGTGAGTAAACCAATGTGAATGGACCATCAAATAAGTATGATGATTTCATTTTTTATATAAGCCATACTACCTACCCCTTCAAAATATACTAACTATGAAGCATGCACAAAAAAATACATATGAAATATATACTAACATTTTTATATTAAAAGTAAATATATATTGTTTCTACAATTTAGCAAAACAAATGTATCTAATAAAATATTAGATGATGTCAATTTTTACCATTTACACATTTTGGGTTTGAAGATGGTCATGCAATCATTGCTGTTCCTTGGGTGGATATGGCGATGAACTGCCTCCACTCGAATTGTTGGGACTAATTCCTTCTAACTGGTGTTGCAGTGCTGGATATTCCCACACTAGTGGAGAATCAGATACCAGGGATGGTCAAGAATGTACATCAGGAACAGACTTCCGAGCCATACTGATATTATATTCTATGATTTTTATAAATAGTTATATATACCTTTTAACTCTCTTTGTAAAATAATATTATACTACAACTTATTTAGTGTTTCTACCCTCAATTTTCTAGTTCTTTTTCAATCTACTTTAAGCTAAAAAAAATATGCTAATAATCAAGTAGGCATCACAAGAAACGAAGTCATCAAATATATATATAACATAAAATCTCTTTTATATATATATACATATATATATACACACACACTACAAGTTAAGATTGTTTTTCAATGATGTGAAAATAATTAATCTTAATAAATAATTATTATCATATCATATTATGATATGGACAAAAAGTAGTGTTAATATATAGAAACTCTACTGCTAATCTATTTTATATATATTTGAATTATCCTCAGTGTTATTTGTCATTTTGTATATATTTACGAAATAAAATTTTGTTTTGTAATAAATTCAAGTTTGTTTGTAAACAAATTTTGGGAGTTGGCTTTGGGGGATTGCAAAGTAGTACAGAGAATCTGCGTGCGGTCAAATTTTAGTGACTTTTGAAATAGAATCAGATTAATATTGTGTCCATTTTTTAAATCTGGTGATGTAATGCCACTAGCGTCCATCTCTGCCATGAAAAATGGAAGTGCAAAGTATACAAAAAACAAACATAAATATTTTTCTTTTCAATTGTAAAAAAAATTAATTGCATGCATGACTTCATTGTGTTATATGTTTAGTCACATAATTTATACGTATGAGAATTTTGAAATGGGTCACGGACTCATAGTTAATTAAGTAATACCAAACACTAATTTGAATAAATAATAATATTCTTCAAAAGAAGCAAAAGATTTATTTCAGTTCAATTCTCACATATAATTAATAATTATCGTTATCACGCTACTTTCACCATCAAGCTACAGTGACCAAATTGTGGAACATAAAAAATAATCATAACAGGGGAACATAAAAAATCCATGAAACAACTATCAAATGTCATATGTTTATTGTGAATATATTCAATAATATCATGACATGCAATTTTTTCACAAGTAAATTATGAATGAAACATAAAAAATATATGACCTTTTCGTCTTTAATATAAGTCATAAATTATCCCTATGCACTAAAAAATAAAAGTCACAAATACATACTATTTTATCTTTTACAATAAGTAAATAATTTTTTCTAACATAACTAAATTGATTTAGAAAGTAAAATATTGGAGGAAATCAACCTATTAGCTCAAACATTTTCATATTATCAGCTTCAACCGGTACTCACATTTATTATTTTTTTAATTTGAACATTTCTGTTATTATATTGCTTTTTAATTTTTATTTATTTGATTTCAGGTTCTAAATGTGAGTAGATAAAAATACATACCTCCATGGGAAGATAATTCACCTTTCTACGGCAATTGCTAAATACTAGACACGGCAAATTGACATATTTGATCACACGGTGGTACACATTTCTATAGTAATCTTCAACACTCTTTCTCTCTAGTTCACTTTCGGCATGTTTGAACTTGCAGCAATGAAAATGATACAATATAAGGGTGCTAATAAATTAAATTCCTCAAAAACAATGTTCGCATGTTGTGCTTACATTAACTCTCCAGTAACTTTTGTTGTCAGATCAGAAATACGATACTTCATTTGCACTTTGTCTGGATATTGAACCACAACTTTTACACCATTCAAATTTATTTTAATCTGAAATAGAGAAAGATGAAAGAGACGAGGGATGGTAGGGGCATTAATAAAACTGATAAGTAAAAGCTTTTTGTAAGGACACTATAAAGGTTATTTTGAATTAAGTTAAAATTCTGCGGGCAGTCAAATACCTTTTCGATATCAACATCAGTCAGTATAATGTTGTGGAGGTATTTTCCTAAACACTTTGACACGTACTCAATTACTGTCAATGGTTCAATAGAAGCCGTGGAAACAACACCTGTAAATTCAAGAGTTGAATATTCTTAATTATCGAAAGTTGAGATAGGTGGTATATGTAATTTGGACACAACACTCACCAATACCTGAAAGGGAAAGTTGGTATAGGTACTTATCAAGATTGAGCGAGAGACCCATTTGAGTCTGACGAAGACTGATAAAATCCTTGCCATATGCCTGAACCATTTCTCACCTTATTGCCCTCATACATATTTGAGAAGAATGAACGCTCCACTGGAAAAATGGTTTTTCTGCATAAAACAAAATAAAATGTAAAGAATTAAATAAATGTCTGTTTCTAGAGGATTGTTATAATAGATGTAAGATTATAAGTACCTGTTGGATGGTTGTTCACGAAGAGCTATGTTAAGGATTTGTATTACTTTCTCATGTTGTACACCTGTCGGATCATTGGGAATATGATTCAAGTCTACTGTAAAATTTCTCTTTATCCTGTAAAAAAAATTGTTTCAAATGAATAAAGTGCATTATTGTTATAAAAAGAAATTGTACTTAGTGACAATACAAAAAAAAAATTAATACAGACAAATACTAAGGTGGGTCATCATCAATGAGAGTGACATTAAAAGTTTCAGATTTAAATGGAAGTTCTTCTATAATGTATAGACTCTTCCTCCCATCATATACTGGATGTAGTCCACCCAATTTTGACTGCCGGTATGCTTCCACCAGAGTCTTCATCACAGCTCGGTTTATTCCACGTGATGTCACCGGAGGATTCATTGTGACCTAGAAGAAGATATATTACTCATAGCAGTTTTCATCAGATTAGAAGAGGACAAGTACCAAATTATAATTAACATACGTTATAGTGGGGTGCAGCTTCTTGTCAGAAAACTGGACCAAAAAATGGTTAGCTTTGATAACCATAAGCTCACCACAGGTCCTCTTGCCCGGTCGGTGAGGGAGTTGAAATTCCTTGATGAAAGTGTTGCAACATTAATCAGATACTAGTATCGTGCCTGTGCATTGCAACGGGACATATTATAAGAGATAAGAGAATAAAAAAAATCTTATGCAAAATGACATATTTTTATTAAAAAAATAGACCAATAAAGTAATAATTATTCAACAATAAAAATAGACCAACATATTCTCATACAAATGTGAAACCCATTTATTAATGACATACCTATGAATTTTCCTTTTACTGATACATAACAGTTTTTTTTTTTGGTTATGTTGCTTAATAGGGAAACAAGAAAAAATCATCAACATAAGTTGTATTATTTGTTGTTGTCATGTACTCATGTTACGACACCTTCTATTGTATTATTGTTATAAGAGTTGTATTCTTCTTCCTATAATTTATATGCATTTGTGTAACTAAAATAGAAAATAGAATCATGTTTACTTAAATGAGATCATTAAATGACATATAACATCCCTTATTTGATATTAAAAAAAAATGAAAGAAATGAAGGCATTATCAATCAATTCAAAAATTTCTTAAATGATATTTACAAAATGGAAAGAAATGTGAATAAAAAAAGGCAGACTAAATAAACTTGTGGCGAGGACATATCTAAATAAATTTAGACTTCTATTAAAAAGAAACATAGTATCAAAATAAGGCAGATTATTTGATCAGATGACTGATATTCAATCTGCATTTTATTTTTTAATCACAGCTGTTAATGTATCAGAACATCTAGGTCCTTAATATAAGAATAGAGATTGGAAATTGAAACTATTACATACTAAAATCCACCAGAGAAATTAATGTTCATATAATGAGCTGCAATTGGTTGACAAGTGACACCCAAAGACCAGGCCTCCCTGCACGTGCAGTTCAACCCACACGATGTATGTAACATAAATCCTGAATTCCAATAATATTAATTAGTGAAAGTGAAATTAAATATAAGTATCCACAAAAGACAAAAGGATTTCAAATCTAGAGTTAGGCCCATATTTAGGTATGACAGAAAAGCATATGGAAACTAAACATATATGCATGGGTTAAGGTGTAAGAGATTAACATGCATCAAGATCATATAAA
This sequence comes from Carex parvula, assembly GCA_025461045.1. Lineage (NCBI taxonomy): Eukaryota > Viridiplantae > Streptophyta > Magnoliopsida > Poales > Cyperaceae > Carex > Carex parvula. Next base: position 795,242 of record JAJGRW010001004.1, on the reverse strand, counting down.
AACATTAAATTATGAACCTTAGAATTTGTTGGGATATCATATCATAATTGATAATTAACCATATATATATATCAACAGATGGGATATCAAGACCTCTACTTGCAACGTCTGTACATATGAGAATATTAATTGCATTATCCTGCATAACTTAAACTTAGTCAAATATATATAATTAAGCTCCTAACCGCTTGGCCTAGTAAAAGAAAATTTCAGGACAATTTAAAACTTCAATTATTCAACCGTGAGAACAAAATAATTCAAAGCAAAACGAACCTGGCCCATCTGTCCACGAATAGGGATAACCTTTAGACCAAGATATATTTCGAAGAATATATATAAGAGCGAGGATCCTTGTCGCTTCGCCACTTACAAATTAATATATCTTAATTAAAAGTATTCCTCATATTAATTCGAATACTAATTAGCTGAGAAAACCTAGATATTTTCTATGCTATTGCGTTGAAGATGTTCATTCTCATGGGCCATTAAACCTTGGATATTAAGCATCAGATAGATTTTGTATATATAACGATGATGAGTCTAAGTGGATTCAATAGTTCTAAAATTACACAAATTAAGTGAGGCTATGGATCAATATCTCCCGGGACGGATGCATGATTTCTGCCAGAGAGGGACAAAAATCATATTATTGTACAGTAGCTTCCGCCAAGTTATGGGTCCAACATGCTTTTAAATTAGCCTCTTGAATTTCTCATGCAACTTTCAAATTTCACGAAATTTTTTTAGTTGACACCTCCTAAAAATCAAATTAAATGAATACCACCTCTGGAGTCTAATTTTCAATCCTACCACCCTCGCTAATCCAGGTTGCTCACCAAATTGGACGGTGCGCCGACTGGGTTGGCGCACCAGGTCCGCGCACTCAGGTGCGCACCCCCCAATAACGTAAGAACCAGTCTGCGCACCCTGGTGCGCCAACCCAGTCTGCACACTTGGTGCGCCAACCCAGTCCACGCACCATCCAATTTGGTGCACGAACTGGGTTAGTAAGGGTGGTAGGATTGAAAATCAAGCTCCAGAGGTGGTATTCATTTAATTTGATTTTTGGGCGTGTCAACTAAAAAAATTTCGGCCAAACTTCTCCATTTATCTTTTCAATTTTTGAAATTATTGGTAGCTTCTGCCAAGTTTAAAAAAAAATTGTAATTATTGTACAGTAGATATTGGATATTAACAATCAAATAGAATATGTATTATATATATTAGCTAGTTCAGAATTTAGATCGTCTGATTAATGGGGGTCAATTTAATTTATTTTAAAATTTACAGAATAACTTGAAAATTCCTGTCAATTTAAAACAAACAGTCTGAATTCTTCATAAAATAACTTAAAATTTGAATTATTACTTACGATACAAATTCCAGTCAAATACTCCACGCATGTGTGTACCTACTTCTCTTCAAACAATTTTGATATAATACCTTAAAATTTGTCACATTAAAAATTGAGAAAACTAAAAACTAAAAACAACTAATCAAATTGTAATACAAATTTGTAACTGTTTATTACATATATATTTAAGACTCAATTTTTATTGACAATAATATATTAACAATTCTTGTCACAATCGGACAATAAAAACAGGAACATATTAAATTCAACATTTTAATTTTTATGTTCTAAATGAGCAAGAATTGATTTATTAGAACGACATTATAACAAATTAACCTCATGACAAGAAAACTTTGCAGAAATGACATCATAATTTTACTAGTCTAAAATGTTGGCAATCTCACATCTTGTGCTAGAATTTTTTATTTTTAGAAATTCAATACAAAGATTGTCAAAAATGAATAAACTATTTTTATTTTTTTATTCCACCGAAGAATAGAAAAAATTGCTCCATTCACCAATAGACACTATTTGTCTTTTATTTACGGATTTTTTTTTTAAAACAGTAATTAAAATAATTAATGTTAAAGAACCAACATGATTACCGAGTTTTTTTAGAAAAACAACAAAAACCGAATTGTCTATTTAGTGAAGGGGTTTATTTTTTTGCTTCACCGAATAGGCAATTCGTTTTACCCTATTTTCACAGCGTTTCCGCCACCACGCCACATAAAATCCGAAAAGTGAGCAAACCGAATTGCCAATTCGGTTTAGGTGTTTTTTTAGCCTAAACCGAATTGGCATTTCGGTTTAGGTTTTTTTTTTTTTTTTTTTTTTTAAGACTAAGAAAAGCAAAATAAAGAAATATAATATTAAAAATTTGAATTTTTTGTTTAAATTATTTAACTTTTTTGATATATAATTAGCATATTTATACTAAAATACGCTAAATTACTTGAAATTATGTTGAATTACACTATATTAAGTTAAATTACACTAAATTACATTACATTACGCTAAAATACGGTTAATTACGCTAAATTACATATGAATAGGGACGATATCTTCACTGAAAAGATGAAAAACGACGGTGAAACTTTAAACGGTCATAAAATGACGCTCGAGTGTCCGATTTCAGCAAATGACTACTTTTCGGAAAGCTTGCGAAAATGCGCATGCGTCCGTGACCGCTATGCCGGATTTCAAAATTCAGAATTACCAAAAAAACTAAGGGAAGAGCCTCAAAACTTGAGTTAAAATTTTCGATTAAGATTTTCATTTCTATTATTCTATCTAAGTAGCTCAGTAAATTAGTTACATAATGAACTTGTAGAATACCAATTTTTACTATTTTCAGAATTTTTTTAGTATTTTTAATGATTTATGAAAGATGACACAAAATCTGCCTAATTTAGCGTAATTTGGCGTATTTCAGCATAATTAGCGGAGTTATTGTAATTTAGCGTAATTTAGTGTAATATAGTGTAATTCAACATAATTTCAAGTATTTAGTGTATTTTTTTATTTTTTTGCTAATTATAAATTAAAAGAAGTAATCTAATAAATAATTTAAATAAAAAATTCAAATTTTCAGTGTTAGATTTCTTTATTTTGCTCTTCTTGGTGTCTAAAAAAAAAACAAAAAAAAACTAAACTGAAATGGCAATTCGGTTTAGGCTAAAAGACCCCTAAACCGAATTGCCATCTCGGTTTAGGGTGATTTACACGAAAGGTTGGCTTTGTTTTTGTAAAAATAGGGTAAACCGAATTGCCTATTCGGTGAAGCAAAAAAAAAAAAAAAATTCACCGAATAGGCAATTCGGTTTTTACTGTTATTCTAAAAAACTCGGTAATCATGTTAGTTCTTTAACATTAATTATTTTAATTACTGTTTTTAAAAAAAATCCTTTATTTACGTCTAATAATAGTAAACCCTAAACCCTAAACCCTAAATACATTAATACTCTGATCAGAAGAAGAGAACGACAGCGAAAAGAGTTCAATCGCCTGTATTTCAGCGGGCTGAACTCGCGTCACCAAATCGCACGAGGAAGGTTGTATTTGGTGCAATTTCAGTTCGAGAAGTAAAAGTTATCTTTTGTCCCTTCATTGTTTCAGATAGAGAGGTTGCTCCGACAAGGTAATAAAGTTTTTGCTCTCTTTATTTTTCGTTTATTAACCATATATTTTTTAGATTTTGGCTTTGTTGAGAGGAACGTAAATCAAACCCTAATTACTCATATGAGTGGCAAGTTTGGTAAATTACAACAACAATTTAGATTATTTTAATCTTATATAAATGAGTTCTCATTTACAGATGATAGTTTCTGATCAATAAAATTCAAGTCTGAATTAACATTTTTCATCTCTTCTCTGATGAATTGAATTCTATTTTTGTTGGTTTTATTCTGATCAGAGAATAACGATTCTCCGTATTGCGATATTACATCCTCGAATCACATTTTTCTCTTCGCTTATCAGAGGTTAGTCTCTATGGATGTTATTAAGTGTTTCTGAGTTTGTTGTCAGGTTTAGAGGGGTTGAGATGAACCATAGTTACGAAGAGGTGGAGATGTAGAGGTTCTTTAATCACACTTTTAGGTGCCAAAGATGCAAATGGGTTCTCTTGTGATTCTTATCAGTGACAAGTAGATTATCTTTTGATGATTAAGGCTTGGATACTAATTACTGCTCACTATAAATTAAAGTTCAGAAAAAAATAGTTCAGACAAAACTAAAAAAGAAAATTTGGGTATTATAGTAAAACAATGACTTACTTTTTTTATTTGGAAAAGGAAAAACAAGATTCCTCGTATAAAGCACAACCATCTCTCAAATGAGCTATGTTACAACAAAGTGAAATAAATCACACTGAATAATATCCAGAGATTTGGAATTTCAAGGTACCTAATTGTGTTCAAGTCTCACTGCTAATCAAAGTCCAACAATCCTTTGAGGTGTCGTGCATATGAATTGCTTAAGTTTGCTATTTTAGGCAATAATATTTTTATTAAATCATAACCAATGTTTGCATAAGCACAGACCAATCTACCAAATCGAGCAAAATGGACAGCATTGACAGGATAAGCAACCTACCTAATTCTCTACTTCACCACATAATGTCTTTCTTGGAATCCCAAGAGGTTGTGAAGACATGTGTGCTGTCAAAAAGTTGGAAGAACTTGTGGGCTTCTTTGCAATGTCTGCACCTTGACATGTCAAAATTTAGGACAGGTGAGAACATAAACGAGCGATTCACGAATTTTGTTAACACCCTGCTACTCCTGCGTGATACCTCAGATCTGCATACGTTTCGTCTGATATGTCGTGACCAAGATGCTAATGCTATCCACTTGTCAGTCAGGACATGGTTTCTTCATGCCATCAAGCGTAATGCTAAAGTGATCGAGATAGATTTTATTGACTATGAAAGGTTGCCTCTATGCATGTTCAATTCTGAAACTCTTGAAGATTTAAATCTATCCATAGATAGCATAGACAAAGGCATTGGGTCGAGGGCAATCAATTTTCCTAGACTAAAGAAACTCCAACTTTGTGTCGAATCAGATGATAGTGATATTTTGAATAAGCTCGCTCTAGGTTGCCCTGCACTAGAAGATCTCTACCTGGATAATTGCTTCATGAATATACGTGTTATTTCCTTCCCTAAACTGAAATATCTAAATATTAGCTCGTGGGAGGACGAGTGGGTCGAGTGCATTAGAGCTCCTAATCTTGTATCACTTGTATTAGATGGATGGGCAAAACTCTTTAAAAAAACGTCTTTTGAGAAAATGCCATCTCTAATGAATGCAACTATTTCTCTACGGGGTTGGTACCGCTTTTATGTGGAAAAGTGTAACCTGCTCCATGCTGTCGCCAATGTCCAAAATCTCGAGCTATCATGGAGCACAATTCAGGTAAATGTTTCATATTAGGGATAAATTCCCAAGATTATGTGATATTGATTGGCTATGAGTTTTGTTGACTGCTGGTATTGTTTTCAGTAACACTTGATGCTTGCTAAGGTATCTGGTATTTACAGCATGCTTGATTGATAAAACTACTTCCTCAAGAAAATCCCTAAATTCTCCTTTTATATTTATTTTGCAAAGCTAAGACTATTTCTTTTAAATGCAGGCTTTGATTAAAATAGAATTGTCTAGATGCCCTACTCTCTTCAACGTGACAACTTTATCACTTTGCTATTTTTGTATGATTTGTCATTCTAATGAGATTGGTGACATCTTAAGGCACACACCTAATTTGAAGAAGCTTACTTTATGCGGAGACAGTGATATAAAGGTACTCAAGTTTTCTTACAGAATATTTTTCTCTGGTAAGAAAGAAGTGTTGTTTATTTATAAGGTGCAATGTGTCAACATTGTCTTATTCATTCTCTTGGAAAGTGTATATCAAAGTCACACGTTACTTTTGCGGTTAATTTCTGTAAAAATGCCCTTATTGAATTGCTGTGGAATATATATAATGAAGTTCTCAATAATGATGTGAACTTGCGTGTCAACATTGAAAATATTTTGAACATGAATGGACTTTTAAGAATGTATATACAAGGCCAACTATTCATATAAATATCCAACTAAGCATCAGAGATGTTATGAACATGTTTGCAGAACTTCTTGTTTGGTATATTCTCTTGGCTTGTGCAACAACAATCTTGCTGTAATGCCTACTTAATGATACCTGATAAATATTAGCACTAGGTTAAACATTGCACAAGATACTATGAGACCATATTAGTACAATGGATGTCATAGTTGGTTTGGTCTTCACAGTTTCCCAAGAAATCTGAAGATGCCCAGCTCTCGTTCCATAAATGGCCTGCCATATTTTGCTGGCTGGATTAGATCGGTTTTGAAGTCCGGATAACTTTGCAAAATAAGTCTTAACTTAATCAAAGATTACAGCTGAAGAACTATATTAAATTTTGGTTTAGGACAATCTACGAACAAGGACATGTTGCCATGTCATCCTTCTTTTGACCGTCATTTTGTAATCCGGGTCATATTCTTTGCTAATGGTTAGTACTTAGTAGTGATTTGGCATGATTCCTGATCATGCAGTGTTTGATGAAGTGTAGCAAACTCGCAACTATGTTGCATTTTATTGAAATTCTCTCTTATTTTGTGGTTTTTATCTTTTTTTCTTTCCTTGAACTGTCAGCATGAATGTGACTTGGAAGCAGATCAAGGAAGCAACTCGATCAAGAGCCCATTATTCCAGTGCAAGAACCTAGATGAAATTGAGGTCGAGTTAAAGTGCATAAATGTCGGAACAAAGCAATTGGTGAATACACTGGTGGAGAGTCTAGCTGAGCTAAAGACAACACGTCTTATACTATCCTTCCACTACAACTGGCCTGATAGCCCCTCTCAAACCGAGCTTCATCAATTCTGTCTTTCCGTGGTTCAAGGGAAAGATGTCTTCACCTTACTTTCTGACAACAAATTTATTGTTTGGTCCAAATTAGGAATTCCTAAATTCCGGGTAGCTGTTGTTGATTGAATTTTTTATCTCAGATTTTCTTTAGTAATTTTTTGCTTTGCAGTAGAACCATTTTATGACTTCCTTTGCTTTCATGACTTGCTCTGTTACTAAATGTTTTGGATGTTTTTGTAAAAGAACAACTTGAATTGTTTTTTGAAGTTTTATTAGTGGTTTAATTAGCAGCTATGGGTATCAATATCATGTAATCTTCTCTTTATTTTGTTAAAATAATCGTGATATCAGTACAATTATTCTTTTATTGTTTTTTGAAGTTTTATCAGAGTGGTGTCAGAACAAAGCAATTGTTTTCTGAATGGAGTCAACGCAGAGGTATAAACTTGGTACCGAATATTTTGGAGCATATGAATCTATAATAATACTACTCAATATGAATCTATAATAATATTTTGGAGCATATGAATCTATATGAATCTTTTGATTACCTTGTGCAGAAATTTGAAAACAATCTAAGTTCTTGAAAACAATCTTTTGATTACCTATATTAGATGGTTTGTTGATTTAAGTTATCTGGGTTTCACAATTAGTTATCTACACACATGTTCAAGTTGACACTTCACTGGCACCACATTGAATTGGATTACTGTTGAAAATTAAGGAGGACAATTGCAGTAGTGCAGCAGCAACTCACCTCCATGTAACGCTTGAAGAACCGATTCATTTGTTAAAAAAAAATGAAGTAATTTCAACAATATATATACATTTATTATGTACAAACTCACCAAAATATTTCTACATTACAATTTAGCTTAAGAATTTACAAGAAAGCACAGCACTTAAAAATATTCACCAAAACCGATCCTTGTTAACTGACAGATATCCAGCCATAACCTTGCCGCCGGTATTTCTCATACCGTCTATTAGGTAGCACCAAGTTGAACCCAAAGCTCCGACGAAAAAGTCAGCCTCTGTAGCCAGTAGGAAGTTGACAAGTGGATAATTTGTGCTGAGCTGTCTTCCGAGGCTTGCCTCATAAGAAGCCATTGACCTGTTGCCAACTTGGCGTGTCACGTTTGTGTAGTAGAAGTTCCAGTTAGGATAAAGGCTTGTTTTATCAATTACTTCCTGCACACAAAAATTGAAGAATTTCTATTTAAATTTTGACAGAATTCTCTTGATTAGTCAATTCAATTTCAATTAGAAGAGGAAAACAATAATAAAAAAATGTGTAAAAAAAATAATATTATGAGAGCATACCTGCATTTCAGTAGAGAGCCATATGTTCTTCAGGTCCGGGAAATGCTCGCGGATTTGGATCGCTAATTCCATGTATTTTTCAAACCCGAAAACATTCATCTCGCAAGCTTTATCTCCCATCCTTACGTGCACGCTCAGCAGAGGCCTCGGGACCCACGGTCTATAGTCAGACCACACAAGCTGCTCCATCTCTGATTTGATTATGCCGTTGGTTCCCTGAAATCAATCAAATGATCTCATTGGTACCAGTGATTGCAATGTGTTATTTTTTTATTTTATTTTGAATTTTTACAGAACTGATTAGTGTTCAAACGAATAATGCCAGCAACATTCATGATAAATTTACTAAATTGGAGATTAGCTTGATTTCATCTTCACAACTGAAGATTAATTGGGCATGCAATTTTTTGTTTATTTGGAGAAACCAATTTATAAAACCGGGATTTCTGGTGTTGAGGTTGCAATCCATGATTTTGTACCAATTATTTCTGTCAAAATTACTTAAACTGAAACAAAAGTACCTTATGCGGCTGTGCATTTAGAGCTTCAGTAACTAGTTTTGCTGCTTCGAAGCCGAAAGCTGCATGCCTTGCCTCATTCAGCAGCCGACACATGTATTTTGTTTTAAACCTCATTAAATACCTCACTGCCTATAAAAAAAGAAAACAATACATAAATAGAAAGGCCAGAGAGGCAGAGAGGATAAGGAAATTCAAATTTAGAAAAATTGGGATCTTAAAAGAAAGGCTTTTTACTTGTGCACGCCACCACCTCCTGTCCATCTTACGATGTTTCGTAAGCAATTTACCATCAATTTGAGTTGTTGGTTGCAAATTTCTCCATGGACTACCCCAAATCCTATAATCAAAACATTAATATAGAAGTAGAACACATGATCTTCACTCATGCACGCACAAAATGAACAATGAAAGAGCAAAAGCAACTAAGTTATGTACCGGGGTGTACGGCCTGACCAAATTTTACTTCGAGGTGTAGTTCTCCTTGACTTTGACAACCCCATTGATCAAAGCATCTTGTTTTTTCATGAGATCCATGGCATGATTGCGACAGTCAACTGAGGTCTCGGCCAAAAAGTAGCATGACCAGTGAGACCGTGCAGTACCTGTGCCAAAAGTTCGTTTCAATTTGCCTAACTTTGCTAGTAAACAAAATAAGGCTTATGGGACTTTCTAAAGGTGTACCACTGGTACCATATCCCCAATTTAGACCTGGATTGATACACATGAGAACTCAAAATTAGTTTTTCTTGGTGTTACCTAGACAGCCGGAGTGGTCGGCACGGTTGTAATAATTGGTGACGAGAACACGCCTCTCTTTTATTGCAATGGCTAGCAGTCCTGTCATCCCTGCCAACTGGGCTCCAATGCCCAAACCAGGTAGCCTCTCCCAATCGGCCACAAGAAATCGCATGTTGCGGTCTTTGCAATTTGGAGGGTGTTGATGCAACCATATGTCCCTTTGCACCATCCTCGTCAGAGGGTAGTTGTCTTTGTATGATCCTTCAATCTGACATTTGTATGCAAAACAAACAATTAATCGAGGAAAAAAATGTCTTTTTCAGGCTTATGTACCTGACATTTCAATTTGAGATTTGGGCATTGTTTCAGTACATGCTGGTTACAAAATAAAAAAAATATTAAAAACAGGTACCAAACAGGTATCAAAATAGAAAACCAGCCCGTTATGCTTGGTATGAGTGTGGCTCTCTACTCTGTATCAGAAGTCTAGCTTACAATTTTTATTTAAATTCATTTTATGATTATTTTCCTTGTTACTTTCCTTACTGAGAGTCTCAGAGTAAATCATTCATATATATTGTATACCCAAGGAGTAATTGGTCCGAGTTCTCTCTGCTCAGATATCTGCTCCTCTGACGACACATTCTCATGCAATACGCGCGCAACGTAACCTTTCCAAATAGTCCAGTCAGGTAAGCTCCCGTTCTCGGCACGGTTATCGAGAAGCTTGTTTCTCTGTGTGTTCTTTTCACAATCCTCCAAATAAGGAGCCCTTGGTACAGCGGCCAGAATATCCACCTCACGATTTGATTTTTTGTCGATTAACATGCTCCATGTATTGTACAGTCTCACTATGCTGGATTCATCTTTTTCTTGTATGGTAATAGTGTTCCCGTTTGCGCTGTGCTCTACAATGCCTGAGATTTTTTGTACATTCCATTAATAGATATACCTTGAAGGTTTCAACCAAATAATAAAGTAAAAAACAAAAAGAAAACAGAGAAATAAAAAAAATCAGAAATTGAAGTCTCTCAGGTGAACAATTGAACATATGAGGTGTACAACTGATATATAAAAATAAGAAATTACTCAACATGAGCAGCTATGTTACACTTTCCTCACTATTTAATTTAATAAATGAGCTGCATGGAAGGGTTTATCAACATAATGCAAGAATATTTCTTTATTGTACTAACTAGTTAACTACTAATGAAAACAGACCCTCAATAAATTATGGTTTTACACTGTACAAATGAAATTTCATAAATTAATTTAAACAAAGATGAACCTTTACCAGCATCAGGCAAGCTTGATTTCTTGAAAATTTCACTGGGAGAATTCAAATAGAAAGAGAGAGGAAGATTTTGCCAAGGAGGGGAGAAGATAAGCACAAAGACATAGGTGAAACAAATACCACAAATGAAACCAAGAATCCATATTTTGCGTGCATTAGAGCTGCACATTTGTAAAGCCTTTTGAGACAGAGACAGAGCATTTTCCAGTCTCTTTTCTCCATTTCCTTCCATCTCTTCTCAAAATTAATTCATGAGATTGATTCAAGAACAACATGCAACAAGAACCCAAGTTTGAAGAAATTGCACAACTCAAAAGAAAAATAACATTTGACAACCCCTATTGAACCTTTACCAACTCTACAACCAACCAAAGGAATGCATAATTATGCTAAGAGACAAGAATGAAATAGATTACAAGCGAGAAAAAGGTTAGAGCTTTCTTCTAAAAGTACCCAAAAGTCAAAATGAAATTATTAAAGAGCACCTATTCTCTAACAGGTGTCAGTGAAAACTGAAGAGAACTATCAAACAGTAGACAGATGGCTTAAGATTAACATGCAAATCCAAAATATTATTAGGAAATAATTTTCTTGGTCTTTCTCAAATAAGGTCTGATCAAGCTCTGCCATAACTTTGCAAAACAGAGTGAAAGTACATGCTGACAAGAGAAGGGGGAGATACAAGGGAAATAGTATCAGGTGGTATTTCTGAGACGCTTTATTTATAGAATCGTGTGTGGCAATTTGCTGCGTTATAATGGCAAGAGTTGAGACTTGAGAGAGACTAGAGTGGGAAAAATGGCATGACAGAGCCAGCTCTGTCACGAAATGGCACGGTTACGGCATGGAACGGCACGGCACGCGTGTCAGTTACGTGATGTGACTCGCGTGTCCCGTGTCGTGCTCATCTTTTGAAACTTTGGCACAGCACGACACGGCACGTGAAAGATTTGGTCACAGCACGACATGACACGTAGTCCCGCGAGTCACGTGTAATTAGGACCATCAGATATTGATTTAATGGTAAATTTTGAATAAACTAACATAAATTATGATTAAATGGTCACGCGAGTCACGTATGATCACGGCACGTTTAGGAACGGCGTGACTCACGTGGCGTAACCATTCGCGTGTCGTGACCACCCCTTGACATTTTAGTCACGGCACGGCAAGACACGTGAAAAATTAACTTGGTCACAGCACGGCACGGCACGACATCGAAGTCATGACGTGTTAGTCACGGCACGACATGTTTTTTCCGAGACACCGAAAAATGTTGTCTTAGGTGTCTAGTAACTTGTAAAAAGATTGTGCATTTTATCTGATAATGAGATATTTATATAATTTGGACATCAATTTTCATTATTGTTCATTATTATAAGTGGTTCTTGATATTTCACCTCGAATAAAGTGCACTGGATAGCTTAAGTTGATATTTTCAATTTAACATTATAAACATGATCTAAACTATTCACACACACCATGTTTATAAAAATAATGAGATTTAGTATGTAATTGATCATAAATTAAGTCATTTGAAATTTCAACGGTCCGAAATTAATATTTTTGATATATTATCAAACAATATTAATATTGCATAAAATTTAATTGTTGATTTATCTACATGTCCATTAACATACTTCTAAATTTATTTTCAATTTTCAATTTTATTTAAATTATTTTAAGAAACCATTATTAAAATTGTCAAATTAATGATTATCAAGTAACCTCTCTATGTATATTTTGCATTTTCTATTTTCTTTTTAAAATAACTTGTACTTAACATATTATTTATTTGTATATATATTTATAAATATTTATACCTAATTGGCAAAATATTTTCCACATGATAATTAGAAGTTGAAATTAAACATTTTGTCGAATAAATAAATTAAAATATAGCTTCGAGGAGTTCTTATTATTAATAACGTAAAATAATTTTACCATTAAATATGAACACTTATCAAGAAAAACATGAGAAGCTTTAATCCTATTAGTTTTGTAAATTTTAAAATTAATTCCAAAGAGTACGTTTCTTTTATTAGTTTAATGAAATACATTGTTCTCCTAGATTGTTACACCTTTTCTGATTCAATAAAGTAATTACATTATTTCATTGCCCTGTTTGACTCGTCACATAAATGGCAGCAGGTTCAAAATGCTATCAGAGTATCTAATTCTATAGATGTAGGTGGTACGCAAAGTATCTAATTCTATCCGAAATTTTTATTAATAGAAAATAAAATAAAAAAATATCGACATTGAATAACGTTTTTGCTGGAATTCGAGATGTAGCAAAAACGTGATGGTCCATAACATTCAGGGCACTGTAGCTGGACGTTATGGTCGATAACGTCCAGTTAATCTAATCGCTAATGATCTCTAATTAACAAAAAACACTGGTCCATAACGTCCAGCTACAGTGTTTTTTTTTCTTCTTTTTTTTTCTTTTTTTGCTTGTTTCAGTTTGCGATTTTTTTGAAGAAAAAAAAAAACCACTGTAGTTGGACGTTATCGACCATAACGTCCAGCTACAGTTTTTTTTGTTAATTAGAGATCATTAGCAATCAGATTAACTTGACGTTATGGTTTATAACGTTCAGCTACAGTGCCCTGTACGTTACGGACCATCACGTTTTTGCTACATCTCGAATTCCAACGAAAACCTTCTTCAATGTAGATATTTTTTTATTTTATTTTCTATTAATAAAAATTTCGGTAATTCTATAAGAGAGATGACACTTAAGAACTCCTAATGATCTCCAACTTTTTGTCCCCACATGTCTTATAATAGAGGCAACAACTGCAGTATTTTAAGCTTCCAAACATTTTAATCAAGCGGAAAATAAATTTAATTGTCAGCAGTAATTGATCTAAATCTAAACCCTAAATCTCAACTATGTAAAATATGATTATAAACATGGAAAAAGTATCATTCAATGAACTTACCCTATATATATATATATAGGAACGTGTATATCTTACTCACCAAGAAATAATTAAATTCCACTGGCATTATTTATTTCAAAATTATTTTAAATAATTTAAATACTCATTTGAACAATATATTTAATTATCAACTGGTTATATTTATACCGTTGACCTAGATGCATGTGCTTGCTTCTCCAATCTCGGTGCCAATGAGAGTCCGAATCTGCAGTAATCCGAGATCAGTGAACAGTGATCCTGAAATTCCTGCAATCCGAATTCATCCGTTGAACTGTTTCGAGATGTGTGCACAGAAAAAACAGTTGTTTCAAGATGCGTTCTCGAAAAAAGTTTGATGGCTAGATTTGAAATTGCAGAAATTTCAGGATACAGTTCAAGTATCCACAGAATTCGGGATTGTTGCAGATTTATTTTCTGCCAATGAGCATCTAATATTACGAGGTTCCATTAGACACGGCGTCAGTCCTTGGAAAACTGTGTCTGTGCAGCTAATTTGATCTACACTGGAGAAATTTGACCGTTGATTTATTTCCAGAGACTAAGATTTACAACTGGACAGCATTTTTAAGGGGGTCAGAACAATAAATTATATTGTTTGACCAAGATAAACAACTAATTATCCATATATCAGTTTATCTATCAACTCAGATGGATCTTGGTACAATAGGGTGCTAGTTGAGATTGCAGCCAGATTTGTTTTTACTTTCTGTTAAATGCTTTTAGTTTTTTTGTTTTTTGAATTGCAATGCCGTATTTTGAGTTTGCAAACATGAATTTACAAGCTAAAACAATCAGATTTGTTACAATAAATTGGAGAAACAAGACTGATAATATTTACCAGTAGAAATACAGAAAAGAGGCAGCTATAGATCAAAGTTTTTACCAGATAAAAAATTGAAGGTTCAAATTTTGATCTGAGCTGTCAATGTAGGTATGCTCAGAACCATTAATTTTGATCAAATTCTGCTACTTTAATAGAAGGAATTTTAGGCGATGCAATCAAACTGGACACATCTACTAGGAGGTCAACACTTTGTGAGGTTTGAAGTTTATAGGTATCACATCATTTATGGTTACAATTTATCAGGTACAATCTAGTGCTTTTGTGAAACTGGTAATCTTTGGGTAATGTAGAGACTGGGACCATTTCCTCGCATACTTATAATGGTACAGATTTGAAGAACCTACCAAACCGAACCTCATGTCTGAAAAGTTAATGGCCCGAAACCCTACCTTTGCATCTCCAAAGGTTGTTCCTGTGATGTAGTTTTTCTCTCATTCCATTCAGCTCAAACAGGATACCAGGAGGGGCATTCTGGTCTTTGTGATCAGATGGAAAACTGGCACATATGATATTGTTTTATCAGCAGTCAGAACCATATGCCTCTCTTCTATCTTTGTTCTAATTGAAAATGAGCTTGCTCAAAGAATCGAGGGTGTTCTGTAACTATCTAGAACTATCAAATTTCAGCCTGTAACTTGATCTATTATTAATAGAATAGGTTCCTATTCTCAAACTTGGACATATTTTTCCCTTTCAACCAATTAGCAATCTCTCTGATGAAATAAAGTGGAGATGGGAATGTACTGGCATTTTTACAGTGAAATCCTTGTATAAACTTAATTTCAGAGGATTACAACCAGTCCAGCCTTTGTTATGGTGGGAAATACCTGTTCCTCATAAAATCAAAATCTTTATGAGGTTAGTGACTAAGAAAACAATATTGACCAAAAACAATATTGCTAGAAGGGAATGGATAGGGGATAATAAATGTCAATTTTGTAATGAACCTGTTCCTTGAATAAACCTGACAGTAGTGCTTTTTGATAACGATATAGTGCAGTGTGTTGGTGTTTATGGAAACATAGAAATTAATTGTAATTTAAGGTAGGAAAACCAATAAAAACTAACAGAAATATGATTTTACTAATTAACTCTATGATCTTTTACTGGACAGATACTGTTAAAGATAAAATCAAGGATGCATTAACTAAGTGGATGCCTGCACAGAGATGGATTGCATTCCATCTGCAGGCATGGGACCCTGAAAATATGAAGTTGGTGCCTATGGAGGAACAGTGAATGGCTATGGAGATGCTGTGGTTGCTAAACTTTTGTGATGTTTTGTTGAATGTTCTAAGTTTTATTATGCTACTGAGTAGCTTGGTACTTGTAATATACTTAGGTTGCTGTGTTGGATCATATACTGAATAGTCTGCTTGAGTAGGTTTTTGAATTTGGAGGTAGAATTTGGGCCAAGGATGCACAAAAATGTACTGAGATGAAACAGATACCAGGTTCCAGTATGATAATATGAGGTACGGTACCTAGTTTTGTCAATGATAGTGAAAATCTGCTGAGGCCAATGCGGTTAGTTTGGACAGTTTTTATATTGTGGTTTCTGGTGGTCTAGGACATGTAACAGATTTTCACTTTAAGCTTTAAAGGGACTGCAACAGCATTTTTTGAACTCTCAAGAACCACTTTGCCTAATTTACTTTGCCTGTCAGATTGCTAATGGAGTTCTTTTTTTAAGGTTGGAAGCATACAGGTAATGGAGTTGCCTGGGGACTCTACAAAAAGGAAGAATCCTAGAGAGCACCAAAGGAGAAAACTATACAGACAAGAGATGATCAGATACCAGTTGAGACAGTGGCAACTGGCAAGAAGCAAAGAATGATAGCCAGAAGAAGACATACAATGAACTGTCAACTGTACCATTGAATGCCTTACCTGTACCTGTTTCCACTTTGATACTGGTACAGAGGTTTTGAGTACAGATACTTCAGTTAATATGGACTCCTTCAAGGGCCTTTCTTTCAATAAAAAAATAACATTTTGAACAACAGCTACTCAAAAACTGCATCAATTTTGTTTGTTTGTTTCATAATCACAAAACCAACAGAAGATAATCAAGTTCAGCATCTAAGTAATAAAAATATCGTTGTACAATTCTTAATCTTACAAAAGCACTTGATTTCTGAAATCAAGTGTTCCAAAAGTACAATATCCAAACAGCAATACTGATATGAGAAGGCATAAGCGTCTAATCATACTCAAGTTCATCTGCAGTTATTGGCCTCTTATAAGGTATAATGGATTTTTTTTCTACATCTCTGGAGAGTGCCTTCCTCATATCTAGAAAAGACCAAAAGGAAAAACAAATATATTATTACCGAAACAAAAGAGCGAAATGTACTAAGTACTACATAATAGGTGAAACTCACCTAATCCATCCTCTTCCCCAGAGTAATACCGCAGTACCCTTCGATATATCACATAGCCCAGCTGTAAAAAAAATGACAGCAAGATCAATTTGAGACAAACTGGATGCACAAACTATCAAATTCAAACAATTTTGAAATATATATGCGAACAAGTTAACTACCTTTTCATACATCTTGATGGCTGGTGTGTTTGATGCCCTGACAAAGAGATCCACAAAATAAGCCTTGTCCCTGTCATAAAAAAAATGATAACAAAAGACAAAATAGAAGGTCAATGATGTCAAATAACAAAAGCAGTTTGTACTGGTACAAACCATAGTTAAAATACCCAACAGTTATTATCTATATCCTCTGCATTAACGCACCATTTGAGTTAATTTTTTCGTCCTTGTGATGTAACACACGGTGCCTTTAATATTAGTGCGGATTTAAATCGAACAGTCCAGATCTTAACTCAAAATTGAGTTAACTCAGAGGATACGAATTCCAACAGTTGGGCATGAATGGTACTGGTTTACACATAGCAAATAAGAAAAAACCAAATTTAAAGAGTGAGAAAACACATTTGGTCACTGAAATCTTCAAGAAGGGTCATGAGTTTCTTCGCAAGCTTCTGTCTCCGGTACTCGGGAGCAACAGTGAGTGCAGTGACATGGCCGTGCCATGACTCACCTTGCCCTTCTACCTTACCCATAACTGCATCAAACAACAAAGAGAAAACAACCAATCAGTACTAAATCTACTCAATTTAACCCTGAAAGTAATGTAAGAGGAGGAGAAAGGAAGGAAGGGAGTATGAACTGACTGTATCCCATGACGCGGTGGCCGGGAGCTACCGCCACGTGGAAGTAATCGGGCCAGCGAGCGAGATAGGTCATGTAGAAGGACATATTGAACTAGAAAAAACACATGCCAACAGAAACATTGATACAGTTCAGATTGCATACATACATGAGACAAAAGAGAGAAAAAAATAAGAGAAAATTGGGAATGGAATTGGAAGGAGAGAAAGAATTACGGTTTCAGTGAGGTGGTCGAGGTTGACATGAGCGAAGCGGAGGAGGTCGTCGCAGCAAAAGCGCCGGATGCTCGTCATCGCCGCCTTCTCTTTTTTTCTTCTTCTCTCCCTCCGACTAGGATTCAGGTTGGATTTGGGTTTTTCTTTTTTCTTGGATTTGGACAGGCGAGTATAGTCTGCCTATTTGGGTCACAGTGGTCCGCTTTAAGATTCGGGCCAGATTGAAATAGGACGGTGGTTCGCTTGTTTGAGTCGTTTCGGCTAGTGGTGTTCAAACGGTTTGGTTTGTTCGGTTTTCAATCGAATCGAAAAATTTCAGTGTAAATGGTTCGGTTTTTCGGTTTAAATGGATCGGTTTGGTTGAAATTTTGAATTATTTCGGTTTAAATGGATCGGTTCGGTTTACAGTTTTCAAAACCGATTAAACCGAACCGACCGAATTATATTGGTTCAAGT
This sequence comes from Carex parvula, assembly GCA_025461045.1. NCBI lineage: Eukaryota > Viridiplantae > Streptophyta > Magnoliopsida > Poales > Cyperaceae > Carex > Carex parvula. Next base: position 776,961 of record JAJGRW010001004.1, on the reverse strand, counting down.
ATATTCAAGTATGATTTATATTTTGTTTGGTTCATCAATGCTTCATTTCTTTCATTTTAGTTTAAATATTTTAGAACATTTACATATTTTGTATGGAATTGAACAACTTGTGTATGAACATGTGTAATTTTCGTTAATAATAGCACCAATAGGTTTACTTCGGTTTGAACCGAACAAATCGAAATTTACTTCGGTTTGATCGGTTCGGTTCTTAATCGGTTATAAGTTTAATCGGTTCGGTTCGGTTCTATTTTTGAAAACCGAATAAAAGTTTGGTTTGGTTATTTTAGTTCGGTTTCAACCGAACCAACCGTTTGAACACCCCTAGTTTCGGCTTGTTTCCAAAATGAGCAAAGTATTTCCCGAACTTTTTTTTAATATCCAACATCAAATAAAAAATATCATATATATCCAGCAAAGCTGGGTATTTTTAAAAATGTTCAGACCGGCCAAAAAAGACCGGTCCGGTATTTTTTTTTTTTTGAAATAATCAATGTTCTAAATAGCGCGCTATAGCGTTTTCGGACCATAAAAGCTATGACGCTATGGCCATATAGCGCGCTATTTCGCGCTATATGGCCATTGCGCCGTTTTTTCAGCCGTTCCGCTATGACGCGATAAACGCTATTTAAACCTTTGGAAATAATTGATAGATTAACATTTTGATTAGTTTTAATTAGTGTTAATTAGTTCTCAATTAGTTTTAATTAGTGTTAATTAGTTCTCAATCAGTTTTAATAAGTGTTAATTAGTTTGAGTAGAACTAGGGTGAGCTGTGCTCACCAAGCCTTTTGGTGAGCACACCTCCAAAAACCGCATTTACAAAGTTCAAATAGTCGATTCGACTCTTCCAACGTGTTCTTCATATTAAAATGTGCTTGGAGACCAAATTTTACATTTTTTGGAAATTTTTTACTATTTTTTCAGTGCATTTGAAAATCAGTGTTTTTTGAATTTTTTTTTTATTTAATGAAAAGCTGTGATTTTCAAATGCACTGAAAAAATAGTAAAAAATTTCCAAAAAATGTAAAATTTGGTCTCCAAGCACATTTTAATATGAAGAACACGTTGGAAGAGTCGAATCGACTATTTGAACTTTGTAAATGCGGTTTTTGGAGGTGTGCTCACCAAAAGGCTTGGTGAGCACAGCTCACCCTAGTTCTACTCAATTAGTTTTAATTAGATCTTGATTAGTTGTAATTAGTGTTAATTAGTTTTAATTAGTTTAATTTAGTATAATTTAGCATAATTTAGCATATTTTGGTATAATTAGCATAATTTAGCATATTTTAGTATAATTAGCATAATTTAGCATATAATTAGCATAGCATAATTTAGTATATTTTAGTATAATTAGCATAATTTAGCATATTTTAGTATAATTAGCTTAATTTAGCATAATTTAGTATATTTTAGCATAATTTTAGCATATTTTAGTAAAATTAGCATAATTTAGCATAATTTAGCATAATTAGTATATTTTAGCATAATTTAGCATAATTTAGTATAATTTAGCATAATTAGCATAATTATACTAAAATATGCTAATTATACTAAAATATACTAAATTAGCATAATTATACAAAAATATACTAAATTAGCAAAATTATACTAAAATATACTAAATTATGCTAAATTACGCTAAGTAATGCTAATTATACTAAAATATAATAAATTATGCTAAAATATACTAACTTATGTTAAATTATGCTAAATTAGGCTAATTATAATAAAATATGGTAAAGTATGCTAATTATACTAAAATATACTAAATTATGCTAAACTAGACTAAATTATGTTAAATTATGCTAATTATACTAATATATGCTAAATTATGCTAATTATATTAAAATATGCTAAATTATTCTAAATTATGCTAATTATACTAAAATATTCTAAATTGTGTTAAATTATGCTAATTATGCTAAATTATACTAAATTAAACTAATTAAAAATAAATAACACTAATTACAACTAATTGAGATCTAATTAAAAACTAATTGAGAACTAATTAATACTTATTAAAACTAATTGAGAACTAATTAACACTTACTAAAACTAATTGAGAACTAATTAACACTAATTAAAACTAATCAAAATGTTAATCTATCAACTATTTCACACAAAAAAAAAATACCGGACCGGCCAAAAAATGATCGGTTGGAATAAAAATAAGACTGGCCATTTTTGGCTAGTTTGGGCATTTTTAAAAATACCCAGCTTTGCTGGATATATTTGACATTTTTTATTTAATATTGGATATTAAAAAAATTCGGAGTATTTCGGACCCAGTCAGAAATGAATCCCGAAATTTTTATTGTTACCATCAGAAAAAAATTGGAATTAAATGAATACCACCCTGTTGGGGCCCTTATCAATACTACCACCCTTGCTAACCCAGTTCGCTCACCAAATAGGCTGGTGCGTAGGCGCACCAGGTGGTGCGCTAACTGGGTGGCGCACCAACCTCTTCTGCATATTAAGGCACCACCTCAGTATTATTTTTATGTTGCGTATTTTAGATCGTTATTTCGATATTAATTTTATGTTGCGTATTTAGATATTATTTTCATATTACTTCTTATGTTGCGTATTTTAGATCTCATATCCCGCAATACATAATACATTAAAACATAAGAACACACTATAGATAAAACATAACACACAATAATACATATTCCGCAGTCATAGTATATTAAAACATAACACACAATACATAAAATATTACCGAAAGCCTTAACCTTAATACAAAACTGAAAGTTTGTACCATAATACATAACCGAAAACCCTAACCTTAATACATAATCAGAAAGCCCTAACCATGACATTATTGGGTACGGTTCCTAGCATCCCTTCTCCTTCTCGCATTCCTTTCGAGGGTAGCTCTGTTGGTCTCGTGACCCCTTGTCCTTCCTTCCAGTATGTCCATCCATATTGGGATCCGGTTGTGTCTTCTCTGACCCAACTTCACTAACCGGTGCTCTGGCGTTAAGATATCCCCTTCGTGCGGCGGCCGATCACCTTGATTGTCATACACGTGGAATTCTCCACTCCATGTGTCGATAAGCGTTTGAATGTTGTAATAGTAATTTACGAAGACATTTGGATCGTAGTTCCTACATTTTTCACACATTTGTAAGTTTTATCATCCAAGATTAATATGAAATTTTAACACACATTCGTACCTTATTTTACACACTGCCATTACATGAACACATGGTATTCCGGTGAGCTGAGGCTTTTGGCAAGAGCATTCCACCTCATGGTCGTTCTGCATAACGACCTTGTACCTACAGTCTCGGGACGTGTACACCCATTTGCCTGCCTCTATGTCAAATGGGATTTTCTCACCATGTGATGTCACTATGAATTCCCCGGATCTATTGAATGCAACCGCGGTCATTTTGTTAGTCTTCCGGATGTGCTTGTTCAGCTTCAAGTGCGTATGAGTGGAGAAAAGTTGACCCTCTTGTTGGCATTCTACGGCCTTCTCTCTTCTTTGAACGAACCATGTGACACACTTGTAAAACGTCTCCTCAATAATTGCAGCAACCGGTAACCTACGAGAATTACAATTTACAGTTAAAATAAAGATAACCTAAAATATTTTATTAATGATAAACTATGGAAATTGTGAATAACAAACCTGCGAGAAGTTTTGAAGACATTGTTCAGCGATTCAGAACCATTGCTGGTCATTATTTCCCAACGACTCCCGTCGTCCATAGCTTGATAAACCTTCAATGGCTTAGCTAGTTCTTCCTCGTCATTTTCATTATACTTGCCACATGTATCCAAGTATGTCAGCCAATCAGGATTTTGCCTTCCGATTGCATCAAGGCCATCTTGTAATCTTCTTCGCTTCTTCTTTTTAACCATCATCTTGAAGAATTTAGAAGCAACCTTATCCTGAGTGTGTTTTCCAAAATTCTCAAACACGTGTTGAGAGCGACACCGGTGGGCACACTGCCCGTTCTCCTCTGACCAACCCAAATCATCTTGAATGAACACTCTTTTATGCCCTTGTGCCGGTCAGAGACCACACACATGAACCTACAACTACCAATTACATTATCCCGCACCCACTTCATAAACCACCCCCAATTCTCAAACTCTTCGCTCTCTACCAATCCAAATGCTAGTGGGATTAACTGGTTCTCCGCATCATATCCGGTGACAATCAACAACCTGCCATTGTATCTACCTGACAAGAAACATGCGTCGATACTGATGACGAGTCTGAGGTGACCTACTGCTTCTATACACAGTCCCCATGCCCATGCCAACCTCATGAAATACCGATACCCTGCCTTTGGTGAAGGCTTCGAAACAACTTCATACACAGTACCCGGATTTGCCCTTTTTATAGCCTCCAACAAAGGGACAATAAGCCCGTAAGACCCCTCCTAACTACCAAATGCCCGGGCAATCGCTAACTCTCTACCACGCCACAATTTGTTGTAGTTTGGGACGATGCCCTCGTATCTTTCAGCAACCAGGTCCCTGATAGCTCTGATCGTAATATCAGCATTTTTTTCCAAAGAAAGTTTTATGCAGTTGGCGACCATAGAGGACGTCAACTGCGCATGATCTGACCTAGATGCATCTACGTGGCATGTGTGCGGTACCTCATTCTTCGTGATGGCCCAAGTATTACCAAAGCCTGTGGCCCTCGCAACCAACCCCCACTTGCACTTGTTGCTCTGGCACTTAAACCTCAACCTGCTTGTGTCGCTGTGTGTCTGTTTAATCTCGATATTTGCCCTTATGTGGCAGTGGTGGATTTTTTCTTTCATTTGATCCTTGTTGTTGTACGTCATCCCCTCAGAAACTTCTGTTTTTTCTCCAACCTAATTGAAAATTCAAAAAATTTAAATTATTAAATTTTCAAAGAAATAAAAAATTCATATAAGTTCAAAAACGAACCTCTGAACCCGCAAAAAAAATGTGGTCAGCCTCTTCAAATCCCGAAGTGTCATGAAAAGCTGGAAAAGAGTGTCTCTCTCCACGACCCGATATCGGCCACTTTCGCATACCCAGCACGGGACGATTGTCTTCCTCGTCACTGTGATCTACTGTCTGCCCACCGTCGTCACTAGCATCCCAATTTTTCTCTGCCTCCCGTTCTTCAGGATCCTCGTCTGTATTGTCAGTATAATAACATGGTTCTGGGGTTTCAGATCGATTCCGGCTAGAGCTGGAGGATGGAACCCGAGATCGACCCCGACTAGAACCAACCCCCACGGATGGGGACTAACTAGGACCAGCCCCCGTGGATGGGGACCGACTAGGACCAGCCCCTGTGGATGGGGACCGACTAGGACCAGCCCCCGTGGATGGGGACCGACTAGTACCGGCTAAATTTAGGGTCCGAGTAGAACCCGTCGCTGAATGATCCATGCCCCGACTAGGGTTCTGTCTACGGTTTTGTCTACGGTTCTGTCTGGGGTTGGCAACCACATATAACTCTAGGAACTTGAAAGGTGTTGTCAAATTCAATGTCATTTGGGTATACAACCCCCAACTGCTATCGTCTAGTACAGAGAGCTGTTGGAACCATGTTTGGTTGCCTTGGCCAATATTAATCCTGACAGAAATTACCAGTTCGTAATAATTCGGATCAATACCAAGTTCCTGGTACACTTCCCTAGTTATACCGCTGAAATCTAAATCCGGATCGATATTGAACATTTTCTGGGGTTGGGTACTGTAATAAGCACTATTGGGCCCTTGTAATACTTCACCACCAAAATAACAAGCAATTTCAATCATAGTTACCTGAATTACAGAACAAACCTAACATTTAATAAATTTACAAAAAATTAAAAAAATAATTAAATAATTAAAAAAATATAAAGGACTAGAGTGAAAAAAACTTACTCTCTGGTCTTTGAGAGAATGTTCTTTCTCTGCCTGCTGCCTTGCGTCGAATGGAATGAGCACAGTTACCTGAGGTGGTGCCTTAATAGGCAGAAGAGGTTGGTGCGCCAATCCAGTCCGCGCACCAGTCTATTTGGTGCGCGAACTGAATTAGCGAGGGTGGTAGTATTGATAAGGGCTCCAACAGAGTGATATTCATTTAATTCCGATATTTTTCTAATGGTAACAATAAAAATTTCGGGAAATGAACGAGCTTTTTTAAGCGAGCTCCAAGCCGCAAACTTCATTCTGTCATTCAGCAATTTTAAGGGATAAAAATGTTGACAGAACAGTTGCTGCTTCATGCAACGTACGAGTCACATAAAGTGTTGTTTTGAATCTATTGTTTGTTCGCTGTATCAAGTAAAAACTACTCTGTCATATATCTACCCAGTTGAAGCCCTTTGTATGACGTGTGGATCCCATCATAGACTGTTCGATTGAATACGAAGGATCAGATTTGTCGAGTGTTTATTTGCCGACAAATGTTAGTAGTTGGTATATTGGAATGACTAATTTATCTCCTTGAATCCAGAAAGGAATCGAACCTCAAATATAAAAAAAATAAAGTAGGTACCTGTATTGACTATTGAGCATATAATTTATTTGTTTTGTTATTTTTTTATAAATGATTATTATTATTTGAATGTCGAACATGAGATCTCTCACACCAAAAATATGTTTTTTTATCATTAGATTATAAATTAATTTAGAGCATATAATTTGTTGTTTGGAAATTCTATTTGCAAAAGATGCGACTTCTCACACGAAAAATATTTTTTTGATCATATGACTTTCAATTAAGGGTGAAAACGGAGCGAATACAGAGCGGATAGTGGTAAAACTATATTCATATGTTTTTTTAGTTTTCCAGATACAGATACGGATTGAATATCAGCAGGATACAGATACGGATACAGATCAGATCGGATATTTATTAAAATAATATTAAAAAATACCAAAGTTCATAATATTTATCTAATTTTAATGGTGAATGACAATATTTTTCCATAATATATATTAAAATATATGATATATATCTACTATTCGGATACGGATAATTGAAACGTAAAATCATATCAGTATTCATATCCACACGGATATTCGGATATCGGATATTCACATCAAATTTTTCGAATACGGATCATATATTATCCATACTGTTTTCAAACCTAGTTGTGGCACAATATTTGCCATTTTTTAGTAACAATTAAAAAAATATAAAAATTTAAATGCATCAGGTTTTTTGAAAAAAAATAACTCAAAACATAGACGCAGGTACGTAGATTTAGTCTGTGCAAAGAAAAACCATAAACTTAATTGGAGATTGGTTCCTGTTTATTCTACCGTTGTGGGACTAACTCAAAAAGAACATATCCGGAATGGGTCACAAAAAAGACTTGTATTATTGTATATTATTCAATTGCTTCAGTGACACTTACTTTAGGCGCAATGGGTCACTGAAATTATGCTGTTGTATTTAATTAAATTATAATATTATAAATTAACTTAAATTATTTATTTATTTTAATATTTGAATTTTGTTAATTAGTATATGTATATATAACTCAATTATCTGCTAATTATTCGCTTCGTATCCGTATTCAAATATGTAATCGTGGATTATCCGCTCCGTATCAGTATCCGTTTAAGACGGATTTGATTTTAAATTTAACATCCGTTTACTTTTTTTTTTTTAATTTTAACATCCGTTTAAACAGAAAACACGCATTTTGAGTTTTTCATTTTTTTTTTAAATCCTGCTATTTTTGAATTTCTATTTTTTAAATGCTAATAAAAAAATCGGCTATAATTGACGCACAAAAAAGAATGAACACTGCACAACTTTTAAAAATGACAGTTAACAAGTAACAACCCTCTTTTTCATGTCTATTTAGCAAATTATATCATTCGACGTGACGGAATCTATGAATAGAAAAATATTTAAAATGATCCAAAAAATTGTACATTACATATTTTGAAAAAGTAATAAACATATTTTGTCAACTCACACTCAATTATTATTTTGAATAATGATGTTTTTTTGCTTAAAAAATATTACCAAATAAATTTGATATGTAGAAATGGGCTGCCCTTGAACAAGCTTATGCTAAAAAATTAAGTATTTTTTTAGATACTTTTTATTCATTGTAAAAAATTAAGTAATATTATAAATAGCATTCTTTTTTTTTTTAAACCTGAAAGCTCATTTTATGTTTGAAACAGTTAATTTATAAGTATCAGTTTTTAATCAGAGAACAACTTTCTGGTTGTGCTGTCTCACAAAAAACATAAAAAACATTAACAAAACAACCATAAATAGCATTCTTTAATCATTGTTCCAACTATTAATTATTTTAATTACCACCTTTCTATCATACTATTTTAAGTTTCAAATACTATTCTTTTACATGATTCCGTATGTTGACAAATAACATCTTAAAAAAAATGGTGCAATCGTCCAGAGAGATTAGATTAGAGGAACCTCATTCTATTTCCATAAAAATTTGATTTTTTGTTTTGTTTTGCATTCACTCCTGCATAACGTGCAAGAGAAATTATCAAAAATAATTTTCTTTTAAAGAGCATAAGATGATGCTAAAGAATTTTCCATCAAGGTGTAACACATGGTTAGAGTTGGGAAAATGGCACGGCGGAGCTGGCTCCGTCACGGAATGACATGGTTACAACACGGAACGGCACGGCACGTGTGTCGGTTACATACCGTGACTTGCGTATTCTGTGCCATGACCATATGTATGCCGTGACTATTTTTTGAAAATTTAGCACGACACATCACGTCACGCAAAATATCTAATCACGGCACGGGACGACACGTGATCATGCGAGTCACGTGCAATTATTACTGTTAGATCTTGAACAAATGGTGAATCTTGAATAAACTAACATAAATTATGATTAAATGGTCACGTGAGTCATATTTGGTCACGTCATGTTTGGGCACGACGTGATTACGTGACGTGACCATTCGCGTGCCGTAACCACCCCTTGACATTTTAGTCACTACACGGCACGGCACGTGAAAAATTAACTTGATCATAACATGATACGACACGAGACCAAAGTCACGGCAAAGCATGGAACGGCATGTTTTTTCCAATCTACACCGTGACAAGTGACTTCTTGGGCTAGGCTTCTCGGACCGATTATGGACCTAAAGCCCACAACAATTAAGCATATATGAGCCCGTTATTATATTATTATATATATATTTCATGAAATTAGTATTTTGTTTCACACTCTTTCTGCCTTTTAAATGCTTGTTCATGTTATAAACAAGACATCAAACAAGAGATCAAAGATCCAAACCGATGAGACGAGATGAAATGAAATCCAGTCGCCAAAATTTTCTATTTAATAAAAGTTAAATTCTTGATTAATTCTCTAGAACTATTGTTAAATAAATTTTGAGATAAAAAAAACATTACAAAACTTCCATTTATTGTTTCTTTTATCTGACGCTTGTTTCTTAAAAAAAAAATCAAAGAAAAAACTATTCTCGCTGTCTTCTAACAAAATTAGGAGCTTCTCTCTACTCTAGCATTGCTTGGAGTGGGAGGCGGTCTGATGGGTGTCGAATTTGGTCTTATGTTTAATCGGAGTTGTTTGATTCGCATTAAGATTCATACGTACTTGATCTATAAGAATTTTAAAATTATTTGTGTGAATCTTGATGCTAATTGAACAGGTCATATTAATCGGTGATACTCCGAACCGTTCCCTATAATACGATGCACGGTCGGAGCCGTCCGATCCATATCAAGATTCGTGCACACATAATCTACAAGAATCTTAAAATTGTCTGTATGAATCTCGATACGGATCAGACGACTCTAATCTAACATGAATTTGATATGATGCACATCGAAACCCACATACCAATTAATAATCTGATGTGTATCGTACCGCCTCTGATTCCGTATTGGCTTCAAGCGAGTCTTTTTGTGAGTTTAACTCAAAAACTCATCAAATTGGTTTCAAGCAACGCATTCAAACTATTGAAACCGATCTACTTCACGAGTGATGAGTTTACATGTCAAATTTATAAATTTTCAAACTAATTTAATATAAAGTTAAGCGGTCAAAAAATAATGAAAAATGAACACATTAAAATTAACTTATTAATCATCTTTTTTGACCGCTTGACTTTATAATAAATTAGTTCATAAATTTATAAATTTGACATGTAAATGCATCACTCGTGAAGTAGATCGATTTCAACGGTTTGAATGCATCGTTTGAAGCCAATTCAATAGATTTTTGAATTAAACTCATAAAGAAGCTTGGTGAGCTTAAAGAACACCCTAGTTCTACACATATTACAAATTGTTTTCCCATCAACGGCTAAATATCTCTCTCACTCACTGTTTTGTCACATGAAATTAATCAATTTTGTCACATATGAAAATTTAATGCTATTATTGGACAAGCGAATAGTTGTTTTATCACTCAACGGATTTTTAAATTAATTCGTCAGTTTTATCTTCAACAACCCTACTAAATTTCATAATTATGTCAAACCAAAGTCTGAATGTAACGAGTAGGGGTGTTCATCGGGCGGTTCGGTTGAAACCGAACCGAACTTGGCAAACCATGTTGGATTTATTGCCAACCTCATTGGATTTAATGCCAACATTGAGCATATATGTAATCTAATTATGGATTGTTTACTGTCATATATGGTTGTCAATTAAAGTGATCAAATAAGGTAATAGACAATCAATATATTCATTAGAATGTAGTCTATAAATGTGTAGAACAATTTAGGCAAATATCAAATTATTGATGGACTGATTCTGAGATTTGCAATTCAGAAAACTGTCATTTAAGAGGATTGTGTGGGCCTCACGGATATCAATGCGGCCGCACGAATTTTGATGCAATAGCACGGTTTTTGATGCAGTCGCACAAAATACCTTTTTCAAGTTGGCAGATAACCAGATAGGTTATTATATATAAGGATTGGTCCCCAAGGCACAAGATAACACAGAAAAGCACAGAAACTGAAAATACATTTTTCTCTTTAGAAAAATACAGCTCTGTGTGCCTTCTCTTCTTCTTCTACTATCAAAGAATAGAGAAGAGAAATCCATTAGAAATTTGAGAGAATTTCTCAAGGGCCATATCTTGCTGTCTTGGAAGACTTATTCCTACGACTATACGACAAAACAACAAGAAGGGCTTATTGCCATTAGAGTCTAGTCTCGTGCTCACGGAGACGGTTGGCGATCTCTTAAACGATCGAGTTATTCCATTGAAACATCAATGGAATAAGGTATTATGTTCCGCACTTAAGATTTATGTTTTATGAGTCGACTTCAGGTATTATGTTCCGCCTTAAGATTTATGTTTTATGAGTCGACTTTGGCATAGGACGGTCCTTAGGTTAAGGTGGGGAACTGTTTCTCCTTCCTTGGGGTGTAAGTGTTTGACCCCTAGATGAGATGTAATTGTTTGATCTCTAGATAAGGCGTAATTGTTTGGCCTTTATAATTCCCCAACAAGTGGTATCAGAGCCTTCCTATGCCGAAGGATTAAGTCTTTTAGGATCTAGAGAGGATTAGGAATTATTGATGATTTTTTCATTGATTTTTGTTGGATTTTTCTTGATTGTTTTAGATCTGAAAACTTTGGTTTGGAGAGCACAAAACTTGTAAAAGTTTACAGCTATAATTGTCTATTTTTCAATTATTAAGTTGGTTAGAATTTGCTAGAAGATTTCCAATTGAAATCGTAAAATTCTAATTAAAATTCGGTCATGGCAGAGTTTGTGCGACCCTCTTTGTGGACGCATAGAGACCACACAAAATTCCGCACAAATTTTAATAGATAGTTATGGAATTTTGGGTTTTGGTGAAATTTATTTTTTTTGATAAATTTTCTAAAACAAAATATACAGATTTGGAATTAAATTTCTAAATTTGAAATGTTATTTAAGGTGCTTCCAAAATTAAGAAATCTCTCTAGATCATGGTTCAATTTCAGCATAATAAATGCAGTTTTACAGTTACTCAGACAAAGATACGGCCGCACGGATTTTGATGCGATCGCACGGTTTTTGATGCATATGTACAAAATACCTTTTTTAGTTTGGCAGACCGCACAAAAATTCGTGGGGGCTGCACAACTCTCTGAAAAGTTAGAGAATAGTTTCTGTGATTAAAAATGCAGTTATTATGATGCAATTATATATATATTTAATTGCACTTTTGTTTTATGCTAAGGTATAAATTATAATTCTTATAAAGGCATTAAAGTTATATGTATCTTGAATTCAATTAATTGAGTCCTAATTGTACCCAAAGGTACCTCTTTTGACAAGATTGATTTAAATTCATTTTACAAAAGAATATTAGGTGTGCATTTAATGGATGGAATTATTTATCGGCTCAAAGGAAGATAATGGTTATTGAAATTATTTGTACAAGTGAGTGATAATAAAGTATAGTGATGACCAAAATTTTTTACACATATGTCAACATTGTCGGCCCAAAGGAAGGCATGTTGATCAGTATGTTCTAGGTTATCAGTACCTTATTATTGTACCAAAGTATCATAAGAAATTGACCCGTTACCCAAAGGTAGCCGCTTAATGGAAACCGATACTTTGGTTTTAAGATGGTTTTTAAGGCTCATAGAATATGATGATTTATTAAGATAAGTTGTGATACTATGAATGTAACAATGTCTAGAAAAGTTCTGTCTAGGCAAGTCGGAATTCGAAGTGAATCCTTAGGGATCCCTGACTTACCTGGGAGCTTACCTGGTTGTGAAATTCGTGTGTATAGTGACAAAAGGAAAAATCATCTCATATATTTTGAGCAATTTGGACCTTTATTTGAATGTAATTTATAATTCAGATTTTTTTTTATTCGTATTGTTCTTTGTGATTTTTTGTTCGTGATTTTTCAGTTAGCATTGTTAAAGGCCTAATTAACATTTTTTATGTTGAATGAAACCAACTTCAAATTTTGACATGAGAACATAGTAATAGTTCTCGGTGTCAAGGATCTAGACCTTGCATTAAGGAGGTATGTCCCACACTTACGAATAAGAGTACTTCTGATGATCAGAAGGAAAATGAAAAGTGGGACAAATCAAATTGCATGTGTCTTATGATGATGAAGAGGTCCATTAAGAGGCATTAAGGGGTGCGATTTCCGATTTGATTATTATCATTAAGAAATTTTATAATCCCACAGAACATTCAGTATTTGAGACAGAAAATGTAAATTTTTTTATTATGTTGAGTTTGCAGGGGGAGATACAATAATGGATTTTGAATTCGAATAGGAGTATGCAAATATTCCCACAGGTGTTGTGAGTTTTATGGACATAGATCTCATTTAACTCAAAATACAAGTATCTTTAACGGAACCATTATTGAAGACCAAACTCAACATAATCAAACAACACAAAGTCAGATTTTAGAATCTCTGGAAGATGTTGTTGTAGGCCAGATTGCTTCAGACAATGCTGGAATTTCTCGAGGAAATTCAGAAGTGCCAATAAGAAAATATAATCAATGACTGACAATGACATTGAAAAAATTACCTCATTACCTAAAGAAACGAGACCCATTAGTTTCAAATGGATATTTAAAACTAAAAGGTATTTGAAAAGTAATGAGGAGTAATATAAAGCTCGTCTTGTCACTTAAGGTTTTGGAGTTTTTTTTTTCTTTGATTTCATTTAATGAAGCAAGCATTAACCGGCCCAAAGGAAGGTTGATGATTGTTAAAATTATGTGTACATAGAGTATAGTGATGATTATTATATTTTACGTATAATCAATATTGTCGGCCCAAAGGAAGGCATATTGATTGATATGTTATTTGAATCATCAATACTCTATTTTTGAAAGACTCTTTAAAGATTATATTGGCATTAGTTATGCATTTCAATTTGGAGATTTAGTACATGGATATTAAGAGAGTGTTTCTAAATGGTGACATTAATGAAACAATCTATATGGTGCAACTAGAAAACTATGTGTCGAGAGACACAAAGTCTATGGTGTTGCAAACTTAAGAAATTCATCTATGAACTAAATAAAGTGTCTCAACAATGGTATTGCAAAATTCATAGTGAGATTATCTCGTTTGGTTTTGAGATAAATTTATTGAATGAATTTATATACCTTTAAGTTCTGTGAGAGTAAGTTTGTATTTCTATTTGAATATCATATTGCTTGCCAATATCGATATAAATATGTTGCAAGAAACTAAGAACTTTCTGATAAAAGATCTTAGTGATGCATCATTTAGAATATGAAACAATGCTAAACTAAAGTAAGGTAAAGTAAAGAAAAGAATACAGAATGGTGAATTGAAAATAGAACATGTAGGAACAGACTCTATGTTTACAGATCCTCTTACTAAGGGATTGACACCGGCTAAATTTGAAGAGCATGTTGCTCATATGGGTGTAATCTCTATTGAGGATATTCAGTTTTAGTGGGAGTCTGTTATTTGTAACTTAATGTTCTATTTTTCATTGTAATTTTGGATATGTAACTTGTGACATGTAACAAGTGTTATATATATTATGAAGTTTTGACATTTTGTTTCTTGTTTATGTTTGACCTCTAATTCAGTTAATTTATGAAATTCAGTTTCAAGATTTAAGTAGGAGACCAAGTTAGAAATAGGCATGTGAAGATCACAATTGCATGTAATTTCTATGCTACACATCCACAGCATGATTCATGTCATTCAGCTGTATTAATGATGTGATATTGAGGGTTTAGTTGCGAATAAATGCGACGAATGCCGCTTTAGTCCTTTGTTGATATAGTTGATGGACCGAATTGGTTTGGGAATATACAAGGAAGACAGTAAAAAAATGTGCGCACATAAGGAGCACAATTCATAATTAAAAAGTCATAACATATTGCTCAAGTGGGAGATTGTTGGATTTATTGCCAACCTCGTTGGATTTAATGCCAACATTGAGCATATATGTAATCTAATTATGGATTGTTTACTGTCATATATGGTTGTCAATTAAAGTGATCAAATAAGGTAATAGACAATCAATATATTCATTAGGATGTGGTCATAAATGTGTAGAACAATTTAGGCAAATATCAAATCATTGATGGACTGATTCTGAGATTTGCAATTCAGAAAACTATCGCTTAAGAGGATTGTGTGGGCCACACGGATATCAATGCGGCCGCACGAATTTTGATGCAATAGCACGGTTTTTGATTCAGTTGCACAAAATACCTTTTTCAAGTTGGCAGATAACCAGATAGGTTATTATATATAAGGATTGGTCCCCAAGGCACAAGATAACACAGAAAAGCACAGAAACTGAAATACGTTCTCTTTAGAAAAATACAGCTCTGTGTGCCTTCTCTTCTTCTTCTACCATCAAAGAATAGAGAAGAGAAATCCATTAGAAATTTGGAGAGGATTTCTCAAGGGCTATATCTTGCTGTCTTGGAAGACTTATTCCTACGACTATACGACAAAACAACAAGAATGACTTATTGCCATTAGAGTCTAGTCTCGTGCTCACGGAGACGGTTGGCGATCTCTTAAAGGATCGAGTTATTCCATTGAAACATCAATGGAATCAGGTATTATGTTCCGCACTTAAGATTTATGTTTTATGAGTCGGCTTTGGCATAGGACGGTCCTTAGGTTAAGGTGGGGAATTGTTTCTCCTTCCCCGGGGTGTAAGTGTTTGACCCCTAGATGAGATGTAATTGTTTGATCTCTAGATAAGGCGTAATTGTTTGGCCTTTATAATTCCCCAACAAACCAAAGTTATAATTCAATTTCAAAAATAAACCGAACCGAACCGATTTAGCATTGCAACCGAACCGAACCAAACCAAAGTTTTATTTCGGTTTGTTCGGTTTGTTCGGTTCAACCGAAATATATTAATTTTTTTTATTTAAAGCAATTGATTTATAATAAACCGAAGTATATTAAGAAATAAACCGAGGTATTAAGAAATAAATCGGGATATTAAGAAATAAACCGGGATATTAAGAAATAAACCGAAGTATTTAAAGCAATTGATTAAGAAATAAACGGGAGTATTAAGAAATAAACCGGGGCGGTCCGGACCAAATTCATAATATATAAAATTTCGGTCGGTTTGGTTATTTCGGTTTTCAAAATTTTCAAACCGAACCGAACCGAAATTATAATTCAGTTTTATAAAGCAGACCGAACCGAACCATTAAACCAAAAAAAGCGAACCGTTTGGTCCAAACTAATTCGGTTCGGTGCAAAACCGACTAAACCGGACCAATGAACACCCCCAGTAACGAGGCTTCCTTTTGTTTGTTTGGTTTTTTTTTTTTTTTTTATCATAAAATCCAGTAGTGCTAACTACGTTGGCATATAACATGGAACTGTATCAGAATCTTTTTGGTGAATTTCTATTTTTGGTGGGGTTTCTACTTTTGAAAAAAAAAAAAAATTGGACCAAATAGAGAAGAGTCAAAATCGTTAGTGGCGCTATCCACTGAAAGATGATAAGTTACAAAATTTATAAGGTGATGCAAGAATAGATGTTTCTGATACAATTGGTTGGGAGAATGGTGTACATTTGTATGTTTGGTGTGGCCATTATTTTGCCTACCACCAATAATATTTGCTTGTTTAAAATTAATTTGATGGAGAATTTTGTGGTAGTGAAGGTTTGCTTAACTTAATAAAAACATTTTTTTTCTTCTGTTTTTGATCATATTCCCATCATTTTCAGGACATTATAATTATTGGCTTTTTGTAGTGCACTCTGGCTGTAGACAGAGGACCATTTATTCTCTCTTTTGTTTTGTGTTTTTTTTGGATACTATCAGCATCACAATAAATAACCTAAAAAAAATGGGATACTTTTTATGTGTCTGTATGTGCTGCAAATGCCTTAAAGAAATTCATCTTTATTTTCTTATTTTTGTTTCACTTAAATATCTAAGCTCTTTACTGGTATTTTTCTGAATCCAGTTATGGTACAATGTTGCAAGCACCATATATTTTACTGGTATTACCAACTTGGGGTAAAATCCTCAATTTTGGAAAAAGAAGGATTACATGTCTTGCAACATATTGCGGGTTTCCGATTGAACAACTCTGTGACAAACATGTTCTTACCTTATTGGTTGGTCAAGACTCAAGAGAGTTCGTTTTCGAAGAACTTTGGATCACGACATCTTCTTGACCTGGACATGGGATGAAGGTCTGTATCGGCTGATGTGTCGCATCATGTCCCTCGACTTTCTGACGATTTCATGTAACAGTTACAAAAGTACAATTTTAACAGATTAGTTGGTCACTCAAATGAAACAGCAAAAGTAACATTTCAATTCACTGGAATATCAGATGTCTGTATATCAGGTTAGTAGATGGAAAAAAAATGAAAAACATGAATAAAAAATATGTTTACTACTTTACTTTAAATCAGATAATGTTCTCGTACAAAACAAATCACTAGTTCGATAAATAAATATACTGTTAGTTTGCACAGCTTTAAAAATCTCATGATCTCACAGCATTTGGTTGATCTAGCTATTTTTTCAGATGTTCATTGTCTATGTCAACATATTACCATAAAACATACACTAATCAAAAGGAACAATAGCCAAAAGTAAACATACCTATATACATTAAAAAAAAATTCAATATTTTGATTCTGGGATTTCTTCTTAGACCAAAAAATGCACATGATATTACCATATAAAGGAACATTCTTTAAAATTCCAAAAAGATAGTTCCAAATCTGAACACAGCTATCAATAATTATTGTGATTTCAACATAAAGTCCAGTTATGTTTGCTCTTTTGCTGCTATGACATTATTAACATCTAATATGTTATTACCATATACAGTGCTTTCATATAAATTGGAGAAGGTACATATGTAAAGAGAACCTGAGAACATCTCTTAATTGGACAAATGGGTGGATGCAAGTTGTGATTCTTGTAATCTATTTTCTCCCCACAATGTGGTTGCTCAGGTGCTATGTAGTGTCTCTATCTTCCTTGCTATAGTTATAATTGATGGCATAATATATTAATAAAAAATTCCACTAACTTACAATAAAACAAGCCATAGCTATGTATGCATGACAGCATTGCACCCCACTATAAGGGAAATGATGGGTAAAACTAAAGTTTTTTCTTTTTATATATAATTATTTCAAGCCATTTAATAGTAGGTTAAATAGTAATAGCACTAAAAATGTTAGCCAGTTGTATTTAGTAGTTGATTTTCAATTATTTTTTTGGTGTATTGTAGGTTAAATAGGGACATGAAGAAATTCTCACTCACTCATAGCTGCACCTAGAAAGTTGTCATCATAGAAGCTTTATGTGTCATGACAGCATCTTATTCTATAATAAAAATAATATATTTATACTTATTATGGAATAAACTTGAATCTTTTGCTCAAATAGAATTCCATATGTTGTACTTTTGCACTTATATAGTACAAGATTCACTTTAAACTTCACCCCTTTTTATTTAAGAACTAAAATAAAGCTGACCAACAGAGAAATAATTTTGGCAGTGTATTTAAAATTAATTCGCTAGGTATAAACCTTTTGCACATATGTTACTTTAGGTTTTTTTAATTTTTATATTTATGCTGAATGAAACTTTAAATTTACATAGATATTATTTGGCATTGCAATGTTATTATCTGAAAAGAAAGGAGTTGCTCATTTAAGGTGACTAGGGGGGTAGTACACTATAGCAGTGCTAGCTTTTCTTATCCTTTGACCAAACCATTTTCCATTCAATGAACAAGGTTAAGTAAATAAAATGAAAATGACCCATTTCTTTTTATCATTAAAGAAGAAAAGGACAACAAAATAGGACCTATTTTGAAGGATAGTGTCATGTAAAAGAGGGCTTGGAAACAGAGACATATAAAAAAAAGTGGAGGTTTGTATCATTTAATTATTTGATAGGATCAATGTCTAGCCCAGATATTGAGGAAATTATTTAAAGGATGAAAATTAAGTTAAGGAATTCGGTCAACAATAGTCAATTTCATTTCTTTCAATAAAATTTCAAGATGTAAGCAAAGAAAATTAAAGAAAAAAAAATAGGAAAGACAAGAATAGGGACAAAAAAGGAAAAAAAAAAAAAAAGTGAGGTTCTGGTACTATGGATCAATATCTTCATTTTCAAAATCCAAACAGTGAATATAGACCATTCAACATGATTTCAATATGAAGATATACTTGCGGACTAAATTTTACATTTTTTTATTATTTTTTTAAATAAGTAGAAAATCACTATTTTTGAGTGACCTACAATCTTAAATCAAGTGATTTTTTATCTCTCTAAAATAATAGTAACAAAAATTCTACAAAAATATAAAATTTGATAAGTACATTTTAATATGGAGATCATGTCGAACGATTCAAATCGAGTGTTTGGAGTTTGGACTTTGAAAATGGATATTAATTCATAGTAAGGACCAAATTGCGCTATGCATAGTACCGTAGCCTCACTCAGAAACAAAAATAGAGATAGATCTGCAAGATTAATAGTAATAATAAACGGGAACCATACTAACCTGGTACAACAAGAACCAAAAGATGAAAAAGCAATAGTAATTCTTGGTTCCGACGTGCCAAGAGGTTGTACATATATATATCATTTGGTTCCAGAATCTGATACCAGAATTTCTTATATATAGGAACTATTAAACCACTTGATACCAGAATCCCCGGTGATGATTGCATAAACATTTGCCAAATGATTAACAGATTCAGTCATTGCATAGGTCAAGTAACTCAAATGCTACTTGGATCAAACTACTTATTCAACAAGAGACTCAATCATTGTGCTAATTTCTTATAGTAAACTATTAAACTACTTGGTACCAGAATCCCTTGTGATGATTGCATAAACATTTGGCAAAAGATTAACAGATTCAGTTATTGTATAAGTCAAGTCAAGTAACTCAAATGCTACTTGGATCAACTTCTTATTCAACACGAGACTCAATCATTGTGCTAATTTCTTATAGTAAACTATTAAACCACTTGGTACCAGAATCCCTTGTGATGATTGCATAAACATTTGGCAAAAGATTAACATATTCAGTTATTGTATAGGTCAAGTCAAGTAACTCAAATGCTACTTGGATCAACTTCTTATTCAACAAGAATTCAATCACTTGTGCTAATTTCTTATAGTAAACTATTATACCACTTGGTACCAGAATCCCTTGTGATGATTTCATAAACATTTGGCAAAAGATTAACAGATTCAGTCATTGCATAGGTTAAGTCAAGTAACTCAAATGCTACTTGGATCAACTTCTTATTCAACAAGAATTCAATCACTTGTGCTAATTTCTTATAGTAAACTATTATACCACTTGGTACCAGAATCCCTTGTGATGATTTCATAAACATTTGGCAAAAGATTAACAGATTCAGTCATTGCATAGGTTAAGTAACTCAAATGCTACTTGGATCAACTGCTTATTCTCTTGAATCTCTTGTGCTGATTCCGTAAATAATAAACCAATGCATTTCCCGACTTGCTTGGTCTTTAAAAGTGAGAAAGTGGTAAATGAGGATAATTCAGGTTAACTGAATGTAATAATTGCACAACTTATGGGGTCCAGCAGACCAGCACAGCCTTCTGGATGTATAGTTGACTTTTTGAATGCCATCTGTCAGTACTCTACCCCAATCTCTTCATGCTGCTCTTGACCCCAAGATTACAGGAATTCATATCACCTAAAGTATCTCAAATCTTGAGTTTAGATTCAGACCGTCAGATTTGTATTCGCACGAATATTAAAGAGACCTTGTGCATTCCACCTTGGACCATATAGGCCCGGATTCAGAATATTTTTTACCACTTGCTTCACTCAGGGGGAGTTATATTCATGAGATTTATCTTGCATACTATAATTAAGTGACTGTAAAATTGCTATTTATGTTTTAATTAAGACTTCTATGGAATCGGTGGCACACCAGGCCTTCTTAAAAAAAGTAATGGCATAACTTTGGCTAATAGGGTTGTGCATTTAATCAATTGGTTCAAATCAATTATTTGACAAACTGACTTTTTTGTTTCTGTTCCCTTTGCAAAAATTTGGACAAGGTAGCAAAAATAACAGCACTAAAGGTTTAAGCAATGCAGTTAAATCACTGTTTTATATGGAGCATTCATTCTTTCCAATTAAATTAACTATGTTTGTAGATTTTGCAATCAGAAAGAAATAGATATTTATGGTTCTGTCCTTTTGGTTTCAAACTACCGTAGCAATACCATTGACCAATTATAAACACATACTAATTTTCCCACCAAACTGTAGCAAAATGCCCAAAAAGAAAAACTTTTAACATAAACAATGCAAAAAGAAAAAAAATGTTTTCAGTTCAAACCTGAACATACCCAAAGTGCTTGCCATCATAGATGATTTTCTAAGTTATATTTGTTTGCTAGGAACATATATATTTTTGGAGAACTTACATAACGTCTGTAATAATACTCTGTAATACTGCTGATATGTGCTTTATACTGAAAATGTTAAATTTTCAAATCAACTAATTAGTGTCTTGAATAATGATCCAATTTAAATTTATTGACTAGCATTTCTTTTGGATTTTGTCCTATTGGTGATTTTAAAAAAGTTCAAATAAAAAATAAAGACAATAGTCAACAATGTACACAAGTTCAAAATTAAACAAATTTTTATCCTTGGTGACTTTATTTTGTCGAAATAATAAGGAAAAGCAGCAAAATTATTACAGGTTGCTTTAACAGAAGATATGATAATAAAAAAAGTGGACCTTGGAAAAATGATTTTAAAAAAGACAATATAAAGGCTCAACCTCATTACTAGTGGATGATAGAACTAAAGGTGAGTGCTTTAAAAATAATATATCAATGACAGCAGCCATTGGTCCTGCACTCCTGCCTATTGTTTCTCCTTTCCTTAACCATATAATGACATCTCAATGTTATATTCAGCTTGAAAGGAAATCTAGAAAAAATGAAAAAAAAAAGATAATACCCATTCCCATTATACATCAAAAGATAAATGAAAGGGGAGAATAGAGCAAGCTAGCTAGTTAACAAATGTAACCTATAATTGTGAGAAAGGATGAGGAAATCCACCAACTATAATGCTCTCATGGTAGAGATTTGGTGATAATAAAAATCATTATCTTGGAAAGATCTATTGGGTTATCATTGTGATTAAAGCATGTTTTAGTGAAGTAGCTTGATTAGTTGACACTTTACAGCGAGAGATTTCAACTTTAAATTGGTATTGGTCAAAACTAAAGGTTTCCTTTGTACATTGGCTGATTGAATTTATAATTATAGTGTTGTATCATTGCAGTGCTAATATTAAATTAAATGTCTAACAAAATATCATACTAAAATTGAGAATGCACAATGTCTCAGCGGGGCATTTCATCGAACACCTCGCGAGCGTAATGGAAGTGTAACAAAATTAACGAACCCATCACTAAATTCAATTAACCATAACACAGATTAAATACTTGTATCATAAATTCGCCTTTCACCATTCAACAAAACACAATATGTATTACATGAAAGAACCATGTATAACTATAAAAATCAGATGAGAAGAAAAACGAATACCAATTAAGCTCAGAGGTTAGGCTCAGACTGCTGTTAGCAAGCTCTCATAGGTTTGTTTCGTTCTTTCACGCACCCTCCCCTCGCCTCCCTCCTCGCACGCGATTAAACTCTGTTTGGTTGACACGAGGTGAAAGAGAAGGGAAGTAAAGAGCAGGAGTGGAGGGAAAGGAATGTTACTATATTTTACATTTTTCTTTGTTTGGTTCATTTTATTTATTTCTGTTACACTTCAATTTGAAAATCAACAAAATATAAATTTTACAAAGTTAAAAAAGGTTTGAAGAGTAACATTTATTAACTTTACCCTCCTATTAAATATTCAACCAAACAAAAAAGGGGAATTTCACGTATACTCCTCAAAAACTTCAAAATTTCGTATTTCCCCCTCTAAACTTCAAAAACTCACAAATTTACACATTTTATTGTCTTTTATAATAAAACTCATTCAAAATTTATAAAATATCCATTTTACTCTTTCATTAAAAGCATAAAATGTCCCATTGGACTCAAATTTGAATCTGAAAGGTTCCTCTATCTTCCGTCCCAGCTCACGCACGGATCTTAAAGTAATTCAGATCCACACACATCACATTAAAATTTGTGCACGTTGCTTCCATATTAGTGCGAGTTCGCTTCAAGATTCATGATGATCTAGCGGGTACGGATCTTAAAACAGTTCGTACGGTAGAGGAACCGTTCATATTCAAATTTGAGTCAGAAGGGCATTTTATGCTTTTAATGAAAGGGCAAAATGGATATTTTATAAATTTAGAATGTGTTTTAACATAAAGACAATAAAATTGGTAAATTTGTGAGTTTTTGAAATTTAGAGGGGGAAATACGTAATTTTAAAGTTTAGAGGGGAAATACGTAATTTTGAAGTTTTTGAGGGGTATACGTGAAATTCCCCCAAACAAAAATTAGTCACCGGATTTTCTTTCCCTCCCCTTCCCTCCCTCCCTTCTCTGCTCTCCATCCAAACACGGTGAAATAGCTTATTAAGACGAACTCCAGAATGAAATAAGTGATTCTTATTAGGGTCTCAATGAAATCTGTTTATATGATCAGATAATGTGTATTATATTTGATGCGGATACAGTTAAGAATTTAATTTTGTTAATTTTCTCAGGGTTATAGACAAGAATTATTACATTCTTTTGTAAATATTTTTTTTTATTAATATATTTGTTAGTTGGAAATTTTCCACTAACCATAAAAAAAAAAAATAGTACGTTTCATTATCTATAAAAATAATTGATAATTCACAATTATTTATGATAAGTTTTCATTTATTTATATATTATATAATATTTAATATTATAATGAGACTGATTTATACAATATTTCATTTAATTTTGTTTACTTATCTAGTTTACAATATTCCTACGTTCTATGTCCAGCATATGCATAGCGCACCATTACCCCGACATTTTTATTTTCTCGTCTCAAGCTTTCCGAATTGGGGTCATACGCGCAAATCCGAGTTTCCTAACCAAAGTTATAGCCGTTTAAAGTTAAAAAAGAAACGATGCTTTCGTGCAAAAATACCGATGACGCACTGATACTTTATGCACAGCCTAACTACGGCAGAAGTGCATCGATATTTCATTGCAAAAACATCAGCGACGTACCGATGTTTTTTTAGCACTACCCTGCTTAATTGCCAATGCTAAGTCTAATAAAACATTTATGTTTCATTACAAAAACATCAGCGACGCACTGATGTTTTTTCAGCACTACACGGCTAATAAAACATCGATGTTTTATTGCAAAAACATCGATAATGCACAGTATAATGCAACCGATATAACACACGCATTCAACCAAATGCATTTGTTTGATCTTAGCCAAACCAAGTGCAAACTTTAATCCGAGTTTCCTACAACTTTTTCTTCTAGCCAACTATACTCTACCTACTTTAAAAAAAAAAATTGGATACCGGCCAGAAAATGGCCAGTATGGTATTTTTATAACTTCCCAGTGGGTATATTAATTAATTTCTATTAAAGTTTGGATATTAATAAACATGTCGGACCATTACCTAAACAATGTCTTTGAATTAGTGCAACACGTGATAAAGGGGTACCACATATATACTCTTGGAATAAATATCTCAATTAATGCGCACCTCTTAGAGTTTTGGAAAGGTGTATAACTATTCAGTGCACATCAATTAAGTCCAAAAGGATATGAGATAAACTAATTAATTATAAAAAAAAAAATTCCCACAAAACATGTCTGACATTGGCCAACATTTCTTCCTCTTAAAAGCCCAATAAATTTAACTAATCCCACAAAACATCACTTCCATTTGTAGGTTTCTTTTTTCCCCTTCTTTGTAAATTAAACAAATGGTCCTCAAAGGACACATATCCATTTTGGTCCTACAAGTTTTACGAATCTATAAATTAGTCCTTGAAAGTATCATTCTGTAATAAATTATTTACCAAATGTCATTTAAAAATTGTCTCAATTTTGAAGAAAATTTACTAAGTCAAAATATACAAGCAATAGCATAACAAAAATTAAAATTCAGGGACCAATGAAAAAAAAAGTACAAAATCAAGGCAACTAAATATATTTTGTGGGTTAAATTGAAGAAAATAAAATAAATAAAGGCACTTGAGAAAGGAAAATTTCCGGGAAAAAACACATGCCAAAATACACACGCTTGCGGGCATTAATGCAAATAGGTCCTTTTAATTACTCATTTTGCAAACCTTTAGACTATATGAAAGAATGCAAAAGGCTAATATTTATTTTAATTTTAAGTTTTAGTATAAATAATACCTAAGTGCAAATCCCTTTTTAAAGCCCACTAATTATCATGAAAGAGTGAGGCTACGGTGCTATGCATAGCACGGATGGGGTCCGTGCTACGGCTCAAAATTTGACATTTTAAAATCCTACGGTCGATCTGAACCGTTCAGCATGATTATAAAGTGAATATGTACTTGCAAACCAAATTTTACATTTTTTTCGAATTTTTTGGATGGTCCAGAATGTTCAGATCAAGTGATTTTCGAAAAAATAGTAAAAAAATTCGAAAAAATGTAAAATTTAGTTTGCAAGTACATATTCATTCTATAATCATGTTGAACGGTTCGGATCAACTGTTAGGATTTTGAAAAGTCAAATTTTGAGCCGTAGCACGGACCCCATCCGTGCTATGCATAGCCCCGTAGCCTCACTCATCATGAAAACATCCCTTGTGGAATTTGCCTAATAATTATACTTATCCAAATACGTATTAAGCTTTTCATCATTAGCATTATACTTGAACGCCATTTGTTGCTACAAGTTTTACTGCATGCTCCACTAGCTGTTTGACACGTGTTAATATTTTTGATATTCTGTGAATTGAGTGGGTTGGTTCATAATGCATTTAATTAATTAATTACTTGTTATTATGAAGGTATCAACAAAATATTTATATAAAGGACTTTCTGGACATATGTTCCAATTAGGTCAACAAAATATATATTTTTTTTTTTTGTCAGGTCAAGAGAATAAATGCTACTACTATTATATGGTCAAAGTAGTCTGAGTCAGTTTTCAAACAATCTTAGTTCTAAAATGATACAAAAGTAGTTATTACTTGTCAATTTATAGAGTTGCTAATTATTTTAACAAAATAAAAAATATTGTAAAAGAATTATATCTAGTAAAAGAATAATTAAATAAATATTGTAAAATGAAAAAATATTCAAAACATCCTCCAAAATATTTAATAGGCTTGGAGACATTTTTTGAGAGAATGAAACAGTGCAATGTGGTTATTTAGAGCAATTTATATACCAGCTTAAAATATGTATATCTTTTTCTAAGAGAAAAATAGGCCTAAAAAATTCATTTATTATAACTCATATGGAGTGAGTCTATGGTACTATGCATAGCACGGATTAGTCCGTACTACAGAGCCATATTTTCATTTTGAAAATTCTAATGGTCGATCCGAACCGTTCAACGTGATCTCCACATGAATATGTACTTGCAGACTAAATTTTATATTTTTTCGAATTTTTTTTACTATATTTTAAGATAGGTAGAAAATCACTTGATCTGAAAATTCTGGACCATCCAAAAACAGTGATTTTCTACCTATCTAAAAAATAGTAAAAAAATTCTAAAAAATAAAAAATTTAGCCCACAAGTATATTATCATATGGAAATCATGTGGAACGGTTCGGATCGACCGTTAGGATTTTGAAAACGAAAATATTAATCCGTAGTACGGACCAATCCGTGCTATACATAGTACCATAGACTCACTCTATGAAAAGAAACAGAATTTCATGCATGTATTTTTGCGGAAATCTTTTTTTTTTTTTTCCTAAAGAATAATATGAGATGTATTTTTTAGCTTTGATAATGTAAAGCAATTTGTTGTGTGAGGAGCAAGTTTCTTTAAGTTTACCTTAAATATTATAATTAATTAGCTATATCTTCATCTAAACTTGAGCTATCTATGTAGTTAGCAATCCCAATCTAAAGTTATCTTTTGGAGCTTCATGCTCCGTATAAAACTCTACTTGTATGCTAAAGGCATACACAAATCAGAAATTCATATCAAATCAAAAGGCATATCTAGCTAAGATAAGTTTATTTTCTTTCTTTCTGTGTTCTCTTTTCTTCTCTTCTCTTTTTTTATTTTGTAATGCCTGCTTAATCAGCCTATTCTATGCATGGTTCATAATTGTGTTCTACTTTGTTTTGACTTTTTCATGTTAATTGCTTTGTAGAAAAATTTAGACTTACCTTTTCATACTTTATATATAATCATTCTTTCTTTGTAATATATTTTTTTTATTAATGTAATTGCCATTTGATAATTGCCAACTGATCATAAGAAAAAGTTGGCCAGAGGAATGATGAGTTGTCAATTGGGTGGCATTTTAGGTATTAGCCTAACCTAATATGAGGGTGAAAAAATAAGTCTAATGCTGTTTAATTTTAGAAATTAGATAGACATTTTTTTCTGGTAATCTGGTATAAAGCATGCTGGTAAATGTTTTGTGCATTGGACTGGCATGTGCAATTAGATTTCCAAAAATATATAAATGTCGTGTTATTCTTTTTTTCAAAAACTTCACATGTCGTGTTATTCATTTTTTTTTTCAAAAATGAGCATGTCATGCGACACGCAAATCCCGTATTTTTTTTTAAATAATAACACTAACATACTAGAAATAATAACAGACTTATAGAAAATTAATTCTTAGAGAGTGAATAAATGTAAATCTTATCCGCATTTCTTAAAATATTAAAATTAGAGCTATGATATTATATAATCTAAAAACCAGTTTTTCTACATATAACCCGGTTAATCATTTAAAATTCGTTAAATCAAACTTTTTACAAATGTTGGATCCCAAGGAGTCAAGATCTAGTTTAAACGTTTGATTATGTTTTCTAAAATCTATATATAAATCAGAAAAAAAAAAAAAATTTCGTGAAAATTAAAATTCCAAAAATATAACATATAATATAACCAAATGTGCTGTTAAGGTTTCCACAAATTACAGTAGAGACATTTTTTTAGTAAAAGGGTTAGAGGTCAAGCCATTTAATTATTTAATATCTACAAAAGATTATTCTTTATGGATTTCATATCTGTAACTTCACACATGGGCGGAACTAGAAAATCTCAATAGGGGGTTAAAAATTAAAATGCACAAATTGTGATTGGTGGAAATTAAACTCAAACTCTCCACAATCACAACACAAACTCTTACCACTAGACAATAAGTAAAAATGTGATATTTTATGAGGAGGTTGGACTATATAAAATGTTCCAAAAAAATAAAATTCAATTAAATTTTTAGTATACATAACTAAAATTTTAAAATTATAGGGGTGACTTAACCACCTTATGAATGTCTTTAGATCCGCCACTGACTTCACATACGGAGAGCATTATCTTTGTTACTAGACTAAATATTGGTTTTCTACAATAGAGACATTTGCTGAGCTTTCAGATCACACCAGTTAATCATCGAGCTAAATTATTAATATTAATTATAAATTAACTCGAAAATAATTAATCTACAATTCGAAAATGACTCATTTACGGCAGCAACATGAGGAATAGTGTTTTTGAGTAAATGTTAGAGATCAAGCCACCCAACTAATAATATCCACAAAAGATTGCATCTTTTGAATTTTAAATCTATAACATTTTACACGGAGAGCATTGCATTTGCCACAAGACCAAAATCTCACCTGAGAAATTTTGTTATTAAAAATATAAATGCGAAGAATATTCTTTTTTATCCTACATTCTTATTTGACCTGTCACCTGTCTTATCAAATTGGGAAAAGCTTAAAATTGGGAAAGCACGTGTCAGGTAAGTGCGCCTTGCTGTTGTTGACAGTAAATTAAATTAAAAACGATCGATCACAATTAAAAAAAATTTAAGCTGCCTAATTTGCTTTAGGAGTGAACCGTTGGTCTAGTATAGATGATGGTGCCTTTTATCAAAACACAAATTCCATTTTCACATGAGATATTAGCAAAATAAATATCAAATTAAGGAATTTCTATTTCAGAAAGTAACCTACCTAGTCATAACCAACCAAAAAC
Source organism: Carex parvula (assembly GCA_025461045.1). Taxonomy (NCBI): domain Eukaryota; kingdom Viridiplantae; phylum Streptophyta; class Magnoliopsida; order Poales; family Cyperaceae; genus Carex; species Carex parvula. The sequence goes on along the minus strand of JAJGRW010001004.1, from coordinate 747,834 downwards.
GCTAAAATATATATATTTTTTTTACAGTTAGTGGCTTTAAATGTCAACTAACAAATTCATTTATAAAAAAAAATGCTGAAATAATTAACAATTTTATTGACAAAAAATACTGAAATAATTGATACGATACATGCATGAACGCATGATTGTTTCATTGCTTTCATATTACTGTGACAGGACTAGATGAATGAATGATATGATCGTAGTTCATGGTTCGTTCGCGATTGGTTCTAAATTTTTTTGTGAATAACTTGTTTGATCCAGCCATTTATCATGTATGAATTAAAAACAAGTTGGCTCATTTCCGTTCAATCCAGGTATGCTCATTCTAGATCAGTCACGGAGATTCACAAAGATACTAGCTAGTTTAACAAAATATCATTCAAGATGAGCAAAACTCAACTCAACAGAGAATAAAAGAAGATAAAACTCAACTTAATTAGATAAAATTTGTAATAATTCAATAGCTCCTTACAACCTGATTTTTTGACTAAACAATTATAACATCATAGAAACACTCAAAACATAGTGTAGAAGAATGAATACGACTATCCTTTTTTGACTAAATTTGAAACACACTCATAACTCTCACCTAACTAATTAATGACAGAAATCCTCCAAAAATTGTAACATTTTTAGCATGCTATTTTGACCATGTTACGTTCTGAATCTATAATATTTTAGTTCACATTAATCGGAGTTCGTATGAACTCTCTATGGCCAAAATACTGAAGCATGTCAAACTGTTTAGAAAATGGCTTAGAGAACTTGATCCATTACCGATCTGATTTGGATTCATATTAACTTGGGCTATGATAATATGGACTTGAAAAGACTTGATTATCCTTCAGATGAGACTTTTAACTTGATGACATGATAGAGATTGTGTGGCACTATGGAGTGTGGACCACTGAGCAATGTAGCCAATGGCGGATAATTGTATGCTCAAGTATATGTATCTGCCACAGAGAATCCGGATAACCAAATATGCGGATGAACTTTTGGGGTATCCTCTGAGATATCTCATATTTTGCGTGACCGACGTGTCTGGGGGTCCGGATTCCCTAAAGTAACTCAATTTTTGAGTTTTGGATCGAGAACGTCTGATTCGAATTCATCGCTCGAGATCATCTCGGAATTCGATTTCGTTGTCGGGATGTGTGCACTCACTTCGGGAATGAATTTTCGCAGATTCGCATCGGATGGTCTCGATCCAAAACCCAAAAATTGAGTTACTTCGCTGGATCCGAATTCCGTGTCTGGTGCCTATTTGGGGACAACACATGGGGCCAGTATTACTTGAGTGTTGAGATTCGTGCATAATGTATTTGAATAGTAAGATTTTTCAAAAAATCACGCAAAATATGAGGTATCTCAGAGGATGCGTATTCGAACTTTTGAGGGCTTTGCTTTTGACGTCACGTTGTGAATATGAGGTTGAATAATTCAGATCGATTGTTTGAACTTTGAAAATAAAAAATATTAATTCATAATATAAATCAATATGAACAATGCGCGCATCTTAACGTAGCCTCAATATAGCTGTAGATGATAGCACATAAGCTATAAAGAGAACTTGGCAAACAACTTGTCATGACCAATTGGCGATGGCTCCCAATTTGTTCTTTTTGTACCTCCAATCAAATTAATTTTGTACACTTCTTTTAATTTTGCACGAATCTCAAAACACAAATAATATTGGCTCCCGCGCTATTCCGAATAGGCACTGTTTTGAAGTTAATCTGAAACTGTAAAGTAGTGATCTCCACCATACAGTACTAAGGATACGCATCCAAGTGAGTGGGTGGGTGGGATTTCATGTATATCCTTCAAAAACCTTAAAACTATGTATTTCACATTCTTAAATTCATAATAGAGTATGGTTAAAATGCAGTAGTGGTTTTGTGCTCCAATCATTCTCCATATCTTTTTCTCCGTTTTCAAAGTTCAAACAATCGATCCGAACCACTCAATATGATCTTCATATTAAAATGTGCCTGGAGACAAAATTTTATATTTTTTTACTATTGTTTTACTATTTTTTTAGAGAGGTACAAAATCACTGTTTTTGATGGTCCAAAATCTTCTGAAAACAGTGATTTTGTACCTATCTAAAAAATTAGTAAAAAAAAATTCCAAAAAATATAAAATTTGGTCTCCGAGCACATATTAATACAAAGATCATGGTGAACGGTTCGAATCGACTATTCAGACTTTGAAAATGAAAATAAAAATGTGGAGTATGATTGGAGCACAAAACTAATAATGCATTTTAACCCTACTCTTCATAATATCATATTTACCCTTCCAACTTTCAAAACTCACAAATATATCTTGTTTATTATCTTTTCTATTAAAATTCATCTTAAATTTATGAAGTTCCTATTTTTATTGTTTATTAAAATGGTTCAGTCTTCTAATTGATCTATTTGTGAAGACAAATGGCTCCTCCGCTATTTATGATACATACACAGTGACACTAGACATAATTTCATAATTATTTAAAAATTCATGTATATTCTTACAATTTCTTATATTCGGAAATATAGTTTTAGAGGTATACATGCAAATATTTTTATTTGTTTTTATTGAATCCCTCTCTCGGTCTATATATATTTATATTAGTATCATATCCGTACGTTATAACAGAGATATATTATAACAACAGAGATATATTATAACAGAATTTTAAAAATAAAAAAATATAATATAAATGTTTGACTTGTCAATTGTAAAAATTGTTATTGGAAGACAATTGATTTTTATTTAGTTAAGCTCATGAATCTCGTTTGTGTACTTAACTACATACATTTTTTAGTTTAAATATAATGGTTCAATATAAAATTAGAAAATTTGATGGACATACAATTACCATGTCATTGGTAAGAAACTTTAAGAAACTTTTTAATTTAACAGACTAAACAAATAGACTATGAGAAAAATGATTTCCGAATCCGGATATTTTTCCAATAACGGATTATAATTCCAATACCAATTATCTGAATCCGCTTACAGTTTCAAATGGGAGCCTGCTATATAAATGCTTTATATTTGATTTTCATTGTGGGACTAACTTGTGCTACGGACCGGGGCAATTTTTTTTTTTTTCTTCACTGTTTCAAAACTGTTAAACCAGTGGTATTAATACTTCAACCAATGGACATTTATTAACGATTTGCTAGTGTATGGGCTTATCCAATATTTGATTTTCTTTTTACCTTTAATTGGGCTTCCAAGTCTATATATGACACAATTATCTGATAATTATTAGTTCCGTATCCATATTCATAAATTAGATTTATCAACTTGGGTAGGGTTGACGTTATGGTCGGGTGTCGAACTCTAGCTCCTTTTTTGGAATACGAGTCTGCCACTTCCGTCACTGTCCACTCAATTGACAAGTAAGATAACTCTTATATTCTCTCTTCTCTCTCTTTTACCCTTCTCTTTACTCTTTTTTCTTTCTTATTTCTTTTATTTTCTCTTTTTTACTTCCTCTTTTTTAGACTCTTATTCTTATCATTTTTACTTTATTTCCTTTTTTACTTACTTTTTCTATTTCACTTTTTATCTATTCATTTTACTCTTTTTTATTTTATTTTATTACTATATAGACTCTTTTTTATATCTTATGCGGTTCTGTATTTAGTTCATTTTGGAATGCTTTATATGAGAATTTTTTAATAATGCTTAATTATACTAGTTCTATATTACATTCTTATTTATATTAGTATTTATTTAAACCTTCTTTTCTTTATTAATTTTTATTACTACATTTTATTATTTTTATACGTATGCCATCCTGTACTCTTTACACTTAGAGGTTTTTATTTATATGATATTAAATCTTTCATAAGGTCCAATCAAAAACTAGATAAAATACGACTTCTAACTAATAGGATATCTGTTATATGTATACTACTTAGAAATGAGATCCTATCATTTATAACTATAAGACTTAAACTTATAACTGATTAGATATTTGTTATATGTATACGACTTAGAAATGAGATCCTCCCTAGATCTTTTTCTACACTTATAGAATAGTAGTATTATAGCATATCATATACTAGCCTCGACACTTATAGAATAACAGTATTATAGCATACCATATACTAGTCTCGACACTTGGTATTCCAGACCCAACCTCGACACTTGGTATTCTATTTCAACCCATACACTTAGTATATCCCACCTATACACTACTCATCATCGATCTAAAACCAGGTACCACCTGATACATTATCCGATCCGTATCCGTATCCTAAACGTGGATTTAATTTTACATTTTGACATCCGTTTACTATCTGCATTCGTATTTGTACCCGCTAATTGAAATATAAATATGAATTTAATATTAGCATTATTCGCTCTGAAATCGCTACGTTTACACTCGTGACTAAGTCTATTCAATACCCTTTTGTAAATTAATTGAGGCGATAATTCAATACTAAAATATGTCATAGAATATTTTACAAAAAAAAAAAGGTGTTACCATATAGACAACAAAAGTAACAAAATTATGTTGCATCTCTATTATGCTAAAATCACATTTTTTATATAATAATTTGAAAAGCAAAACTAAAGAGAATATGAAAACCCTAAAGAACAAATTGTGAAAAATATGAAGCTTGCACTTATTATCAGCAAATATACTATTTGTTATCAGTGTATATTTTGATTTTGAGAATATCACAAACAATGATTATAGACATTAAATTAGATATAAACCGAAATTTTGTTTTCAGATGGAGATCACAAAAAGTCAGATATGCATGAAAAACATACTTGAGCTGTTGTTATAAAATTTCTGTCCATCTTACTTGATCCAAAGACATCTAGCTTGAAAATTCAAATTTGAACTAACCCATATTATTTTTGTTTATTATTGCCCAAATTAGGGGTGAAAACGGAGCGGATACGGAGCGGATAGTGGTAGAACCATATTTATATTTATTTTTAATTTTACTGATACGGATCGGATATCAGTATGATATGAAGACGGATACAGATCAGATCAGATATTTATTAAAATAATATAAAAATTATTAATAAAATATTAAAGTTCATAATATTTATCTAATTATAATGGTGGAATAACAATATTTTTTTTCATAATATATATTAAAATATATGACATATATCTACTATTCGAATACGGATAATTGAAACGTAAAACCATATTAGTATCCATATCCACACAGATATTCGGATATCAGATATCCACATCTAATTTTCCGAATACGGATCAGATATTATCCATACCGTTTTCATCTCTACCAAAATGCCATCTTTCATTTTTCTCGTTTAAATTATACAATATATTGTGACTACTCAAAAGCCGACAGTTCGAGCCCCTCTCACGATTTTGTAGCCTCTCCGAAGATTTCAAAAAAATTATACAATATATATAAATACCATATATAATTTATGCTATTAAGAAAAAAAATTAAAACAATGGAGATAAAATAATCAGTACACAATAACATGATTGAATAATTTTAAAAACAAAGTAGTTAAATTTTCGCCCTCTTTATGGTAAGCTGTGTGTAAACTACATTATCAAACAAATTATATGAATAGAGGTATATATATATATATATATATATATATCAACATGGATATCAAGCAAATCGAGTAAAACATATATATTAAGTAATTTTCATCTTATATTAAAGGATTTAAAAGAGTAGGGTTAAAATGTCTCATTGGTTTTGTGCCCATCATGCTCCAACATTGTTATCTCTATTTTGAAAGTTTAAACAATTGATTCGAACTGCTCAATATGATCTTCATATTAAAATGTGTTTGGATACAAAATTTTATATTTTTAAATTTTTTTTTGCTATTTTCTAAGATAGTTACAAAATCACTGTTTTTAGAAAATTCTGGACCTTTTAAAAATAGTGATTTTGTACCTCTCTAAACAATTAGTAAAAAAAATTAAAAAAATTATAAAATTTGTTATCCAAGCACATTTTTGTATGAAAATCATGTTGAACGGTTCGGATCGATTATTTAAACTTTGAAAATAAATATAATAATATTAGAATATGGTGAGGCACAAAGCCAATAAAGCATTTTAACCCTACTCTTAAATCAATTGTTTATATATCTTTTGCAAATTCAACGATACAAACATGTCTTCTTCTTTTTTTGTGAAAATTCGTGGCAGAATCGTTGACATATTGTTCTCATTAACTTTCCATTTATCGCCAAGGTAAAGTACAATATAAAATTTTGAGATAGTGCTTGGTTAATTTAAATTAGCGCCATAACATAATTAATGATACTTAATGCTGTGTCACGGAGTGAAATTATTTAAAACCAACAAGATTCATGGTAATATGAAAATAAATATCAATTCAAAAAAATAATACATAATAATATTCTTTCAAAGATTGAAATATAATAAGAAAGTTTAGGAAATTTTTCAAAAATTAAGAAAATTTGGATATTTACATGTAATGAGTACGTATATAAATAAATTTAGACTTCTACATGTAAAATATCAAAAAGATGTATAGAATAAAATATAAGCAGACTATTTGATTGGAGGGCTGATATTTAATTTGAAATTTCTATCTTTTAATTGAAATTAATTATTAGCGGACCGAGACATCTACGTGTTTAATATAAAAATGAAGATATCACTGATATAAATGGTAATTAATGTAAATAGAAATTAATTCATCTATAGGCTAAAATTTGTAATGTATATTCAAGGATAATATTGGTCTACTTTTCAATTGCTTGATTGATTACTTGCACTAATTAATTCGTCTTGCCTACAAGGCATCATATACAAAATTAAGTATAAATCATATATAATTATTCTGATAAATATCAATTTTATAGAAATTAAAATTTATACAACATATTTTCTTAATTTCTCTATTACATACTGAACTGGTGCATTTCTATTGATTGAGACGAAAATTTTCCGACAAACCAAATAATTTAATTTCCCTGATATATTAATCTTTCTAATGAATAACAAAAATTAACCGAATTCCAATTAATTAGGGAAAATTAAGGAAAATTGTGTGGACATTAAAAATAAAATTAAAATTACTCAAAAATAATTCTCCAAATTACCATAATGACGCAAGTACAATATATATATAGAGATTGACTATGGTTCACGCCATATTTTCATTTTGAAAATCCCAACAACCGATCCGAACCGCTCAACATGTTCTCTATATTGAAATGTGCTTGGAGACTAAATTTTACATTTTTTGGAATTTTTTTACTATTTATTAAGCCACTTTGAAATCGCTGATCCACTGTGAACAGTAAAAACAGTAAAAATTTCTGGACCACCCGGATCAACGATTTTCAAAGTGGCTTAATAAATAGTAAAAAAATTCCAAAAAATATAAAATTTGGTCTCCAAGCACATTTCAATATGGAGATCATGTTGAGCGGTTCGGATCGATTATTTAGATTTTCAAAATGAAAATATGAGCGTGAAGTAAAAATAACCTCTTACTTCACAACTCACCATAGCCCAGCTCTATATATAGAGAGAGAGAGAGAGCGCAAAAGGTTTAAATGTTGCATGCCCTCAATTTCAGGGCTCCACGTGTAATATTCATCCGTTTTTTTTAATACAATTTTCTTGTGCCTAACAAAAGCATAAATGTGACACATTGGCATTTTAGGGCAAAAATAAGAAGAAGAAATGAAAACAAAGCATCAATGCATCATCCTTGTAAACACAAAACACCTTCAAACTCATCCAAAAAATTAGAAAATAAAATCTGACAAGGCAAAGCAACTCCACTGTGGTCTCCAACACTATCTTTTCTTTTCCTTTTTCTTTTCTTTTCTCAATCTCTACTATTTTTTTCAACTTTATTTCCTTTTTTTTTTCTCCAATGCATCTCTTCTATATAACACATCTCATCTTAACCCTCTCTTGCTAACTCTCTCTGCCTCTTCTCTTACACAAAACAAAAGAAGAGAGAACTAAAAACATGAAGTTCTCTAGAGAGCTTGAGGCACAGCTTGTGCATGAATGGCGAGATGGCTATGTCGATTATAAGCGCCTCAAAAAGATCATAAAAAACATCAAGGTTTCTCTCCTTGGTTCATCCCCGAAAAACTCGTCAGAGAGTCAGAGCCTTCTTTATGGCTTTTCCGTAGCTGACCCGATCCGAGCAATCGCTACTCGTTTTTCATCTAGGTCGAATTCGCAAAACAACTTACAGGTATTATATAACAAAGGTCTACAATAAACTTAATTAGCATGCATATGGGAAAAATGTTAAAAAAATAAAGTAAAGATATTTTGGGTTTAGTTTGTTTTTAGGAGGAGATGATCATATATAGTGATCTTCTTTTTTCCTGGTTTCTTGGTAAAACCGTTTAAGGAACATCAACTTTGTTTGTTTTAGGAAGAGATGATCATATATAGTGATCTTCTTTTTTCCTGGTTTCTTGGTAAAACAGTTTAAGGAACATCAACTTTTATTTTACTTTCATTTTCATAATTGGTGTCATGAAACTGTTGTGCTATTGAGGTAAGTTTTCCTTTACTAAAACAAAACCTTTTTTCCTGCAATAAAAACATGTGACTTGTCAACTTTATTCATAAGGTATATTCTTTGGTAAAACCTAGTACATAAGATTACTTAGGTGCATGTAATGTGAAAGTTGGTGTAACAAATGACCACTTTATGATATTTTTCAATTACATTTACCTGTAAGCTGTAACACCTGTTTTCAATCTTTAATCACTGATGGAGATTCCAAGCATCTCAAATTTGACAAGTAGTATACCCTCTTTGTAAATATAAATAGGAATTTCTTTTTTTTCTATCTACTTCTATTTTATAACTGATGGAACATTTTGGTGTTTATCAGGAAGATGAAGAAAATCAGTATGAACTGGACCAAATTCAATCAGGAGATGAAGAGGTATTTAATGATCCTTTATTTATATATACTACAAATATACTTTGACATACTTGTACAAAATTATTAAACACCTTTCTAAAATGAACACATTGCAATTACAAAGGTTAAAATCTTCTTTGAGAGAGTTGACAAGGAATTGGAGAAGGTGGATGATTTTTACACAAGAATGGAAGAAGGGTTTTGCCAGAGAGGTGAAGAAGTGTTGAAGCAACTTCAAATAATGTTGGAAGTAAAACAAGTGCTCAAGGAGAGCCGTCACTGCCGGCCCCGCCGCCATGCCCCACCTGCCGCCTCTCCCGGGTCCACACACGCTCTTTTGTCGGGGATCAATTCTCCTTCCTCCGTCCCAGGTAAGATGTCACTTTTATCTCTCTCTAAGTATTTATCATGCCAACATGTTGATCAAAATTATAAAATGTTTAATTGTGTCCATCTTATAGTGGTCATTCTGCAAATTTTTGAACTTGTTTAACAACAAAAAACCAACTTATCAATTAATAAAATATATTGAAGGCAAAGGGATTTCAATAGCCTGCCCTTCTTTCAACAAAAATAAAATAAAATAACTTGCTAATGTAAAAACATTAGCATGCCTAGGGAGAAACTGAGGAAGTGCATGTCTTAACGGTCCAAAGTGACTAATCTAAGGTTTTTATTTTTATTTTTTTTTCTCGAATACAGCGGGGACACCAACAAGTACAGAGGATGGACAGCGAGAGCAAGTACCGGTAGTAGAGGAGGTAATAGCAGCACTGGAGAGGAATGGGTTGAGCTTCATTGGATCGGCACGGGGCAAGGTGAAGAAGGAGGCGAAACCTAGGGCTGATGTTATCAGGATCGACATCCCTGCTACCAACCCGACACTCTCATTCATGAATTTCTGGGAGAGCCTTGTCAACTGGCTCCAAAAGGAAGGAGAAGGCGGCAACGGGTACCACCTGACCCGCATCAAGATGCAGAAGGCAGAGAAGATGATCCGCGATGCCCTCGTTGAGCTCTACAAAGGACTCGAACGCATGAAGAGATATAGGTAAAAAGAAATGATCGATAATAATATCGTTTTTTTTTTCCAAAATTTGATTTTTTTTTTTTTTTCCCTTTCTTTTGGTACCTTTTTGTTCTATGATTCATAGTCTATGTGAATAATTAAGTCATGATTACTAGCTTAACATGTCATGAAATTGAATTGAAGTGGTATAAACTTGATAATATGATTAATATCTAAACAGGAGTACTGAATCCAACCTGGTTGCACAGAGTATATAATTGAGTGAGATTGAGGGGTATAAATATAAAATGACATTTGCATTTGTGGCTACATGCATGTAGAGTGGAAAAACGTGTTGTGCTGTGTTGTGCCGTGCCGTGACTAGCACGCTGTGATTTTGGTCTCGTTCTGTGCTGTGCTCTGACCAAGTTAATTTTTCACGTGCCGTGCCGTGCCGTGACCAAAATGTCAAGGGTGGTCACGGCACGCGAATGGTCAGCCACGTGAGTCACGCCGTGCCTAAACGTGCCGTGACCATACGTGACTCGCGTGACCATTTAATAATAATTTAGGTTAGTTTATTCAAGATTCACTATTAAATCAATATATAATGGTCCTAATTACACGTGACTCGCGTAACTACGTGTCGTGCTATGCCGTGACCAAATCTTTCACGTGCCGTGCCGTGCAGTGCCAAAGTTTCAAAGATGGGCACGGCACGCGGATGATCACGGCACGGGACACACGAGTCACGGCACATAACTGACATGCGTGCCGTGTCATTCCATGCCGTTCGGTGACGGAGCCGGCTCCGCCGTGCCATTTTTCCCACTCTACATGCATGCATGAATGAACAGCAAGTTAGGTGGCCATGAGTTTACTTGGTCAAAGTTAGTATGGTAATCCTAATTTGAAGTTGTTTTGGTTTATTAATTTCTCTGATTTATCTGTTGATGTTGACAGGCATGCATTGTCTGGATTAATCATGCTCATCTTTTCTTTTTTTCTATTTTATTCTGTAGTTCTTTGAATCTATTGGCTTTCACAAAGATCATCAAAAAGGTCACCAAGGTGAAGATTCAAGCACATACCATATATATTTCTATAATAAATCAGTGGTTATTGCTGATTCCAACAATACAAAAATAGCAAACATGACAAAAATATGCCAATTTTTTTTGTGATTTTAAAGGTAACCAATGAAGAGGAAGCTTCAGCTTGTTTCATGAAAAAAGTAAAGGGTTCCCACTTCATTGTCTCAGACAAGGTATCTTTCAAGACATGTCTTTTGTCAATTATAATATCCTTCATTAAAAGAAACAAAAATAGCTAATACTACTTATAGTACAGTGAATATCCGTGAGCCAATATGGCATACACACCAACAAGGTCACAAATTAATGAACCAGTGAATAATCCTGTATCAGCAGAAAAAGAAAAATGAACCAGTGAATTATAATATCCTTCATTTGCTGGTATCTTTCAAGACATGTCCTTTGGTCCAATTATAATATCCTCATTAAAAGAAACAAAAATAGCTAATATACTTGTAGTACAGTGAAATATCAGTTACAAACAAAATGTTTCATTTCTAAAAACAATCATGCATGTCTTGCTAGATGAGGTGAAGGTTATAAATGATTGTAATTAATCTACGTGCAGGTGCTGCGGTTACAAGATGAGGTGGAATTGCTTTTCACGAAGCATTTCGCAAGCAACGACCGAAAAATAGCGAGAATTTCTCTCAAGCCCAGCAGAACACAGATTCTCATACCATCTCGTTTTTCGCTGGTAAACGATATCAAGATCAGAAAACTAAAAGGCTAAAATAAAAAAGTTCAGCTTCTTAATATAGAAAATATAAACAGAGATCATATTTAAAGTCTTAAGTATCTTTAATTCACTGGCTCATTTTTTCTTTTCCTCTGATACAGGATTATTCACTGGTTTCATTTGTGACCTTGTTTGGTGTGTATCGCATATTGGCTCATTTTTGTGGTATTTCACATCACTTCAACATCAGGTTATGTGGAGACTGTCTACCCAGTTTTTAGGTAAGTGCCTGTTCCTTTTTCATTATTTTTAACAATATTCATGAGAGACCAGCAAATGGAGAAATAAAGAGAAAAAAAAGGTTTATGTTAACTAATTAGTATTTGCTGTGAGTAATTGCTCTGCATTCTCCAATAATAAAAAGTAATTAAAAGAATAACATGCCATGCAACTCACCACTGGGGACTGATGGAAGGGTACAAAAAAATCAAATCCAAAAAATAATTT